>JAASFE010004655.1:4731-21961 GCA_013365205.1 Pseudocercospora cruenta
CACAACGCTATAAAGTAGCTAGGTATTAGGCTTGTACTAGTAGAGTCGAAGGCTAAGGGAGAGGCTAGATAGTAAGTACCTAACTAAAGCTTACTTCGAGGTACCGTAGGTACTTTACCGTATACTAACGAGAAGGTTTACAATCTTCTAGAGTATATCTCTCTAGAAGACATAATACTATAAAGTAGCCGTGCGTTAGGCTCGTACTAGTAGGGTACGGTAGAGCGTGTCTCTCTAGAAGACACAACGCTATAAAGTAGCCGTGCGTTAGGCTCGTACTAGTAGGGTCGAAGGCTAAAGGAGAGGCTAGATAGTAAGTATTTGACCAACCCTTACTTCGAGGGCTCTAAAGGCCGAGTAAGAGGCTAGATAGTAAGTACTTAATAAAGCTTAACGAAGAGGCCGATAGACTTGTCTATGTCGCTAGTTATAGCCTATTGGATAGTTCTTGTCGCTAGTTATAGCTGATTGGTTAGCGGGCGGATCCGTGTCGCCAGTCATAGCTGATTGGTTAGCGGGCGGGTCCGTGTCGCCAGTCATAGCTGATTGGCTCGACGCCAACGCGGGGTCGCGCGCCCAACCCCAACCCCAAAGCTCCCTATGGTAGACCTTCCGTCTTTCAAGACCGCCACTCACGACGTGCGACCAGATACAAGAGAAATGTCTCGCCATCGCATTCCCGAGATTGTATACAGTAGGCATATAAAGACATGTTATATAAGTTAAGAAAATCAGAATTGTGAACGGAGCATTGGAGTCTGGGTAAAGTGTGGAAAGGCTGCCCCGCAGACTGGAACACCCGTGGTCGTTTTTGGGCACAGCGCCACCCACTTGTCCGAAGAGCCACATATGTGACTAAATACGGACACAACGCCACTGAGCCACACATTACACTCACTCACCAATTTTCACCACAGCAGCATACTTGAGTCGCCGTTTATCGTGCATGGTCATGGCAGCGGTGCGTAGTACCACTTCGGCTGCAATGCGGCCTTCTCGCGGTGGTTGCACTGCAGTGATGCACCTTCTACATGGATTCGAATGCAAGGAGACCAAGGAGACATGCGCCATGCTGAACATCTCACCCTCGTCTTCAAATACAGCACAGGAGATGCAACGCGACGCACCCATCTCTCTTTCACTTCCGCCATCACCAAGATGAACGCCTTTCAGCGGCCTGTACTCTCGCGCGAGATGGATGAACAGCTCCGTCGAGCGGTAGCAGCTGTGGTGGCAGCGAACTCGCACGCGCACGACGGCGATGAGACCTACAGCGACACGGATAGGACTGAGGACGACTGTAACTCCGAGCAGAACTCCGAGCCGTATCACGACAGTGCATGCAGCACCGAGAGCGACATAGGCCAGAATTGGCATGAGCACCACACTGAGGCTGGGGAACGGGCAACCGATCGGGCCATAAGGAACTACGCAGACGAAGACGATGGCACTTCGCAGATGCCTGAAGCGCATACTGGCCATGTACGCAATCTCACTACCGCCGAAGATCCTTCAGAAAGCCGCATCGAGATATGGCGACGTACTGTTGAGTTGCCTATGTGGTCTGCGCCCACATTCCCATATCCTCCTCCTTGCTCTCACGACAGCGAAAGTCAACAACGAATGCGGCGGCGACGTCGTCTTCCTCTCCCACTACCAGTTACCGGACACTACCTTAGTGACCCAGTGTGGTACCAGGTTTCGCCTCGAACGTCAAGAGACCACATGTTCGCGCTACACAACACCATCTGTGCTTCTATGGAGTACCACACCTCGAAAACGCCTACTCTCGGCCGAATCAACAATGAGTCATGGGCTTTCATTCTTTCGCATGGTGCACCACGAGTGCTCCCGGACCATTTTGCGAAGGCCGAGACCATGGCAGGGGAGTCATGTCCTATTCCTATTGTGGTCTCAGGAAGGGTATGGCGATGGTATCAGTGAAGGCAAGACTGGATTCCGGATACTATGGCGTATGTCGTTCTAGCATGTCATCCTAGTGTTCTTCCCGACCGCGTCACTATCGCTGAGTAACCATTTGCCCTCTTCAAAGCACACAAGATGCTATGGTTTCAGTCCTTCACTACCTCAATTCGTCGGCATGAGCTTACGTACGGCGGCCAGCAGGACACCCTCGCTGCTCTGCGCTTCGTCACGACAACGATCGCAAAACATGCCCAGCTCGAAACCAAGCAGCGCAAGTGCGGACGAGAAATGGTAGAAGTTGCGAGCTTGGATGTCTTGATCCTGCTTACTACTCCAGCTTGTTCGCAGATCTCGTTCGCGCTGGACAGCCTCCGTATATTCGGGAGAAGTCTGCTGGTCCTTGTAAGCCTCCATGATGCCTTCTTGAGCTCTGATTTTCGCCTCTATCTTGCGTCGACTGTTCTCGTAGCCGATGATATCATGACCGCGGCGTTCGCGCTCAGTACGAAAACGTGAGCAGAGGCGCAGCAAGCGATCTTGTTCGCGGCTCATAGAATCGACAAGAGTTACATTGCTGCGGAACTTGGTGACTTGTGAAGCAACATCCTGCCGCAGCGATGTGATGCGGGACAGAAGTTCCTCTTGTGGAGCGGACATTGGGCCCTGGGTGTCCTTCGGGCGCCCTGTGCCAGAAGTTCGAGCGACATGCGGATAGTACTGCAGAAACAGGTCCTCAATAACCTTTTGGATGTTATTGAAAGGTGGACTGGCAAAGTGCGGAGCCAATCCCCCGACGACCAGCATAGCCAAGTGCCACGGTAGCGGGTTGAAGTCGTCATCAAGGGTGATGGCGTCGATTCCGCCTTCCTCTACACGTAATTTGAGAGCCACGGCAACAAGCGTTGAGACTGGCGCGGTGTCGAGGGCAGATGAGTGCATGTCGATGGGACCGAAATGCATCGGAAGACGGTGGACCTGGGTCGTCGCTGGGCAAGGCTGTTCAGCAGCAAGCGATGCGCGAGACTTGCGTAGAGATTCGCGAGTTGCAGAGATGGCGAGCTGCTCATTGCAATCATCACCCAGAACGAAGACGCGGAGTGCTGAGGTCTGTGAATCCAGAGCGCCGAGAGTCCAGATGGTCTGCGAAGCGGTGGATACAGCGACAAGGACGTAGAGCTGGCGTGCGCTGTATAGTCGAGCGACCAGTGGTGTGTGTGAAGCGACATTATTATTGGGAGCAGTATTTGCTCGGCCGGCATCAGCAGGAGGAGGGGAGTCGCGAAACATGTTGAACAAGCCTTGAGCCATTTCCAGGAGTGCGGAGTCTTCATCACGCAAACGTTTGCGCTGCTGCTCTTCATCACCATGATGCCACGCTGCTGGCGCTCTTCGCTTGCCGCTGCTCTCAATGCTGCCGGACATGATGTTTGCATTCATTCTTCCATGAAGGCGGGTGGGAGCGTGGACGTACACACGTGCAAATAGTTGTATTAGGCAGCAGGTACAGACTCCTTCCTGCAGTAGAACTATCTTCTACCTGCCGTTGAACCGAAACAAGAAGCGAGGCACGCACGCGTCAGCCACCAATGTGGTCGAAGACCATGCCTCAATCACTGTTCATTTGACCTCTCACATGTACGCTTGTCCACTACAGCGAATCATGCCCGATTGATTTTGCGTGCGTTGGCGATTATGGACGCCGACGACCCAGTGTCTCCACGCGCTCGGCTGCTATCGCTCACAAAACGAAGTGGAGTTGACCGCGTCAAGGCGGCATACATCGAATACTACAAAGACTACACACAGAAACACGGCAGTAGGCCAGTTGCGGGCGCGCGAAACGCTCTCTCAGAGGGTGACGTCGAGTGGGTATGGCATTTGATGCGTGCCGCGATCAAAGACAGCAAGGTCCGGAGTCTCACTCAAAGTATGCTCAAAAAGGCACACCTTCACCCTCTGGACGTGGCGTGCGTGCTGGGATTCCAATTTCTGAACCGCCGACGATTCATCGCCGACCTCAGGAGCGAGGCGTTGTCTGCACGCTGGGACCTGGACAATCTTTTGCTGCAAATTCAGCAAGAACTGGAAAGTGGTGATGAGCGCCAGCTCGTAAAACGCGCTACAAAGTCGCTTCGAGAGCAAAACAAGACAAAGACGCCCGAGATGCGAGTGGAGAAGCGCAGGAAGACGCATGCAACTTCTAAGCTTTTCAGCCCTTCCCATTCGGAGGACGACAGTGAAAGCGCTTCGCAGGCAACTGTCGCCACAGAGGCACCTGATCATGATCGACATCGTATGGGCGACCCGGAAGCCTGCCGCAGTGGGGAAACGCCTCTCGAGGACTGCCCGTCGTATCTGCAGTTTGGCACCCTTGATAACGATCATGGCCCGCCTCAAGGACTCGACGACTGTGACGAGATCTTTGAAAGCGGCAAAAATGCTCTTGAACATACACTTGAGCCTGGATCTGGGGCGACAGTCCTGCACTCGCCGACTACTTTCGAATTGACGCCCATGGAACAGACCTTCACGACTTCTCCGCCCGATGTCAACCCCATCCGGGCCGGAGCCAAGAACGCCGACACTGCGCAAGTAACTGGACCTGAATCTCTCGACGGTGCAGCCGAAATGGGTACCACGCTGCAGACTCCCGAGGATGGAATGCCTGGCGATGCAGCTGATCACCAGACTCTTCTCATCTCGAACGCTTCCGGACCATGTCAAGCCGGCGATGCGGTTGACGAACCTATCATCATTGACGACCAGACAAGCGGACCTGGACCTGTCAGATCATCGACTCCCAAGAGTTCTAGCAGGCTAGTCCATACGCCCCAACGCGCGTTTGATTCTTTGCAGCTGGCGAATTGGGTAACTGGCACTGCCGTAACAGAGCTCGTAGGTCTCTTTGCTCCCGCTGGCACTCATGTAGCAGACACGAGCGTCGTCCGAGTTCGAACCGGAGACGATCAGAAGAGATTCAAGTTCTTACATAAAGGACGACCTGAAGAGTTTCTCAACATCCTTGCGCCTATTTGCCACGACCAGGAACACTGGACAGTCGCCCTAATTCGCCCTCAGGATCACATCGCCCTGATATACGACCCATTACAGGACAGTCGGTATATGCAGCAGTCTGAGCTCGCCATACGGCAATTTTTGGACGCGTTCCCATCCACTTCCGCTGCGCAAAGCTATACCATACTGTTCTCGGCTGATGGGATGAAGCAAATGGATAACTCGAACTGTGGCGTTCTGATTATCTTCGATGCTATCCTGCGCATGGCCAACCTTCCTGCAGTATCGCAACTGGACATACCTCTCCTTCGGTATCTGTTCTCCGTGGCGCTAGCCGCTCTCCATCCTGAGGAACTTCCTGTTCCACGCCCACTTCGAATGAAGGCCCCGTCTATAGATCCTCCGCAGGATCTCGATAATGTCTTTAATCCGAACAGTCTGGATTTGGTCTATCAACAAGCATATCGTCTCGCTAGCCGGAAAAAGGGGACTCAGGCTTTCCTGGAGCACGTGTCTGTTTAGAAATCGACTTGTGCATCCCTAGTCTCCGCAACAGCCTTAATTTCGCCCAACGTCGACGATACCAAGCGGGAAAATGCGCTTTCTCGGACGATCGTTGAGGTGCAAAGAGTTCTTGCAGAGATTTCTACTCTGGAGGTGAAGGCTCGAGTTGAATTAGGAAGACTGGATAAGGAGCTTCGTGCCATGTCATAACCTCCCGAACCTGCGGAGAGATAGAGAGATGGAAAGGACAGTAGGGGACGGGCTGCAATTGTTCGCACAGTAGTGCAGAGGAGATGCCTACGACATTCTTACATCGTGGTCGCAAGATCAAAATAAGTTCAACGGTGCGATGGCATAACAGAGAGCTGTCTCGACCGCAGATTGAAGGACTCAGTATCAGTACATCCCAGAGAGAGCAGTTCGGAAGGGTATGCGGAGGCACTGGCGCGGGTGTCAGAATAGAGACTGAACAGAGCTGGCCTTCTCAGCTCGCAGAACCTCGTACATACGCTTTGGTGTTGGCGGCAGAGTAGATGTAATTGTGGGATATCTCTTGCCGGGATCATGTAGCGCATCCCAAGTCGCTTATACGAAAATCGGAAGGCAGAGCTGTCTCTGAAGCCATCATTAGCATCGTCGTACTTCAGAGATAATTCAACCGTCGGAATGAATGCAGGTAGATTTGTCATTCTCGCTACCAGGAACTACGCCATGGCCGTTCTGTATCGCATCCTCGGCGTTCACCCTTGGTCCATCCTCATGTGCAGCATTGCCACCCACGTCGTTCTTTGCGCTGCTGTCTTCTTCGCCGCCATGGCTTGGTCTCTCCGCTCTCAGCATTGCTCCCAGCGTCGCTGTCTCTGGCTAAAGCTTCTACCATGCCCTGCCACCACAACTGCCTCGGCACAGGCCAGTATGCTCCACATCGAGGCAGATTCTCTCCTCCTCCTGGCATCATCAGGCGTGCAAGTGAGTGATCATACCAGTTCATGGCCTCATGAGCCTCTCTCCGCCATGCGCCTTACACATCTGCCCCGCCGTCGATGGTGCGGTCGACAAGATCTCGGCCCGAGCATAGGTGCCACCTCTCATCAATGGTAGGAGAGATGTGATTTCAAGAATATAGCGGATGTGACGAGATGTGCAGGAGTTATAGAACTCAGCGCAGGATGTTACGAATGTGATTGGAGACATTGGAACTTCGAGGCAGGATGTGCCTGGCCGGCGATATGTGAGAATGTGGGGAGGCACAGGTGTGGCTTGGGTGGCATCAATGTGGCGCTGTGTCCAGGTTCAGTCACAGCTGTGGCTGGGCTGGACAGCTGCTCGGTCAGTTCACGCAACTACCTGTATCCTACTATCCTCTGGTTCGTAGATGACTTTCTTCCAACACTCACTCACACCATCCATCATGCCCTCAAATCGTGCATGCATAACAGCGACCAGCTCACTGACGGCAAATACGACAACTACACCGAGCCCACCGAGGTCGATCCTGCCAGCATGTACCGTCTCGTCTTACCACATCTCGTGCAGCCGTGCAATCACAGTCAGAACCACCCATGCCAGCATTTTTGGTGTAAAAAATCATGCCAGCCCCATACCGTCAATTTGGCAAGAGTACCGAGAATCTTACGCAGAATGAAGATCGGGTGCCGTCTCTTTCCTACCTTCGGATTTCTGGTGACTGAAGTGACCATGAAGCGAAATGCGAAGCCCGGTGCAGAGGACAATGCATCTCAGCACTTATCGTATTAAGTTGCGAAACACCATCTCACAATCCACTGTCATGGACGATGGCCATCGAGACTGCGTTTGTGCTTTTCGACAGTACAACTATGCCTGTCTACAACACAATCGTGCTCATCTGCAACACCATCGTGCTTATCGACCACGCAATTGTATGCTCATCGCCAATGCACTTGTGCTCATCGCCAATACGCTTGTGTTCATTCACAATGCGCTTGTACTTATCGGAAACGCGATGATGCCTACCTGCAAACCACCCATTGTGCTTCTTTCCTCCAAACTTCCTTGTTGCCACTACTTAGAGCACGAGTGTACAAGAATGGAATTCTGTTCGATATGGTAGTTCCCTGCCGACGTGCACGCCTTCTTGTTGGTGTCGTGCTTGGAGAGACGGAGAAGTCTCTGCAAATTGAAGGAGGGAATACAAGCATTGAGAACGATACAACCGCTTACATGACCCAAAGTGAGTATTCATCTGATTACTTCTGTCATCTTTCAATTGCTTCCCAGTGCACCTGCCCACTTGAAGGCACCGAGCGGAGTGTGGTTTCTGGAAAGGCTTCCCGCCTTGCTTCGTGCTTTCCTGCCTAAGATGATCCGTGATTGTCGAAGTTGAAGCTGGACACGTTCCAACAACGGACAGTCAATCAAGACTTCAACATCAACGATCAGAAGCCTGAGCTCGGGTACCTCAGCCCAATCATCCAGTGAAACGATACCCGACACGATATCTGAAGTGTTTCGAGGAGTGCCTGCCCTGCCTCTCATCGACGTTCTCACAAACATCACGATGAACCCAGAAGCGATGTCAACTCCACACCGTGCGATCAGAAACGCAGAGACGGATGCGATGTACCGGAGGAGTCCCTCGCACGGACGAGCGGAGTCTGAGAAAGGGGATGAGTATAAGGAAAGGCAGGACGGTTGTGAATCGCCGAACTTCGACATCATCGACAGAAATAGAGCCAATGGGGAAAAAGCGATGCTGGGCGGGGATTCCAATGATAGGCTGGCAGCGATGAGGATCATGTTGGAGTGCCAAACTCGTGCCTATCGCAGAGCGACAGGTGCGACAGCTGTTCTGAAGATCGAAGAGGAAGATGCACCTGAAGACATTGACGGAACACCGAAAGCGGCGATTGAGGAGGCCAACAACACTGCTAGAGCAGATCGGCGGCGTCCAACACGAAGAGCACGGCAGTGGACAGACTCCATGACTTCTTTGAGTAGCGATAGAAGAGTTCGCCCGCGGCAACCAACCGTTTCAGAGATGATCCACTGGGGTATCGAAAAGAGGAGACTGGAAAAGATGGTGTTTGAGTACTTGTCTCACACGAACAGCGTTGTCCTCTCCCGCAGTCTCGGAGAGTAGGAAACAGAACGCAATAATCGGACATCGTGCCAGTCATACCATGTTCCACTGTGCATATCGAGAGATGTATTCACTGTCTGCTGTACTTCCTTTCACAAAGCATGCCATACACCTTGCCTGTTTTACTCTAAGCTCGCATCGGTGATGCTTCAGCATGTTCAATGAACACCTAATTGCTACATAGTACTGTCCACACACAACATGCAAGCTGAAACGCGGCCCTATCCACACACACAAAAAGCAAGTTGAAGAACCAATGACTGCACAAACAAGATCACTACGAAGTGTTCGTTTCTCAGCTTTTTCTGGTTTTGGACCACAACAATGCCTTCCTTTCTCTTTTTTGTCTTTCATTCGCAAATCGAACTTCACTAATCTTCGTTGCGAAAACGATTGACCACTAGACAAATGGCTGTAGTATACTTTTCGTGCTTTCTTTCTTTGGACTTGATAACCTGGGTCAAGATGTCTAAATAAAGAAGGTGCAGGATGGAGCAGAGCCGTCTTTCTGGATTTGGGCTTGTTGACTTGGGTCAAGATGTCGAGATAAAGAAGGTGTAAGACAGGGCAGGGTGGTTGGTCTTTCTGGATTTGGGCTTGTTGACCTGGGTCAAGATGTTCGAATTAAGAAAGCGTAGAGCAAAGCAGAATGGTCTTTCTATATCTGGGCTTGTTGACATGGTCAAGATGTTTGATTTGAGAAAGTGTAGAGTAAAGTCGAGTGGTCTTTCTAGATTCGGGCTTGTTGACCTGGGTCAAGATCTCTAAATCAAGGAGGTGCAAAGCAAAGAAGGGTAGCTGCATGTCTCGAGCGCCGCTTGCATGCCAGCCAGGCAAACTGATGCCGTAGTTCAGACAGGAGTTTGCGTTTCTGGAACTGTAGGTCCATCTGAAAGCTCCCATTCCAACGTCTCGTCCAGCAGCACCACAGCGAAACAACCACTTCGAAGTGCCAGAATTCAGCACATTCATGTCCGACGAGTTTTCGGAATTTTCGCCAGAGAAAACCTCCACGCCTGCAGCAGTGAGAGCATTAGCTGTCGCCAGAAGCGCAAAGCTCGCCGTTCCAGTCTCAGTTTACATTGCCACCAGAGCGTAAAAAGCTGTCTCCAGTGTCACGACGTTCACCATTCCAGTCTCAGAAGATCGCATCGCATCGCATCGCATAGCACCATGGCCGGCCCAGTACTTCGCTATGACGAGCTCGAGGCTGAAGTCTTGAGAGAGATAGGCACGATGGATGACGAGCAGAGTAGAGTTAAGTTTGTAGTTAAAGAACTCAAATCGAGCGTAAAGACGACAGAGGACTCCGAGATTAAATGCCATATATACTTTAAATGGCTTGCTACGCAGCATCCGAGTACGACAGCCAGGTTTCGGAAGCAGTATTCGCGACTAGAGGAGCTAGACACCATTGTAAATCGAGTAGCGAGATACCAGAATGAGGCGAATCGCCGTATAGACGGCATTAATAGAATCTGGATCGGCTGGAACTGGACCTTTCCCGAAGCCTCGACTCCGCCACAATGGCCGAATGGCCTTTTAAAATCCTTGCGCACCCTTGCGGGTGTTGAGAAAGACTGGCGCCTTGCCACGAAGGAGGTGGCGAAAGAAAGCAGAACTCGTCGGAAGAGAAAGGGTGGTCGAAAGACTGCCCATGTTTCGACAGAAGATATAGACGCGGTTACGGAGAAGCTGCGAAAGCCTGAGCCTGAGCCTGAACCTATGCCTGTGCCTGAGAACGAGCGATCGATCGAGATAGGCCGAGGAGAGCCATCGCGCAAGAGAAGAAAGACAGGAGAGGAGGAAGGAGGCGAGCAGGAAGAGGCACCAGCAGCGCTGGTGGTAGCAGGACGCCATGGTCGGCTGACTGACTACCATGATGAAAGTGTCTTTGGTGGTGTGGGTCGGGATAGTATTATTATGAATATGTTGGGGCAGACGGCGTCGTGCGAGGAGAAGCTAGCAGAGCAGGCCGAGAACGCAGTAGCGGTGGAGCTGCGACAGATTGCGAGCACCCAGCTCCGCGAGCATCGCGCCTTTCAGCAAAGATTGATGGCCTTCCTGGACCGAGAGGCGCCTGAGTTCTGGTTCCAGCACCTGGTCGACCAACCGCCGGACCACCGGCAGTGAGCGGCCTTTTGACAGGATGGTAGGATCACTCTTTGAGCACGAGTATAAACGGTGACTCCGCAGAAGCAACCTACGTAACCAAAGCCGCAGATGCGAACTGCGTAACCAAAGGGACAGGATGGTAGGATCACTCTTTGGGCATGAGTATAAATGATGTTCCCGCAGAAGCAACCTGCGTAACAAAAGCGGCAGAAGCAACCTGCGTAACCAAAGCCGCAGATGCGAACTGCGTGACCAAAGGGACAGGATGGTAGGATCACTCTTTGGGCATGAGTATAAACGATGTTCCCGCAGAAGCAACCTGCGTAACCAAAGCAACCTTTACGACGTGCTTACACTTTGACGGAGTGTAAAGGCTCAGTATCCGGGATCGAGTACCTGGAGAAGCTAAGATAAGCACATCAAATGATCTGGCCGAATGCGACTTACTTTTTGCGAGCGAAACGCGACACGAGTTCTCTTTCTTGGTCACGCTGCTTCGGAATCATCCACCATCCTCGACTCCACCACCCGAGTGCAGATCTTTCACGAGCGAACAGAAGCTTTCTAAGACCTCGCCAGCTCCCCGTCGTACAACCAATGCTTCAGTCTTCGATCTTTCACAAGCGAGCAGAAGCTTTCCAAGACCTCGCCAGCTTCCAGTCGTACAGCGAATGCCTCAGTCTTTCTTGTCCAGGACTCCACCACACGAATGCGGAGCTTTCACGAGCGAGCAGAAGCTTTCCAAGACCTCGCCAGCTCTCAATCGTACTACCATTGCCCAGTACGTGTCACACAGCATCTTCCACAAATATGCTCGGCCGGACCATCGGCATATAGACCAGAGCATAATGCGCTTGCGGAGACGAAGCACGAGGTCGAGGAAGTCAACGTCACCCTCAGGATTCCACTGCACGTCAGCCGGGTATGGCGTCTCACCTGACCATCGCCGTAGAAAGAAGGAAACCAACACTCATGTGCGGCACTTCTCATGCACGCACGACGAAGGCACAACATGCATGCACAGAAAGAATCTCAGCCTGATTTGCTCCGCTCCTTCCGATCCTGCAAGGACTTCCTCGACTTCCGTAGATAGCGTCTCACCTAACCATCGTCATAGTAAGAAGGAAACAACACTCACGTGCGGCACTTTCATGCATGCACAGAAGAGATCTCGGCGGGATCTGCTCACTCTCCTCGATCTTGCAAAGACTTCCTCGACTTCGTTCACGGCTCCGGACACAATCATCATTGTCCTCAGCTCGACGCAGCTGGTCAACACAGCCGTCATGATGGTCAGAAAGCCGACGACAGCACGTCACCCACTGCGTGTACCATCAGCGTCGCGCTGCTGGTAACGAGCACTTCATACTCTCAGCTTGCGTGAATCCACTAGAAGAGCTGAACCCCCATCGCAACGACAGTCTTGACAGTGTCTTCAACACGCCTACGACGTATGTATAGTGCTTGCTGCCAGCAGTACTTTGCACCCAGACGACGGCTTGTGAGACTCAACGACCAGCTAGCACATTCTTTCAACAGTGTTGAGGCGGCTGTTCTGAGTTCCGGAAAAGCTATCGTAGGCGTTGACGCGGCTTCCATGGATCTCAAGGCGGCTGTTTCGAATCTCTAGACGTGATCCTGAGAGTCTGGAGGCATCACGAGAGTCGGGAGGTATCGCGAGGGTCGGGAGGTATCAAGAAAGCCGAAGGTATTGTGGACGTAGAGTACCGAGCGATGCATAAGAAACAATAGCAAAGTGTTGCGCGACTAGTGTGAGCAGTATTGAGGTTTGGCTTTCACCTGTCACGACGAATATTTGTTGGTGCTGAGATGCCAAAGTGTGCACGGATGGGGTCGTTGACAGGGATTACCACGTGGTGGACAAGGAGTAGGACTATTATCGGAATCAAGCTCATCTCAAGCTTCATCACCGCCACCACAGCATACAAGAGTCTTTGCCTCACCACTTTGAAAGACGTCGTTTGACCTTGGAATACCTCACTCAATTTCTTTCAAAACCTTGAGCTTCGTCGACAGGTGCGATCTCGACACATAGACTCTCGAGCGCCCAGCTGTAACAAGAATATTTCCAGCCGCTCTCGCATACCTAGAAACCGCACATCATCTGAATTGACGCTGGCTTGGACTGCAGACAATATGTTTATAGAGGTCCTACGAGCGCTTGGCGGGAACAACATCACCATTTAAGCAAAAGGCTCAACCACGCTAGGAATACGACACCCTCAACACCGGTCCAGACAATTGAAGAGATGTTCCCGCATGGGCTTGGAGCGCAGGTTGACACTGGTAAGTACCATTACCGTCTCCAGATTTCGGAGCGACAGCTAGCTGATTGACTACGCTTTACAGGGCCATCACCAAAGCCATTTGCCGATACTAACTTTGACGGCTTACCCTTGGCGGATCAATGCAAGGCGCTCTACCTACTGTCCACCCTCGACTACGTGACCGACAGAATGACTGCGATTGGGCCTGCATTCGATGGCAGTAGCCGATCGGCTTCTGCATAGGCATTGCGAGACTGCTCTACCACGAGCCGCAGTATGCTTTCATTGACGAGGGAGCTTCAGCAGTGAGCTCGGATGTGGAAGCCATCATCTACGGAACCTGCGAGAGGAAGGCGAAAACGGCTGTCAGCACTACACGCAAGTGAAACAGCACAACGACTCAAAGGTCGCACGAGAATGGAGCACTGTTCTCTGATGCGAAACCTCTATGGCAGGGAATGCCGAGTTGCAAGGACAGCTCCACTGTTCATCCGTAATAAGCAGGTCACATTGTCTTGACACGCGATGTCCACTCTGGCTGGAAGAGAGAAGAATCACCTTTCAGGCTGCTGTGGATTCGCCGTAGATGAGGTACGTTCAGAGAGCAATTAGCCGAAGGTGGAGAGCGCTTACACGACGTATACCAGAATCTTGCCAAAAATTCGACAGCATACGTCTTCATTTTGCCTTGAAGAGACCTGCTGAGGCCAGGAGCACTGGCAATATCAACCAATCCATCGAAAAGCTCGGAGGCGTTGCAATCGACTAGCTGAGCGGAAAGAGCCTCGAGGGCCAGGATGTTGCATCTGGACGATGGAAGAGAAGCGCCTCCGGGTTTAGTCTTCGGTCATGTGAATGGCATGCAATCTCATTCCAAGGATCCTGGTCTCGTCGCAACAATCGTTGAACCAAATCGAAAGCACGGACCCAGATCCACAGATTTTCTACAGCTTCAGCAATGGCACAATGCGACCAATCGACTTGCAGCAGAGCCTGGCTGACTCAGGTCCCACGCTCGGTCCCGAGTTAGCTGGTGAGCTGAAGTGGAAGATTGCAAACGGTGATATCTGCGAAGAAGCGTCGCATCAGCAAAGAAGGCGACGAGGAAGACCGCGTGGAGTCGACTATTGCTGTAGTTAAGCTTCTGTCGAGTACTCCTAGCGCAAAACCGCTTCATTCATCACGAAGGTTCCAGCCACCGGCAATTCGGACCTCTGGCTCTAGTCTGGAATAATCATCTCAACATGCAACGCAAACCGAGGATGTTGTCCAAAGCTACTACCTGGTATTGTGGCGAAAGGGTCTTGCTCACTATCGAGCATTTGCAAACCTCTAGCGCCAGAACAGAGTTTGCCTGGGGTGAAAAGCAATCCGGCTGAGCCTGAGTGCTCATCAGGACCTTCGAATCGTTTATACATTCGCGGATGGACGTGGAAAGCAGGAGGAAGTGGCCGCCAGATCTTGCCGCCTCTCCTCAAAAGACAGTAGCGCAGCTACAGGGACATAAGACGATCTCACCGCCATGGCAGCAGCCAGAGAACTCATCACACGTACCGATATCAACACGCCCAGGATCTTCACGACAAAGCCAATTGTCCATGCGGAGCTGTTAAGAGACCTAAGTTGAGAGCTTCGTTGGGATCGCCCCGGCCTTGGCTACTACCTTTACGCTGCTCTGGTGCTCTACAAAGGAATGACGGACAAAATGGCAATTTCAGGGTGTGCGTGTGGAGACTCCTTGTTGATGTGAGCTCCAAATGCCCAAATGTCAGACGCTGAATGTTTCCATCTTCTAGGCATACAATAGCAGAAGCTCGGCGCTGGACATCATCGTTACGGGAACCTCCCACGGCTACGGGACCACTCCCAGAAAGACCGCCGCCATCGAGTTGGAAGTCGCGACTTTGCTTCGAGTAGTGCACACCGCTGAAGAGCTCCTTTTTACCATCCTGCGACGCGAAGAAAGCTCAACTTGCCATCAAATTACGTAGGGAAAGCCTTTCGTGCGGACACGAAGAAAGCCTCACTCACTGTCAAAACGCCGACTAGTGAACCAATGGTCAGATACGGATTCCGCAGCACCCTCATCATCACCGGTGTCATGAGATGGCAACAAATGCGGCATCAACACGCTTCCATCATCGACACCGCCGCCCTAGAAAAGCCATTTGCACCCAGCAACCACCACATCGGCATAGTCGAAAATCTCGAGGCCTTGTCGAGCCACCGGGTTAAAGCGAGTGAATCGAAAGAGGTACCACGTTGTGGCACGCTTCATCCTTGAGCGAAAGTGTAACTTCTCGGCTCCCGTCATTGCGCATTCCTTGCGTTTGCGGGAAGCAATACCTATGAGCTACACTCTGCTTGAACCCTGGTATGGATCGATTTCTGATCTATCCAGCAGGAAGGCAGATATGGCTGATACGGGAGGCAATGGTTTCGACATCCCCGGGTCTTACAATGTCCTGCAGACCCAATGCGCCGATTTCAGCCAATATGCGCATGCTTTGCTCAAAATGACGACTTCAATACCCGCAGCAGTGCAAGGGAGAGGATCCTGCATGCCGCTGCAGCGAAGAAGCCAAGCCTAGACTTTGGATGAAGAAGAGACCAAGTCGGTCTCAGTGTCATACCACTGATGAAATGGACGAAGCAGAAATCATCAAAGTTTGGCGCTTCGATATACTCAGCCGAATGGGAACCTTTCAGCAGCACGAATACTCAGCGGCAGTGGCATGACTTCTCGAGCTTGCAGGTACCCAATACACGCTGAATTTACAATACAGAATCCTTACTGTACGGGTTGATGAGTACATTGCTGAATTGAATGGTCGCTTGATTGCCTATACCACTTATCGGTAGACTGTACAGGGGTGCTTGTCGTGAAGGAGCAATGAAAGAATAAGAGGAGGAAAGAAGAGAGCAAACCTCAATTAACATCAGCCCCAGTCGATTCAAGTCCCTAGCTAATACTGTCACCATTCACGCCACATCATGCTTCGTAGCAACATCCATATGCCAATCATCGCTCGTCTCGTAGATAAATTCACTACGCCATTCGGTAAGTCCTTAAACCTCTCCAAGATTGATTCAGCCTCTCCAAAACCCATTCAGCCTCTCCAAAAACCATTCAACCTCTCATCTCCATAGCTTCTCCAAAAACCCTTCAAACCTCTCCATACTCAAGCCAAGAACCGGTTTCTCTACACTCTCAACATTCCCACCTCTCATCCTATTTCCACCACTGCTGTGATGGTCTCCTTGGGGGAGATTTGAGACCGGGTGTACCAGTACTCTTCTCTTCGACCTGCTTCGTCTTCTCCTTATTCCCAAATATATCCCCCTTCCACGCCGAGCCCGGGCTGAACATGGATGGATTCATCTCCGCAGTTTGTTTCGATGTCTTGGAGGTGGGATCGCTAGTGGTACGATTGTGGGAAGGTGTACCGGGCGATGATACTCCCAAATTCGAGGTCGACATTGGTCGCTTCGATGACGCCTTTTGTCCTGGAGTCATGACTTGGATATTCTTCATCTTGTTTGGGGTAGAGGTAGACATGGTGTTACGGTGCCTTGGAGTCTCTGGAATTCGTGTAGAGAGGAGTACGTGAGATTCGAGGCTGTTCAAGGGTGATTCTTGCTGTGGGCTGGATATCAGGAAAGATTGAGGCAGGATGCTTACACTTATACCTCCGTCAGCCATTCGATCACATGAACAGTGGCTCGTGCGCACGCATGAGCAGTCCCAAGCAATCATTCAAAGCCTTACGAATAGGGCAATGTAGCAAGCCAATCGGTCGTGTGTCATGACCTAGCACGGTGAAAGACAAACAGCAATAGCACTATGCTCTTTGAGAACAATTACAATAGTAGTAGTATAGTAGTATACTATTGTAAATACTAGGATATAACTGGCTAACCCGACCTCTAATTCCTCTAGCTATATAGACAAGCTACAGCCTTATATATTTACTCTAACGCCAAGACTTATATGCTCTTATATACTAATAGATCCTCCCTTAATATTCTAGTCCCTTCTACTTAGAAATACGGATAGTTATATATCCGTATTCCGTATATCTAGATCCTTCTTTTAATACTCCCTCTACTTGTTTATCTAGTTAAATAGATAGACAAGTCTATATCCTATCTTACTTAGTATTTAAAAAGCCTTTAATATTCTATATATGTTTCTCCTAGCTTAGCGGTTTAGTAAGGCAATCCGCTAGTTGTTCGGTCGTCGGAATATAGGTTATAGTAA
>JAASFE010004655.1:26368-50619 GCA_013365205.1 Pseudocercospora cruenta
CTTTAGTCTATAGGGAGGTAATATCCGTAGTAGTATCGTCGTATTCCTTTATACTAGCTCGGGAGGTAACGTCCGGATTTAAGTTCGTACTAGTCTAAATCGGGAAGGTAGTTCTCGAATCTTCTTTAGTAAGTAAAGGAAGAGCTATTCCGGGCTTATAACTGTTATAAATACTAGGATATAACTAGCTAACCCGACCTCTAATTCCTCTAGCTATATAGACAAGCTATAGCCTTATATATTTACTCTAACGCCAAGACTTATATGCTCTTATATATTAATAGATCCTCCCTCAACATTCTAGTCCCTTCTACTTAGAAATACGGATAGTTATATATCCGTGTTCCGTATATCTAGATCCTTCTTTTAACATGTACCATGCGTATCAACACTCCATGATGCCTATACTAGATGGTCATGGGACCGCTTTTGAAGCCTGATAAGATCATTTTAGCTTGATACACCATGAAAATGACCCAACTCAAGCCCATGCGGGGTGATCCTGAGCTGCTTGTGAAGCTTGCAGCATGGTCTCGAGACTGTTTGTGAAGCTTGGGTAGGTCATTTCCACGTGAATAGAGCTCGTTGCTCCACGAAAATGACCCAATCCAGGCCCATGAGGCATGCTCTTGAGCTGCTTGTGAAGCCCTTCAAGTCATTCAGCCAGCAAATCGAGCATGCAACTCCAGGAAAATGACCACAATTAAGCTCATGCGGCATGGTGTTGAGCTGCTTGTGAAGCCTTTCAAGTCATTTTGCAAGCAAATAGAGCATGCTGATCCCCAAAAATGCTCGAAATCAAGCCCATGCGGCTTGGTCTTGAGCTGCTTGTGAGGTCTTCAGCAAGAAAATAGAGCATGCCACTCCACGAAGCTGACCAAAGTCAAGTACATGCGGTATGGTCATCTGCCGCTTGACGACCTTGGAAGCTTGCTCAAGTCATCCAGCAAGCAAATAGGCATTGCTACTTAACGGAGCTGACCACATTCAAGCCCATCACAAGGCTGTAATCGTAGTTCGGACAAGGTCATGAGGCGGAAGACTCGATTGCTGCTCGCTGAGCATGATCTTGGGCCGCCTCCCAGGTTCCAAGAGCTGATGGCGCGGTATGCGGGGATTCATCGTTGAGGCTTGTTGTTATCGCTGTAATCCTGCGACACAGATATTGACTGTTCCTTGCCTCTCTGCCCAACGCCACCTCTAGTAAATCGTATCATCGAGGATATGGAGTGAGGACGAAGAGGAAATGGTGCCGATGAGACTCTGCCGACACCAGAGACATGAGCCCACCTCAGCCATAAGTGTCCCTGGCCTTCGCTGGGTGTTGCAATAGTGCACAGGCCCAGCTTCTTCCAGCCCAAGCTGCATCCTATATCGGAAATTGTCGCTGGAATGTACGAAGTAGATCTCTAGAAGATATTGCTTCTTTATTCCCGGATGTGTGTAGTTCTGTAATTGTATTGATGTTAGTTCAATGCGAGCTGCTAGTCGCCCTATGTGATGTCTGAAGACTGTAGATGTTGGGTGTCGAAGAAGATACCGCGACGACCGCATTTCAAGAAAGTGCCGACCAGGCCGTCAAAGTTGCGTTTCTCGATAGGGCAGATTAAGTTCAAGATTGAGTTGTGTGGTACAGGGATGTCAAGGCTGCGAGGCTGCAGGGATCGTTCAAACCGGGGGATACGTGCCAAGAATATCCAGTTCCCAGCCGATCGCGGACACTCTTGACGACTTTGAGCAAAGCACCAGCATGTTATCGCGCTTGACAATCTTACGCAGACTGTGTCGCTCAACAGCATTGAATTGCAGCCCGGACCATACTCTCCTCGCTTCCTGCAGGCGGCGGACGTGCGGAGAGACGACACCATGCACCCTGATCTTGTGCTCCTTCCGCGGTCTTCACTCGAGAGCGGCGCGAGATCATATGTGATCTTCACGGACCGCAAAGGCGAAAATGAAAGCCAGAAGAACAGGGACCGTCACGAAGAATTGCGACAGGTAGGAAGACTCTATCAGATGGACCAGATTTGGGAAGGACTAGGACAAAACATTGTCCGATCGCGAGGAGGCACACAGTCTGCCTGACCAGGATCAATGCCGCCGCAGCCGCTGCTGAACAGGATCTCCTTCTGTACAAGGAGAGGATGAAGCTCTAGCATCTAAACCTGGCGACAGAGTATCAACCGCACACCGCCGGATCCATCAAAGTGAGAAATTTACCACCTCTCTCAATTGGCACTCCATGAACGCCGCTGCTTCGCGGTTACTCAACCCCACCTTTCCTGCTTCACAACCATCCAGCCTCGAGTATGGCTAATGACAGCCCTCCCTCAAACGCTTGGTCCGCAGTGCCGTCCGCCGCTGCGACCTAGTACGCCTTCTGCGAACAATACGCCGAGAACGTGCAACTTTAAGCAAAGAAGCTAAAGGGAAGATGAAGAAGATGAAGACACAAGAGGCAGAGATGCTGCGCAGAGTTGAGCCCGGCACGACCCATTGTGCGGGCACTTGAGAGGATCAGAACTCCATGTCAATTGTCGAGCACTTCGGCAACGACCTTCTATGCGTACATGGGAATCATTGTGACCAGGAAAGACGCTGATGTCTGATTCTCTGCCAGCAGCTCCACATCCTGCAGTGCCAGCACTTTCGTGGGGCCACACGCATTCAGTGGAATCGAGTGGAAGTGGTAGTAAACGTAGAGTACACTCAACGTGGTGTTGCATGGCGGAATGGGTACACGATACATCTTCACGCATGTCGACTAGACGGCAAAGCGATGCACGATGTCAAGACGTTGCATCTGTACCGCACCTCTACAGATATGGAAGGGCTTTACTGGGCATTGCGTCTTTAGGCACAGGCGATGCAGGATAAAGAGACTACATGACAAGTACTCACTTCTCTCTTCGATCACTCATAACCCATGTGCTACAGAACAACATTGCCGGACCCGCAATCAAAACCTGTCGCTGTCTCTCAGCGATGCTGTAGGACCAGGAGGCGCGATCCACCCACCCGCACCAAGAACTTCCCGGGAGTTCTGTATCGACACACTTATACACACCCTCTGCAACTGTCTCGGAGGCATGGCCCTAGTGGGGACTGCACCATCGTGACATTGGAGAACACCATCTTCCTGCATCTTAACAAATTCTCTGCGGCCAGGCGAGCCCTCACAATGCGACAATTGCAGGCGAGCTGTTCCTTTGCCATTAATTCGGCGGCGACAAAGACGAATGATGACGATATCACTCACCTGCAGAGTACATACTCGAATGTATTGTGCAACGAAAACGCAGAACTTGCGAAGACGTATCACACCCAAGACGACCTTGATGCACTATGCACAAAGAGAACTCGGGCTTGAGATCGAATTCACAACCATGCCAGCTTCATCAGCCCGTTTCGACACCTCTTGATCTTCTGTGGTCTCCCACTGCATCTCTGTAGACATGGGCCACATCGGCGAACATCTACCACTTCCAGTCTTGCGTGACCAGCATACATGGCAACGACGTCGCAAGCATCGGGAATTGCAGACGCGTTGTATGACACATGATAGATTTATGGCACAATATCTCATCGGCAAACATCTCTTTGCACCAGCCTCACGCTTGCCACTCTTCAAATACTAGGGCATGCCCCGAAATTTTCAGCAACAAAGCCATTCAGACAAGCACGATCGGATCTTTCCGCTCGCTCTATAGCTGCTTCGAGATTGAGATGTTGCTGCAGAGACTCACTGAAATGAATTCTCATCCCGGCGTATGATAGCGGAGTAGGCAGGCATCTCCATAAAGGGCGGGAAGGGGTTCGAAATGCTCCCGCAACAGTTTGGGGTTGGTCTTGTCTGTGCGAGCAGCTCGGTTCCAAAGTGTATCGAAGGCATGCTATCAGCGGCAGCATAGCATCCACAACTGGGCATGGTATGAATTCGCCCTACCCTCAATCTCGACCTCGAAGGATCAGCCGCTCCGCCCACACCATCTCGCATTCAGCGACATGCTGCACCAATCAATACCTGCAATGCTCTGTGACTGCCAAGGTCGCCGAAATTGAGGGTTCTGTCCAAATCTGGAGAATCAACGATACAACAAATCTTCTTCTCCATTCACTTATCCCGAAGTCTTCAAACACAAGGTCGTGGTAGGCAAGAAAGTAGGATGGTATTCCGGCATACGTCTCATTGCAGGACAGTTCCATGAATTAGCGTAGGTACACTGTGCTGTTCTTCAAGATCTGGCCAGTTCTGATACATGACGGGAGATCTAGTGAAGCTGATTTAAGTCAGAGGCCGCTTGTGACTTGCCCGTGTCGGAAGGCAGTCACATCTTCTCGTGAGGTGCCGTGCAGTGGAACAACAAGTGAAGGGGTGGAGAGTATGCAACGCCATGAAAGCCCTGGCAGAGGGCTCCAGAGCCACGGCCGATCACCGCACTCGGTTCACGAAATCTCACCCTTCATTCCTGGGGTCGCAGAGATCATCGTCCTCATCTCACAACTTTGGTCGAGCCGACTGCGCAGAGGATATTCCGGACAGATCTGGGCTCTGAGCGAAATTTTGGTCCAAATGGGCTGATTATGACCGTGGCGTCTATTTTGGACGAAAAGCCGTGTTGGATCGTTGAAGGGTCTGCTGCAGATAGCATTCGACATTGTGTCTCTTCTGTGGCTTTGTATTTGTCCCAGTGCACACGCGCCTGGAGGTTGGAAGGTTGATTTGTTCGAGCACACACGCTTCCAAGTTGGCTATCCAGTTGGTCCAAGCACACACATGGGGAGGATAGAAGTCATTCTGCCGAGCACAAACGCTTGGAGCTTGAAAGCTTGGTTTGTTCGTGCACACCTATTTGGAGCTTGCAAGATTGATTTGTGCAAGCATACACATGGGGAGGGTGAAGCTCATTTTGCCGTGCACACACGCTTGGAGCTTGAAAGGTTGATTCGTTCGCGCACACACACTTGAAGCTTGCAAGGTGGAGCTGCCCGGGCACACACTCTTACTGGTTGGTAGGTCGACTTGTCCGAGCACAGCCTGACTCGTTCGTTGCTACACACTTGGAGGTTGGAAGGTTGAGTGACTCATTGTTCCAAGATCAATTTCTTGGTTGGCTTCTAAGCACACACGTCCGGACGCAAGGTTGATTCGCTAGCCCAAGAGCGTCTGGATGATGATGATCTGTTCGAGCATGCAGTGACGGCGGATGGAAGTCGATCAAGAAGGTGTCAGATCGATCACTCTTTGTGGTTCCAGCACATGGATCAATGTCTGGTAGGTTGTGGTAGGACTGCCGTTATCAATCAAGGTCGCAGATGCTTGCCCCAAACTCGATGGCCATTTCATCAGCTCGCAAGTCTCGAAGACAACTGATTCAGAAGACAATTTCTTGAGTATGTTGCGGGCGAGCAGCAGCGCAGGTCTCTCTCTCGTTTGAAACATAGATTCGACTGCTTGAGTACGTCGTCATCGATCTATGGTTTCTCGTGCTCATCTTGGCTTCCCCTCGGGACTTGCAGGGTACTAGAGCCTCCACACTACGACAAAGTGTGAGCATATCGTGAAGGATAGTTTTTATTTGCAACTGGAGTTTCGCCAGTTGACCTCGGTATGATGAGGATTTAGAGAGAGCCCAGAAGAAATGGGTTTGCTTTAGCGCCATTGGCGTGGAAGCTGATCGAGCCAGGCCTCGAGATCCTGCTCCATCCATTGAGCGAGCTCAGGGTCCCTACCATCATGCTCAAGCTCACGCCGCAGCAACGCTGTGATGCGCGTGCTGACGTCTTGCCGCTGGCGAGGCTGGCGAGGCTGGCGAGGAGGCGGAGCGACTGGCTGCTGTCGAGCTCGGCGAGGGCGAGGAGGAGAGGCCGGAGGCGAAGAAGTGAGACCAAAGACTATCTCATCATCTGGATTGAGCACAAAAGTGCTCGAATTGTCTTCGAGCCGGCGTGATTGGGAGTTTCCTCGTCCAATCTCGACAGAACGAGAAGAAGGCGGCGGTGGCGGTGGAGTCGGCGGCGACTGCTGCTGACGAGCACGAGCAGCACGAGCGTCCATGATCTCGCGGAGCATACCGCTCGCATCACTTGGCTTGACAGCGGCGTAGGTGCTAGCGGTAGTCTGGAGACGAAACTGAACCTTGTACGCCAGAAATTGTGGAGTATCTCCGCCTTGCGGAGCGCCAGTCTCTCGAGCCAAAGCGGCCAAGTTCTCCAGAAGACCGATCGAATATTTAGCTGGGGTATAGTCGGTACCCCTTGCAGAGACGAACCGAAAGCTGAAGCCAGGCCAATGCTGCAAGATAGTGCGGCGAGCTCGATTCTCCTTGTCCTCAGTCGCTGTCATGCTCAATATGCACGAGTCTAACATGCCCGGGAATTCTAAAGACGAACGGAAACCCTCAGCTCGCACAGGAGATCTACTCTCCAGATACTTCCAGCATTGGAAAATGCGACAGCTAAGACGGTGCTGAGCATTAATATTATTTAAAATCCAAGTACTACAGGCAGTCCAGCGAGCTGCCTCGCTGCGGCCGTTCAGCAAGGTACCGCGAAGCCAATCGTCAGCCAAAGTGAGATCGGTGGCCATTGTGATGGTAGTGGTTGCGGTGGATGCGTGCGTGTGCGTGTGCGTGTGTCTAGCGCGTGTGCTTGTGCGTGCGACTTGACATACCAAGGAGGAGTCCGAAACTTGGTGGACCTTTGTTTTGTTCGCACTTGCGGATACTCAGTTCGTGCTTGCGAAAATGAGATCAAATCATGGAAGGAGTCGATTTCTGTGAAGAATAGAAATCTATACCTTCCCGGTCAACTGAACTGCATCTGTAGCCATGGAAGGAGTCGAAACCTATGGTCAATAGAAATCCATACCTTCCTGGCTCACCAAACTATAGCCATGGAAAGAGTATATTTCCATTCTCCATAGAAATCTATACCTGCCTCATCTTCCACACTTACACGTAGTCGTAACAGGATCTGCATATTGCCAACGCCAAAAAGCACGCTTCTATCGATGGAGATAGCAACTGCTCAGATTCCTGGTGCTGGAGGACCATTGTAAAACAGATGATGCGATAATGCCACATGCAAGGTCCATAATCCCTGCCCTTGCTGATGTCTGATTTGTCCATAGTCGATGACAGCTCCACTAGCGAGGTGTAAGGGGTTCGTGCAAGTACGGCTTTGCTGTCATCACCGCGAGCTTTACCTTCGCACGCGCAGTCGAAGAAGAGGCACTACTGTCGAAGTAGGATGATCCTTGTCAATTGTTGTGCCGATATAGCACTCGCGGGTGTTATGGTTGTGTCATTAAGCACGCGGCTCACGGCATCTCCAAACGTTGTAACCTCCGCCAGCAGAGAGAGCAACATGCTCATTGCTCATGCCAATGGTTCTGACAATAACGACTGTGTCGCCTCTGAAGGTTTGGTCTCTCCACCGTGTGCAGATCCAGTACGATGAATCATTTAAAGTACATCTCATTCATGCCGATACTCCTTTCTTGCAGACATTTTGCGGCCAAGACCATTCATGAAAAGCTGTATCCGGTGATCATAGGGTAGTCCGTATTGCTTCCGTTGCTTGCAAGATCTGTCCCCCAGTAACGTGCAAAGCCGGCTGGACTGTAACGATATTTTCTTTCTGTATGCTCGAGCCAAAATACCAATCAATCAACGCAAGTGCACATCAAGTGCTCGCTGTCCAGCCAAAGCTCCGCTTCGCGAAAGAGGCCCCAATGCCTCCAGCCGCAGCAAACAATTGTGAACTCGGATCATGGACTCTTCCAACTCGATCGTAAATCTTCTATCAGCGAATTTATTCCCCGGTTCCACCTCCTTTCAGGCTGTCCAGCCACATAGTGTAAGCCGTAGCTTGCTCCAATTGCTGGCGCTGAAAGTCTTGCGATGTGCGCATCCAATGCCGAAAGCCGGACCACTGGCATTCAAGGGCGGCTTCGGTATGAGCTATGGCTCCGGCGGAGCTTACGAGAACAGAGCTCTCAGACACATCATAAGCGTAGAGAAAGGAGAGCGTAGAGTGTACTTCGCGTAGCTGGTTGAGGGCATGGGTCAAGGCTCGGATGCATCGGACAAAGTCGGCTTCGGTGTCATTGTGGGGCGTGGGCTCCCTGATACTACAAGAATTGATCGCGTTGGAGCTACGCAGCGGGCTGGTCCTGCCTTCGGCTTCGGTAGGCCCTCTGGACAGGGATGCCATTGTATACTGATTGAGGTGATGAGCGTGAGGCAATCGTTGGTCGGTACTGACTTTTGGCGATGATCGGTCGATGCTGCATTCAATGCGGTCGTCGGTGTAGTATTGAAGCACTAGACAGTTGTGTGTTGAGCTGGAGCAGCAAGCCTGTCACAGGCGAGTGTGCAGGGAAGGCTTGGTAGTAGTTGCCACAGGAAGAGAGAATGAAGACTTCCCGAAAATTGGGCGACTGCACGTGAGTCGCGCAAAACATAGAATCTCGAGTTCGCGATAACGTTTGGCATCCATCATGCGGGCGGAGCAGCACGTCAACGAACTCATTTGTCCTTCTTCTGCTCCGGCGAACCAATTGTTTGCAGTATTTTCTTCCTTGTACGTCCAACAGCTCCACTTCTTTGCTATCTGAGATCTCTTGTCTCTTGCATGCTTCGCAGGCGTTTACAGATGTCTGGTGTCAATCTCATGTTTCTTGCAGTTCACGTCGTACACGTCTGCATGTCCTCTCCTGCTCCAGCTGGTCTGTCTTGTCGTGACACCTTCAGCACGCCCTCAAGGCGTGTGACAAGTCCCTCGAAGCCCCGTCTATGGCTGTAACACTCGCATCCATGAACGCCGCTGTGATAGTGCAGTCCGATGTTGGGACTCGAAAGAAGTCCGGCGTCCGCAGTTGGGGCCAAAAACTCCTGTCGTTCCGAATTGATCCAGTCAACAGACCTTGCCGATCGACAGAATGCTTACCAAACCCCAAGCTTTCCCGTGGATAACGGTATATTTTCCGATAGCAGGACCTTGTACGCATGTATTCCCGATACCAAGTTACAAGACTTCTCGAGGGCCTGAAAAGGTTGCAGAAGGTCGAAGAGAGTGCGCATGATCCCAGAGAGAATCATGGGCTAGGCAGCGTATGGCCCTATCGCGCAACGGTAGCTGATGAGAGGAATGACATGAAGTTGGGGGCGGCTTGAAGGTCAAGAGTCGGTGATTGGCTAGCGCTCATTGCATTCAGAGAAAGCTGGCATGGTAGAACACCACATGTGAGCACAAAAGTGTCAACAGTCTGATGAAGAAACCTTGTATACATCGTTTACCGAGATGAAAAGTGTGTGTTGGGCAGCTCCAGCTCAACCAATATGCCTAGGTCTTTTGGACTTGTGAAGGCATAGTGCAGATCGATTCGGGCTGAGGCGCACACAAGATTCGACTCGTTGGAAAGTCAGACAGTACTTCATTCAATGCGTCCTTTATTCATCCCGGACTGATTCTTGCCCTTGAGCGTGGCGACATTGTTGATGCTCGTGCTGAATTGAGGCTAATTGTCGTCCGTGTGCTTGAAGACACCAATCTTGTCTCCCCGCACTACGAGAGACTTGTCGACTGAGCCACCGACAGCAAGCTGGCTGTTCACCTTGCCATCCTTGTCCAAGTTGACCACCTCATCCTCGTCTTCATCCCCATCATAGTCGGGTTCAGATTTGCGATCGACAGCGTCCTCGGAGTCCTCTTCCTCTTCGTCCACTTCGGCAGCTTGTGCGTTTGCAGCAGTAGAACATTCGATGTGATCCTCAATACCTGGCTGCCACCCAGACAACCGCTACCACAACCTATCCCAATGGTAAGCTGACACCATCCGTCGTCATGATACCCTGACATGCGTCTTCGAGGCCTCGTGAACCTTGATCAGTGAGAGTTCCTTCACCCACGTGGTCCAGATCGGCTCGCGATCGCTTCTGCATGATGAACTCCAGCTTCGGTTCAATAGCGGTGATGTGATAAGTGGCTAGGTCGACAGTGCCTCCGCCGCGATCGCAGATGAGCGCACTATCGCAAATCTTGACTTGAGCTTGCGAGTTGCCGTAGGCCAGTGCAGACCATGCCGCTATAGCAGCAGCCTCGGGCTCGCAGATCAGAAAGAGCGGTTGAGAATGTCCTGATCTTGCCCTATGTACGCCCGCTTCTGGGGATAGGAGGACCGATATCTGCATGCAAGACGCCGTTCATGTACCCTAAGATGTTGAGTCTAGCAGCCCAAACGCGAACACCAGGTAGAGCGCTATAGCGCCAGTCAATGTCCTCGTCCGCGATGGGTCTTGCGAAGTCGCGGAAGTAGTATGGCTCCAGGGGCCCATCGTCTTGTTCTGCTTGGGCTTCTTCTCCTTCGTCTTCTTCCTCTGTTGCTTGTTCATACAGCTCTTTCCGGCATAATGGACAGATGTTTGATGACTCAAGCCAGTTCAAGAGTTCATGCAGACAGTGTACCTAGCTGTGTGGATGGATCTCGACCTGAGCTTGCCCATCTACTTGGCGTATGGCCTTCAAGGTGTCTGCTTTGGCCTGGTTACTCCAGACTGCTGAACCAGAACCCAGAAGTCATCAGTCGTCAGAGAGGAAGCGTGATGGCTGCCGCAGCTTTAGATCAGCAAGTGGTTGAATGTCAAAAGTATAATTGAAGACGCTCACCTTTCCCAGGACATCGCCGCACATTGTGTCCTCCTCGACGACAGAAAGAGCACGCCCGCACAGAAGAATAGCCCCACTTTCTCGTCCAATCTCTGCCTCTCCGCTGGGGAAACCTTGAGATCGCCCCAGGCATGCGTCTCCAACAGCGCTTCGTGATCACGCATAACGATCCAAACATCCTCTGAATCCATGCTGTAAATTTCGATGTGGCGAGTACCACAGCGACAGTTGAAAGGCTTTTGCGCAGGTTTCAGCGCAATGTGTGTCAGTCGCTCCTGGTGCTTCTAAGCCAACGACGGGTCTGTCTGATGAACAAGCTTCGCAGATGAATAACCACACTTCGTCGTCCAGTCTCTGCCTCTCCGCTGAGGGAACTTGCGCAGGAACGTCGCTGTCTCTCGGCCTCTGGATGAGCTTCTAATACGTTCAACGATCCAGTATGGATGTCGAGTCTATCCATAAGTCCCATCGCCCTACTCATGAATAGTGCAGTTACGTGATACCAGTCCTCCTCTGACACGTCTCCGATCTTTGCGCACTTGGTCTCAACAGCGTTAGCGAGATCCTCCGCCAGCGTGACAATCTTGCTAGCAAGCTTCAGGTACTCTGGGGGCGTGTCGTCAGCGAGATGTCGCGTTAGATCTTTTGCATATGTGGCCGACCTCTTCAAACCATTCGCGACGATTCGCTATCTGTGCGGTATAGCCGACTTTGCTGTGTTTGCTGCGTAGACGGAACAAGCTGGCCACAGTGATGATGCCTTGAGTGTAAGCGGTCGAGGATTCGTGTATACATTTGTTGATTTTGGTGTGTATATGGTCGAAGGAGCCAGAGTGAAGTCGCTGAAGATCTACCGGCGACGAAATCTAATCAATCTATCCCAGGCGACCGCAGAGAAAAAGAAAATTTGAGGATTTGTGTATACGTAGATTGAGTATAGTGTGGACACGAGGGTTTGTGTATACGTTTGTTGATTTTGGTGTGTATATAGTGAAAAAGAAACATTCGATCGTTAGCTAAAGAAAGAAGAGAGGAAGCAAGGAAGGAAAAGTAGAAGTCGGTCGTGGGATAAAATCTGGGGGAGCCTTGGCATCCTTGGCTTCCCCAGCCTCATCATCGCCTCCCCCTGTATTTTCCTATTTTTCTTGTCAGCGAGGCTCGACTTCGAATCGCAACCATCTTCACGTTCAGCTACAGCTACATCCTTCTTTGGATTGTGACGCGAGGCCTTGACCAGCGTTGTTTGAAATTCGAGACAGCGCTTACTCACTCCCTTCCGACTTTCGCTTCGCTGGTGAGGGATGCGTGAGTTCCTCTGGTTTGTCGCTTGTGGTTCTCCATCTGGTCTCGGCTCTCTTGAAGCCGCAATCTTTTGGTTTCGTCGCTTGTGTGATCCATTCAGCTGCCGCTGATATCGACTCCCTTCAACCTCGCGCTCCTTGGGTTCGGCCATCGTGTACAACTGGAAGGTGCTAGGTTAGACATGCGGCAGCCGTCTGTGTCGATGTCAGCCTCTTCCTGGTCGAATGTAGCAAGATCCTTTAAATCCTTTGAGTGGCAGGTGGCCTCTTTCCAACTTCCATTCTGTATCAAACCACAGACCTACCCATACTTTCCATAATTGATGACGGTCATCAATGTAATGCTTCTACCCGAGCACTCTCAAGTCAATGGATTCATATGTCGCGTACTTAGCGACTTTCAAACAGCCACACCAAGTCACCAAGCGACGCGCATCTAGTAACTCGAGTAAGCATGAAGGTTAAAACACTACAGAACGGCAGCATAAACAGCCATTTCACGGGACGCTAAACATCACCTTCAGCTTGCATGCGCCGGTTTCTTCTATCGACCCGCACACGACTCGAACGACAATGTGCAATGCTTCCTCTGCGCAGTCAAGCTGAATGGCTGCGAAAAATCAGACGATCCAATCTCAGAGCATGCGCGAAAAGCCACGCCTAGGCAACTGCCGTAGGCGTGACACGCGATGACGAGACTGAGAAGCCGCCCGAGGATTGCGATCCACTATCTGAAGAGCTGTACGAGGCGTGGAAAGCGATTTTCGATATGAGACACGACTGACCATCCGGAGAGAAGCAAGCATAGAATGCGAACTCGCGAAATTGGCCGACGGAGGCTGCATTGAGTCTCGATGGCTGAGAGCCAAAGGACGACCCATTCGTGGAGCACAGGAGGAAGAAAGAATGGAAATGCAAAATCGCAAAACTGGCCGAGGCAGGCTGGTGCTGGGACCCGAGCGTGGACGGCGACGAACCGGATGGAGTCACTTGCTTCTGCTGCGCATTGAGTCTCGATGGCTAGGAGCCAAAGGATGACCCATTCGTAGAGCACAAGAGGAGAGATCCGGATTGCAGATGCTTCTTCCGCTGGCTGGAAAGAATTAGACGATACGCTTTTGGGGAACAGTTGTATGTAGGCCTTGAAGAGGGCGCTTCGGTAGTATGCTGCCTACAAGTATCCAAAGCAATCGCTGAATATTGCGAGCCATCTCGTTACCCGGATCCTCACCGCTCTTGACCGAATGTGGAACAACTACAGTTGCTGGTGGATTCGAAGCAGGTGAGATGAGCTGGCCGCATACAAGATTCAGAGCTCAAGATTCGGTTGAAATAGATGCTTGAAACTCGGATGACCGATGTGACATCTCCATATTGCAAGACTTATGCTGTGCTGCAGAACCCAGGCTGAGTTGCAAAAGTCAGGCTGCGCTGCAAGAAATCAGTGCGGGATGCAGGGTTCACAGAGTGGTGAGCTTTGAAAGCCACGGCCACTGCCTGTCCGATCAAACTCCAGCGACAGCTTGACGGTCGTATCGCATCGCATCGCATCGCATCGCATCTCGTACACAGACTGATCGGAGCTTGGGCAGGCGCAAGAAGTCTTTCCACGTATACGAAGCGCTCCAAATGAGTCCAGTCGAGCCTCCGGGGTTTTCAAGTCGGACAGTATAGCCTCGTCCTCGCAATCGCAGAACTGTTCCGCTGATCGTCTTGCAGCGTACATGATCTCTGATGTCAAGGCTCTCGAGTACATCCAAGGCCGATCGCGTTCCGTGATGTCGAATGTGCAGCTGCACTCAAAGTCGAGAGTTGCCATGGGTGTCGACTGTCGAGGTCAGTCGAAGGCCAAGTAGTCTTCGAGAACAGCATGCCCTGAGCAAAGAAGTGCCTCCTACCGTCGACGCGCAGAGGTATCCGCGACATCCTGATCAGAAGTCATACCATCAACATACCTCGCCTCTCTCACACGTTTCGTCATACCAGCCGAAGATAGTGTCGCAGGGGTTCTGGCCTCTTCACCAAAAGCTACGAGGGAAGGTGTACCTTCTTCAGACATTCCGCCTTCAACGGAAGCATTTTCCATGTCCATCTGGTCTTGGTCTTGCGATTCGGACATTCTGTCGTAGTTGTCGGTGCCGGCTTCGCTGTCGCCGGCCTAGGTTGTGCGTGCGCCAACGGAATTTGTTGCTAAGGCGCTGCTGAAGGTGCTACGATGACCGACTCGGGGCATTTTCGTCCTGGCCATGGACAGACAGCTTGTCCAAGAGGAGCAACAAGTAGAGGCAGACGGAGCCGAGGACCGTTGAAGCCGCAGGCAATGACGCCTCGCCAGCAAGATTGTAGTCGAAACATAGACAAGAGCAAATCGATTGCCATCGTTGTTTGAATGCATCTCCTGTCACCGTCTCGACTTCTTATTCCTGCCCGCAGAGATGCCACGCGATGACGCCTCAAACGTCCTGTCCTGCGGATCTTCCGGCTCGACTGAAGATGAGTTATCACCTGCAGCCTCTCTCTGGTCCTCATCCTCATCCGTATCCTCCTCCCTCGCACGCTTTTTGCCTGTTGCCAGCTTCCCACTCATGCGCAAGTCTTCAGCCCGCTGGCTTTCTTTGGCACATTCAAGTGCTTGCCGTAGCTCTTCAGCCGGAATGAAGATGTTAGGGCAGTCCTTGAAAGCCGTGGCGTGAAGCAGAGATGTGGGAAGTTCGAGAGCTTGTAAGCCTGCGAGGTGCAAGTTCTCGGTGTGTCTGTGAGTCCTCCATTTGCCGGCATCGTCCTGCTGATCGTGCCAGAGATCGAATGTCACGTCCTGCAGTTTATCCGCTTTGCGATCAGCAAGGTTGAGGTAGGTGATGTCGGCGCGAAGAACAGCGTGTGCGCCATAATGGATGATGTAGTCGCGGCACTTCTTGTTGCTTGCAGGACAAGCAAATCCCACTTCGAGAACGAAGAAAGGGTAGGATTTATGGAGGTACCCAATGGCGCCATCGGGTTGGCGACTATCCATAGTTCTCGCCTTCTCCTCGTTATGCTCGTGCGCTGCCGTCTCTATCACATTCTCCTCAGCCACATTCTCTTCCTCCGCATCTGCAGGCGCTGGCCTGATCCGGCCTGGTCGTGGAGCTAGGTTTGCAGCCGAGTTCGGCGTCGCATTGCGCAGATGCTTGAGCAAGATAGCTTCTAGCTCACGCGCAAAGGTATCGTGGATGGCACAAGGCATGCGTACCGTAAACTTTTCGCTCCCCGCATCGTATTGCCAGCACAGGGAGTCGACAGCCCAGAGTCGCAGCGCCTGATGCCTACTGCTACTCTGACGTTTCGCGCGCTTTTCCTTCTCGCAGGTCTCGCTGGTGCTATCGCTTGCACTACTGTTGTCGTGGAGATCGAGGATGGCGGAGAGCGTGTGCCATTCGCTAGGCGCAAGATGGAAAGCAAGCTCTTCCTGCTCGCCGGCGTCGTAATCTCCTCGGCGCAACCGGCCCAGGAAATGGAGTATGCGATCGGTGGCAGGAGTTAAGATTCCGGTGTCGTTGTCGTCGCTTGCGCTGGCAGTGCTCGTCGGTGGGGAGGGCGGAGGCTGAGCGGGAACGAGGATCTGTTGCTTGCCAGCGCTCTCAAAAGAGGTGGCAGGGCTGCTTGCGGAAGAGTGGTGAGCAGCACGAGTAGCACCGAGCGAGACAGATTCTGCTGGCGAGGACATATGTTGCTTTCGTTGTTGAGGTTGTTGTCATGCTAACAAAGTCGCTTTCACAGTGTCGCGAGACTGAGGTGTTCGCGGATCAGTCCCGCCGGCTCCGGAAGAACATTTGACCGAGAAGGTCGTCCGTCGTGTCATATGTCGTGGACGAGACGGAAAGCAGCGCAGGCTTGACCACGACTCGGCGCCAACAACACCTTCACCTGGATCCCAGTATACCACCTCCGATATCGACGACCCCAACTTCAGCCTTAGTATGGACGACCAGGCCTATCTCGAACCGCACGTCCACGTTCGGCATCGGCGATATGGCTAAGCAGATTGAGAACCGCTACAGCGGTCAAGACATCGCGTGCGTCTGCGACAGGAAGTGTTACAATATGCCCGGGTTATGCATCTCACTTTCCAAAGCGCCACCGTCGGGGTTATGCTCTGTACGAGGAGAATCATCGCATGCGCCACCAGAATTACATATACCAGGCTAGAGCCAGTGCTCCTGGTCTACCTCGTCAGCGCGCTCCTTCGCCTCGTTCATTCGGCAAGATCAAGCTTAGAGGCAACCAGCGACTTCCACATGCTTGCTGCATCATCATCCATCCCGACAGGTACCTTTGCGTTTGCCGCCTACACTAAACTCTCACTTGCGGTCTATCGAGCACTCGCCGCAATGCTTGGCAGGGACTGGAGCGACGACCGAACCACTTTGAACGCATCTTCTCTTGACTGATCGCGCTCGTGACAGGCACTCCTACAAGTATACCTACCACCCAACACCAGCAACAGGCAAGATGGGCACCTCAACCTGGGACAACGCTCCAGCTGGTGAGTGGCGCACCTTCCTCCATTACATGCGCGTCGCTGACATAGAAGTAGATGCTGTCGACAATTCCTGGAAGACTGACACTGGTGCTGGCGGCGACGCTGGCGGCTGGCAAGCCGATAGAGACACTGGCGGCGACAACATGGATGGTGGCTTCTCCGCCGACAACGTCTCCAAGCATGCCGACGGTCCTCACCTCGACTTCGGCCGCTTCTTCGGCACTATTTGCGGCGAAGGGGCACACTCGGCAAGTCGCCCCAGTATCTCAGATTCAAGCACTAGATCAAACTCAATTCCCATTTCACACACAGCTTCAACAGATATGCGCAATGCTCAAGCTTCATGTGGCAGGCGAACTGAGCAGAGCCTGACTATGCGTTCTCGCACGGCAATGTTGATATCCCTACTTACGAGATTGACATCTCTATATGCGAAGGCGGACGTAAAGGGCGAGCGAGTCGACAACGAAGCACCTCACATCAGACTTGGCAGGTCCATTGTGACCCCTCCTTTCTCTAGGTGAAAAGCCAGATCGCTTCCCTGTAAAAGGCTTATGGCAACGAAACCGATCCAGCGGTGAAGCACACGATGCCAGCAGAGTCATAATTATTGAGCCATTCTGGAAGCATTTCGTCGAAGAACAAGCTACCGACGCGTCCATCGCCTCAACCAAACCGTCGACGTCAAAGTCTTCCGACTTACCATTCACGAGACCGTTGAAGAACGCATCGTTGAAGTCCAAGAAAAGAAGCGAGAGCTCGCCAACGCTGCCATCGAAGGCGGTGCCAAGGGCATGCGCAACGTGTCCATGAAGGACATTCTGGGCTTGTTCAAGCATGATGTAGAGAACATCGAACACGCCAATGACCGCGAGTATTGGGCGAAGTTTGGAGATGACAACAGTCGGAAGTGGTATATCGAATCCAGAGCGCAGCAGATAAGATTCCTTCTTCCTTCGAACCGAATGTACCCAACGTTCTCTAGATGCAATCTTTCGCTACTTGCTGAGTGCACTACTTCCGAAACATGAAGTCAGCGCAGATGATGACAAGGATGGTGATCAGACTGGAAGCGCAAAGGCTGCAAAGGTTAGGCCTACCTACCTGCCGGACATTTTCATTCGCACCTTTCCATCTTGGTGCAGAAAGTGGGCCTTTGCTCTGGTACTTTGCATTAGACATCGGGTGTGCCGAAGTGCAGCCTGCAGCTGCCTTCCTGTAGTGGTCCGAGAACTGGCTAATTCTATTGCGGAAGCTGGCACCTGGATCCCATTGCAGCATGACAAGACATTCGCTTGACATCTACCAAGCACACATTACGAGTACACCCATCGCCTGACACCAACGACAGGCAAGATGGGCACCTTCTCCTAGGAAAACGCTCAAGCTGATGCCGTCGACAACTCCTGGAAGACTTGAGGCCGGTTCTGCCGGCGATGCCATTTCTTCAGCACCTCTGTCGACTCTTCGCACTCTCTTTTTATGTTCGTCTCAAGAAATACTGGAATACTTTCGAGGCAGCTCTAGATGATGCTCGCCTTCGACGACAAAGGTTCTGGAACGTGTAAATGCGACCACTTTGTGCTTGCTGTTGCTCCACGCAACGTGGTCGGTACATCTTAGAACGGGTTGGAGCTTTTCTTCCTTAGGCAACCCAAAGCCATCAAAGCAACCCGAAGACCCAGACCTCCAATCACAGGAGGGCAGCTCATCGAGGCAATTCAAGCGGAATCATCTTTGAGGCGGCTACACCCCACGCGACTAGACTCCGTTCGCCAACTTCAACGAGTCCGCCGCCAACAACCCCCTGTAGCACCAGCACCCAGCAACAACAATCCGTTCACAAACTACGACCTCTTCAACTCCACTGTCCAAGGCAACCAGGACGTCCATGCACTCGTCAACAACCAACTCGCCAAAACTCCCATCTGCTCTACCTGGTCTTGATCTCAGCCTCAACCTCAGCCTTAGGCTCAGCTTTCGGCTCGATCTTCGGCTCGACCGTGATATCGGCCTTTGGCTTAACCTTGGGCTGGACCTTTGGCTCGGTCTAGACCGGCCAGGCTGGCTTCTCGGCCGCAGCCTCCTTGCGTAGGTGTGGAGCGGTCGGTCTGATCTTCCTCTCGACTGCAGCAGCCTTGGTCTCAGCCGTAGCAGCCTCAGCTGCTACTGATCTAGTGGCATTGTTGATGGTGGGAGGAGGCGACGACAGAGGTACTGGCGTGGCGGACGAAGTCGATGGTACTGATGCAACCGGTGATGCAATCGGCGGTGCAGCGCCAAACTGCCATCTGCTCTACCTGCTTTACCTGCTCTACCTGCACCACCTACATCACCTGCATCTACTAAAATCACCAACCCATTCACAAACTACGACCCGTTCAATCCCACCGTCCAAGGTGACGAGGACGTCCACGGCGCTGTACCAGAGTGTCGCAGCACGACTCGACCATGGCATCTCATGATGTTCCAAATGGATTTGAGTCCGCGCCAGACTCCAACCCAGTCGACAACGACCCAGCGGCCGCTCGAGCCGCCGACTACCAGCGCAACGCGATGCCGGCGAGACAGAGACCGTCGCTTTCGACTACGACGAAGTTCAGTGCACCGGAGGCAACGACGGCAACTGGCTCGGCCAAGCCGCAGTCTACGAGTGCCGCCAGCAACATACCTGCCAACAACAGCCCATTCACCAACTACGGCCTAATCAACCCACCCGTTGCCAAAACCTACCCGCCGCCAACAACTCACTTGCTACCATCACAGCAGCTGGTGGTTACGAAAAGTTCCAAGAGCAATGGCTGGTCAACGCAAAGAAGTTGATGTGTCTGGCGATGACCAAATTGCTCGAGAACAACCAGTCCTTCATACTTCTGCAGCCGCAATCTTGATGACCATCTGGACGGATGTCATCGTGGAGCTGCGAGAAGATGAAGCCGACACGCCAGGAGACTCTCTCGCGCCTCCGTCCAAGGCAACAGGGATCTTCACAACCCACTCACCAACTGCGACCTATTCATTCCCTCTGTCCAAGGCAACGATGATCTTTACAACGCTATATCAGAATGCAAGAGCACGGTGGCGACACCGATGGCAACAACATGTACGGTGGCTTCACCACCGACAACATGTCAGAGCAGCCCAAAAGTCGACGGGGGTCATTTGGCGCGTGACTACCCAGCACCATGTTCAAATGGCGAGCGAATGAACGACGGCTCTGCGTTCGGTGGAGTGATACTTCCGAGGGCAAAATGTCACCAAATTCGTTCATAATGGCAGAACTGCTGCGTGCACCCATTGCCATGTGTGCTGGTCGACGGCACGTAGACGTTTCGACTGGCTGCTTGAATCATGATGGTTCTTACTGAGTAGGCATCTTTGACGTCGAACTTGCTGTAGCGGCCATAGGTAGGGTCGCCGAGGAATTCGGTTGATAGGTGCGCCTGTACACTTACGCCGACGTTGTTGCGGTCTCGGTCAGAAGAGCTCCAATGTTAGCGCGGATAGTATGAATGGCCGTAGCGACATGGAGCTTCTTGGTCCTCTGCTGGTACTTGGCTTGAAACTCTGCAGTGTATGGTTTTTACCGATTCGGTATTGAGGATTGGTCGGGCTTGAATTGAGGGCTTGCCGCTGATCCTTTTTTGTGATGGTCGCTTATTCAGTCCGTGATCTGGTCGTGCCGGTTGTCAGCATGCCCAGGATATGTTTAAAATTCTTGTTGTCAGCTTGACAAGGCTTCGCAATGTTTTCCCAACGCCATGTTTTGTGTCACCGCTCATGATCCCGGGCGTCATGTCTGCTTGCTCAATCACCTCATCTGAACCTTGGACGCCTCCTTTCGCTTCCTACGTTACCAAGACGACGAGTACTTGCTTGTGATAGCGGCGTAACTCGAGCGGGAGCGGCCGGACTAGGGTCATGGATGCGCACACGGGGGTTGCGACATTGTCGTTAGTCTGAGTCACGCAATCGCACGGCTCCTCTTTCTGAATCTGCTTTCACTGTGGAGCGCGGTTCGGTGTTGCATTGGAGCTAGTCATGAAGCTCTGACGTGGTACTGAAAGGGACTTGATGCGACAGTTGTCCATCATCTCTGCGTTGCCTCGTTGCTTGACAGGTTCTTTGAAATGCGTGCGCTTCCGGCTTGGCTTGCAAGTTGAGCGTGAATGGATTGAACTCCGTGGTGCGCACTGGCTTGGTCGCCCGGATGGCTCGTGGTTCCCAAGCGCTACTGAAAACGACTTGTTCTATCAAGTCGCGCTGGATTTCTTGATCCCCGGCCTCCTCTGGCTGGTTGAATAGGATTGCGATGCGAACCTTGGATCGACTGCTGTGGGCCATGTCGGTTGCCAGATGGTTGCGAATTCTGTTGAGACTGTTGATGAGGTGGTCCCTGTCGCTGGGTATCAGGAGGTGGAGCGCATAGACTCAGAGTAGTATTGCGGCATCTGTTCACTCTGGCCGTAACCACTCTCCTCGCCCACCATAGCTTCCAGGGCCCTGTTCACGGGAACCGCCACGGCCTCTGAAACTCTGTCCACCGCATTTGTTCTGAAACCCACAATGTTGCTTGTGATGCTGTTGTTCTGGCTGTCGCTGAGTCGGAGATGGAGATGAAGTTGGAGATGGAGATGGAGAAAGAGCTTCAGCTTGAGCTTGCTGCTACTTGAGCGGTTCGATGATCCATATCCATAGCCTGGGGGCGAAGAGGTGGCCTATTGATGGGGAGGGTCCCAGGATTGGATCCAATGGTGCGAGAATTGTTGCTCCATGAGTTGCTGGAGTACGCTGCGAGGTCCAGTTTTGCTTCCGCTACGACGTACTCGACGGCCAAGTCCTGTGGGAGACAATTTCGCCGCCTCTTTGACCCTCCTCTGATCATCTTCTATATTCCGCTGGCGTTTCTCTCAACTTCAGGAAACGTAGCCCTTGATGTCTTTCAGTGCATTTCCTACCCAACAGCCTCCCTCACCGGACATTGGCATATTGAGATCCGCACTGAGCACGAGTTATTAGCACCGCCGACTACTGATGCTTACCTTGCCATTTTGAGTGAGGAGGGCGGTGATAGTATACTGCCTCGTCGGCTCCGCGAGGGTGGTGTAGGTGTCTGGATCATGATGATGCAAAGTAAAGAGGCGAAGATCTTTCTGATTGTGACCCGGAATGCTTGGCCTGGCTTTGTCTCTTGGTGGATTTTCGGTTCCCGGTGTTCAGTTCTCGTGCATGCCGTGAGGCAGCACGGCGTTTCGTACTTCGAGCGGAATACTCCAACTATTTATGTCCGCTCTGGTGCGAATGCCAATGGTATTGAAAAAGAATCAAAACTTCGAGATGTGCAAAAGGCCGTGCTCTTGCGAGTAAATGCTACCAAGATGTAGACGATATACTTGCCCCATACAAGTATCATCATTCGCTCGTAGCAATATGCATCTTGTTTCGTTGTTGCCCATAACCAAATCTCCCGTACCTGCTCTCATGGTCCAGCTCAAATGTCTAGGCGTCAAAGTCAACTGTGGATGACGGGCTGTAGCAAGTTGATGCTCTAGTCGAGCGGGAAATTCGGCCGACAGATGATGATAGAGAAGGAGAGGCCCTACCACGCTTGGAAACGAGTCGGTCTTTAGCGTTCGGATTCTCGGCAGTGCTGCGTTTGCGCTTCTTGGGCGGCGTAGGTTGGGTATCGTGAGCAGCGAATGTTTTGTTGCCATGACCATGATCCTGCGACGGGGTGTAGTATTCTGGCCAGCTCTGAGAGCCTGTGATTGGTACGTCGTCCTGACTGCTGAGCTGAAGATTGTAGTTGAGAACCTTTTCTAGGTCTGTCCAATCAACAGGACTCGACATCGTACTGGCTGAGCTCGAGCTATTGGTAGGTTAGCTCGTGTCGTTCGCGTCAAAGGTCTAAGTTGCTGCGCTGTCTGAGGAAGGCATATGATCTGCCGGGCCGGAGTTGGAGGGAGTGAGCAAGTGTGGTAGAATAGTCCAGCTCATTTGCAGTTCGCCACCAAACACCTTACAGGGATAGCTGGTACACTTGCCCGCTTCCCATTCCTGAGGGATATGACACTCTTGAGCATGAGATTTGCAGTGACTAGGCCAGTTTCGGTCGAGAGGGCTTGACATGCGGCATTGTTGGGCGTCACTGGCATGGCTGTAGAAGCCATCGTCGCTGGCGGCGGTACAACGTCTGACGACGTGTCGAATCCGCGGTTGCTGAAAGCGCCATGGTACTTGGAGCACGCGCGCGTGTGCTCAGACAGGTTGGCGATGCTGCTTGCTGGTTGAATCATGCCAACAGAGATAGGGGTGAGAGTGGTAACGAGGCAAAGTCTCCCTCAGTAGGCGCAGCTGCCAAACCGATTGTATTTATCAGGCCTTCTTCTACGCCAGTCCGCAAAAGAAACCCAGTCTGCAGGCCTGCATTTATGTTCTGAATCTCGCTCGCCGCCAGCGTTGAAGGAAGAGGCTGGCAGGGGAAAGGTGCAGTGCATTAATGTCGAAGAGGCGGTTCTCATACCACTGCTGTCTCTGCGGCGCTCCTCCTTCTCCGCTGCTCGTAGCTGCCATGGCAATCGTATGCATGGAGGAAAATCGAGTGAGATTCTGGGCGAAGAATATGGCTCAGCTGCTCCTCCATAGGGGGCAGGGCATGCTGAGCCATCACCAAGGCCGGTCTTGACAGTGGTATTGGGCATGGGTATGGTGGGCAAGCAGCGACTGCTTGAGTATCGTGATTTCCATCTCGCCGCTTCATCCAGCGTTGTTTCGTGGTCAGGCCCACAAGCTGCCGTGAGTCTCAGATTCCTTCCCCGGGCTGGACGCGCCGTGTTTGGGAGAGAGCGGCGGCGAAGGTGGTGGTATACGGTCTCCACGTACGGTCTGCGATGACGATGGTAGCGATGATAGCGACATAAGCAGCGCCAGAAGTAAGTGCGGTGTGCGGTGTGCGGTGTATTATGCGCGGAGGATGAGGAGTTGGAGTGTGTAGGAGGCGGAGATGACCTGGTGTTACGGCTCAGCGGCTGCCAAGTGTCGTAAGCTGAGCAAGAATTAATGATTTGCTACTTGATAGGCATAGTTCAGAATGAAATTGTATGTGGTCGATCTAGAATGAAGATCACCTCAGCCATGGGATAATCAACGCAATTAACTAGTTAGTCACTGATCTATAACTAATATTATTAATAATAGTTAGTTATCCTTAATAATAGGTTTAAACGATACCTTATTAAAGCGATTATATATAATAGAAGTTAATAAATACTATAGAGGATACTTTCTCTAGCTATACTTACCTCGCACGCCTACCTAAGTATACTCTCGATATAATTAATTTAAAAACTATTAGATTCTAGTTATTCTAATCGCTTCCGAGCTTAGAAGGGATATCTTAGCGAGACTAGAAGGGAGGCTAGATCCTCTACCTACTTAACTACCTACTAAGAATTCTATATAACGGAGGACTCGCTTATCTAATCGGCGCTCGGTATGCCTTCGGAAGGCCTTCTAGATTAATAAGACCTTATAGAGTAAGTAGATTAGGGTTAGAAATAGCTTAGGGTAAATTTCTAGTCCTCCTAGCTATATTTCGAAGTATTCGACTAGAGTATAGATTTCTAGTAAAGAACTATAACGTCGTCGAATATATAGATATTTATATAGTAAAGTCGATAGAGTAGTTCTTTAGGTAATTTCTAAGCTCTTCTAGAGTATTATATCCCTTTAGTTAAGAGAATAATTATTAAATCTAT
>JAASFE010004663.1:7243-40661 GCA_013365205.1 Pseudocercospora cruenta
CGGGTCGACTTCCGCTAGCGAGTCTACTACGAGTAGATCTACTATAAGTAACGCTAATCTTTAAGGTCTCGATATTATTAACTAAGCGATAGTCTATATAGCGCTTATAATAGACCTCCTAATCTCTAAGGCTTCGTTGAAGTGTTTTAGTTAATATAGAACGGCCGGTTTCTCGTTCTAAGTACTTAATAATCTCTCCTATCGAAGTATCGCTATAGACTTAAGTAGTAATTTAGAGCTTCTAAGGTAATAGATTAATACGTAGACCCATCTTGCGATAGATAGCGAGTAGATAGCGAGTATTAGCGAGTGCAGAAGATATAGAATAGTAGAAATACGGTGTGTAGGTAGAAAGTGGCATTGTCTACTTGGTATATCTGGGCCTCCCTACCCGACTGGTGCTCCACCGGTCTGCCTCCTCTTCCTCGACCCAAAGATCATCAACCCAATCAACATCTCCACGTCCAACCGAAACACTGCTGGTCAGCACTGAGTCGCGTCACCAAAACCAGACTTGTGTTTATCCTCCGCAAACCGAAACAAGAAGAAAACATCACATCGCGCGCGAAGTCGCCTCTTGCAGCATAACGACGTCTTGCGCCATTTGCGACCGGAGCCTCGCATCCATACAGACTTCGACGACTGGAGTAATGCGCATGCGTGAAACCCGGCATGAATGGTAGCACCTCTCCAAGAACGTCCCAGAGCCCGAAAAATGCTGGAGACGCGGCCAAACACGATCCAGCCGCAGTGAACGGTCATCGAAGTCCGAGCGCAAGGCCCAAATCTTCGCCCTCACGTTCGCAGACAGATGGTGGACAGAAGTCGCCTGAAGCCAAAGGCTCTGCGAAGCGATCAGAGCGTGCAGTGGCAACTGGAGACAACAATGACGAGGATTCCGAAGCAGAGACGCTCATCGACAGTCCTGTGAAGAAAAAGGAGGCAGAGAAACAGAAGACGGCAGTCAAATTGGAACGACCACCAAAACATCGCATCGGGAGCCTGCCCGTGCCTACCGATGGCGACGATGAGAATGACTCGGCAGTACCTTCACCAGTACCCAGCACTGTAATGAGCGTGGAAAAGACAACTTCCCTGGACGAGGCTAAAGAAGAAGAGGATGATCCTGATCGCATGGACGTCGAAGGCGATAAACATGAGAACAGCGATTCATTAAGCTCTCCACGCTCCTCTGCGTCGAACCCACCTTCGCGTGGGTCTTCAGTGTCGCGTGCTGTATCTGAGCTTCCGGACTTTTCCCGCAATAGCGCGCTCTCACCTAATCCTCGAAAGCGTAAACATCGCGCATCTTCAGTCAGTCTACCAAACAAGCGACCGAGTATTGAACCACCAAAGCGCAGGCTTCGTGGTCTTCACTCCGAAGAGCTCAATGAGAGAAATGAGAAATCACTTTCACCCAAGCTTCGCAGCCACAGACGAGCCACTTCCACGCAGTCGGCGTTCGCAGATGGTATGGCCGAGGTACCTAACAGAAAACGCAGAGCTGCGACTCAGGGACCAATGAAGGAATCCAAGCCTTCAAAGCCTGCGTGGGAGGAATCAGATGCATCATCTGAGACCAACTCATATGGTCAGTCAGACTCCAGACGACCTCAAAGAGGCGTAGGCCGTTCAACTTCAACCCCAGGTCGTCCTATCGGCCGGGAGCATAAGCGACATATCAACAAATTCGGCTTTACCAAGCTCGCAGAAGCATGTGAGGCGGGCGATCTGGATGTCGTCAAAGAGTGGCGCGAGAAAGACCCGGATCAACTGGAACTGGCCGAATTTGCTGGCAACAAGCCTCTGCAGATTGCTTCGCTACACGGGAATGTGGAGGTCGTCGATTATCTCATTGATCAAGGATGTCAGATCGATTGCGCCAATGTCGATAAAGACACACCTCTTATTGACGCAGCGGAAAATGGACATCTAGATGTGGTCAACAGTCTTCTCAGTGCAGGTGTAGATCCACTGCGGCAAAACCTCAAAGGCCAGCAAGCCCTGGATGTTGTAACTGACGAGATTGACGATGCGGATGAGATCCGTGCAGCGCTTCGCAATGCTATTGAAGAGTGGAAGCGCAACGGATCGAAAGAGCGTCGCGAGGAGGAAGAGGAAATGCGCCACCGAGCGGGACCCAGCAAGGAGTTGCAGTTCATGGCGCGCTCATACGAGAATCTTGTCAGACTCGTGCAGATTAATGATCGCAATGGAGTGAGTGAGTTTCTAGATGCGCGCGTCCCAGTCGACAATGCGGTAATTGCCGTTGCTGCAAAGACTGGAGATCCGTATCTTGTAAACATGCTCTTGGCAGAGCTGCCAGAGAAAAAAGCGGCGCAGAAAGCTGACAAGCCTATGCTCGCTGTGCTTGGTACCTCGCATCTGGATATGGTCAGATTCCTATCTGAGCTTGATAGCTTCAATCCACTTTATCGGAATCGCGCAGGCAAGACCTGGCCAGAAATTGCAGAGGAACGACGTGGACAAAACTGGCGTGAGGAGAAAGAACTTTTGCAGAAGTTATATGATCAAAAGGCCTCGTCAACGGATCGTCGTAGCTCGAGTCCTGTTCTTAAGAGGGACGGCGGCAAGCGGAGAGTGAGCCGACGCACTCCCGAAGATGACAGTGACGAAGAGGATGCTCCACGACGCAAGAATGGACGACGATTGATGTCGAAACGTGATATGCGCGCCGCAAGCGGGAAAGCACTATCAGAGGACGAGTCGTCTGACGAGTCCAGCTCAGAAGTGGCGACCACAGCCGAGGAAAGCTCCATGAAGCCTCCTGAAAGTCCTGCGAAACGAACGACTCCTAGCCGGACGAGGAGAAAGAGCTTCTCTGCACAGGCACCAGACGTATCACCCCAAACACGCAGACGATCATCGTCTCTACGGAGCCATAGCGAGCAGGTACTTCCAACGCTGGAGGAGAAGGTGGAAGATAAAGAAGCACTTGCAGAGAAGCGCAAAGCCGAAGAGGCACAAGCCGCCGAAGAAGCAGAGGCCAGGCGCAAGGAGCAGGAAGCTGCTGAAGCTGAGGCGGCTGTCAAACGTGCTGAAGAAGACGCTCGGAGGATGGAGGAGGAACGCAAAGCCGAGGATGAACGCCGGCAAGAAGAGGAACGTCTCGCAGAGGAGTCTCGAAAACGAGAAGAAGAGCGCAAGGCTGAAGAAGCACGTCTCGCTGAACTGGAACGAATTCGAGCCGAGGAAGAAATGGCTGCGGCAATACAACACCGTTCCGCTGTACTAAAGGCTTTGCCAACATCTTTCGCGTATGCGCTGGACGAGTCTTCCGACTTTCACTTCGAGAGCCCCGGGGCGTTGGATTACCTCGTGGAACACTGCACACCTCTTCAAGTGCTGAAGCAGGAGAACTCAGATCCTTATGGCAATCTCGAGACAGCTGCCGATGCTCCATTCTGGATTGCAAACGTGCAAGCGGCATGCCTCCTTGGCCGTCAAGGTATCGAATTGATGCTATCGGCAGACAAGCCTCGATTCGCAAATACACTTGCGGAGAAGTGGGAGACCAAGAGCGTGTCAGAAAAAGACCAAGAATGCTTCCTGTCCATCGTCACCAGCCTGCCATCTTACATCCCTTCGCAACCACGACTGAGCTCGCAAAGTTACCAGCAATTGTCCTTCGACGAATTTGCGGAGCGGACAGCGAACAGCGCGAACGCCGCCGTTGAAGCCAAGCAACGACTATGCAATGGCGATTTGACTCTTCGCTATGTGCGTTTGGATGATGTGCTCAACAATCTTCACCCCACACTGAAGGGTGTTCCTATTGAGGTGAGATTTGACCATCTCAAGCTGCAAAAGCGACCAGGCAAAGACGGCGGCGACTTCTTCACCAAGCTCAAGAACGTTGTGGATCACAAACCACGCCCTCGGAGGTACGTCAATGGGCAAGCTATTGATATCTTCGGTGAACCTTTGGGCACGACTGAGGTCACGGTCTCGCATCAGAAGTGAGTTTACATGGGTTACCTCAGCGTAAGTATGTAGCTCTATAATCCGGCAATAGCCACTTTGTTCAAAATGCCATGTCAAGACCACTCTCGAATGTTAACAACGTGGCGTGATACGATCGATAAATGAACACTAATTGAATGCACGATTGCCGAAGACTTCTGCAGCCATGCGAGTGAGGTCTCCTATCTGCAGTACGTATCCGTGATGAATCCCGGGTTCGTAGCACTGCCGGCTAAATCCACCATGCAAGATGCCAGGGTGTGGTGTATGAGCCTCTCTGCAGACGACTATACTAATATCTCATGACCCGATGTAGCGTGAGACTACGGTGCATTTACTAGACACTAGATCATGAATTGAGTTGAAAATGGCTTGGTCTCGGTAGTAGGTGACAAGATCTCGCGTGGGCTCCCGTCTTCGGGCCTGCTCGACATGTGGAGGCCCCAACGGGGAAGATCTAGACACTATTCCGTATCGCAAGCTCCCATGTGCATGCGCAATGCGCAGCGTGAAAGCTTTCAGGAACCTGACATCCTTCCCGACTCAACACCTCTGCTACCCGTCCGTGGACCGTGGTGCTCACATACATCTCCGATTGCTGGCCCACAGCTACGAATGGTCGAATGATTGAGGGCTTAGACTTTACTGCTTACCGCGTTCTTGACAGCTCGCTATCGCCCACTCCGCTGGCCTGCTCTTTGCTGTCTGCTTGAAAAAACGACCAAAGGCCGATTGAACCTGAGTGCAGCGGTGACTGTCCTGGTCTCGGGTCTGGTGCCTCTGGACGACGACGACCGCGGACTGCTGACAGGGTCCTCCCGGGGCGCTCGCTTGGTTTCACGCGCGCAGGTCGAGGAGCAGCTGGAGGACGGCTCCCGTGGTTGTCACTTTCAACTTAAGCGTCAGAGCATGCCGCCTGCTGAGGAGAGTCGTGATGGTATGCATGCACTCGCACTCGCTCTCCCGCCGCTGCCGTACCATACGCCACTGCCGCTGTACTGCACATAGAAGCCCTCAAGTGCACGAAACAGCTTCACACTGGACGTGCGGTCTGATAGTATTCATAGAGTTGCACTGACATGTGAATGCCTGCAGGCCAGCCCAACACGACTCAGCCTGCTGTCGCCCAGCAGCAGCAGCCTGGCACTACTCAGCACCGACCTACCGCCCTGCAAATACCCAAGAATCGATCGAGCAGCACATTGATATCGCAGAACAGCAGCAGTGCCAGTCTGCGAGCCGACCACGACCTCCGAGCACGGCTTTCTATAGACGGAGGCAATTCTCAGGACACCTACGACAGCCTGACTAGGTGCGTTACTATATGCGAGATCTCCGAACTCAATCTGGTGGTAAAGAGGTGGTCGAGGGTGCAGGCAATCTGCGTGGCAGACAAACAAGCAAGCACGCGAGCGGACAGGCACCAGCGATGCCGTACCACACTCGACACTGAGCATTGGCTGATGAGTCACTTTGTACAGGTCACCGATATTGACAGCCGAACGAGACACGGGACTACGCAGGATACGGCAGAATCCACAGCTGTCAATCAGCAGAAACCCTTCCTCGCCCAACTTGGCTTCGACCTCGCCAGCTCCGTCAAGTCCTGTATCCCGAAAATCCTCATTCGCCATCGACAAATTTGGGCCTACCTCGCCAGTAATACCATTTAGTGAAGATCTCACTCGATTTCCCTCCGAATCTCTACACTCATTTTCCTTTGCTCACCAGAGCACCGAGTCGCTACACAATCGTCAGAATGTGCTAAAGCGCAGTATTGACTTTATGCGGGACAAGCTCGCCTGGGCTTCCACCTCGCCACGCATTGCAAGTGCTCAGGCCCGCCTTGCAGGCGACGAGGAATTACTCAGTATGATGGAGCTGTTGCAAAAGGCAAACATCATGGGTTCTCAGGCAATGGATATGAATGGCCTAGGCATAGATCCCGGTCCGCTCACGGGACCCGCACATCTGGCCAACGAGAATGTCTTTGAGAAGAGCTTCTTTACACAAGGCCACGAGGCAGAAAGTCCGGCCAGCATAAGTAGTCCAGATACGATCAAAACAGGGCCGCACTCTGTAAGTTCAGAACGAGACCTGACATCACCCGCAGCTGGGCTGCACATACCAGAGACAGTCGCAGAAAATGCAATGGCGGAAGAGCCAGAGCCCGAATCGATAGATCTTGCTAGGACAACGACCACAGATGATGAGGATTTCTTACCGAGTCTACCCACAAGACGGCCATTTCGAACACTGAAGCGAACGTATACGGATGTTGCAGGTTATTCACTTCAGCACAAGCTCACGGAAGCTATGGCTCAGCCGTATCATGCCGATAAGCCGGCTGCTCCCATAGTGCCACAAGCGCCAATTCGAGCGAACACAACGATCATGCAGCCGGAGAGAGCACCACATGGTCACCGTAATCAGCAGGCCCAAGCTATATTTACCACCGATGCGAAAGCGCCTTGGACTATAACAGCGGCTAATGATCTTGCTTGTCTTGTCTTTGGTGTGACGCGCGCTGAAGTGCGCAAGTTGGGTATCATGGAAGTGATCAAGGAAGACCGTCGCGGATGGCTCGAGGAGAAATTGAAGAATCCTGAGAGTGGTACAGCGCCGAAGCAGGCAAAGCTCCAGCCCCCACCTCCTTCAGGTAAGACCAGTCCGAGTGGTAGTCTTGCGGCAATGGGTAATGGCATTACAGCCAAGCTCCTGTCCAAACCTCCAGCGAGGCAGAGTCGAAGAGCAAAGACCGAAAATGGCAGCGCCACGCCTTCGAAACCGACCCACCACGTAGCCAACAAAAGTCGAGGTGTACTCCTATGCGGCGATGTCGTACCAATCCGCAAAATGAACGGAGCTACTGGGAGTGCTTCTCTTTGGGTCAAAGAGAAAGGTAGCAACTTGATCTGGGTACTCGAAGAGATTGCCGAAGATGTGGCCATGCTCACAGTCGACGAGATCGGCCTTGTCATAAGAGGCAACGGAGATCTTGAAGCCATTTTCGGGTTGGAACGTGTGAGAAATGGCATGGACGTGACACGATTGATACCCGCCTGGCCCAAGGTGCCCGGTACGAATACTGGTGCCATTGACTACGATGCGATTGCCAAAATTCGGCGATTCACAGCGCGAACGAGTAATTCAATCAACATACCAGTCACAATCGACCGAGAACCCGAACAGAGCGTTTTCAGAATATCGAGCTTTCCGCATATTGCAGGTATCATGGTTGTGAATCCAGCAACTATGCGTGTCAGCAGCTCTAATAATGTCTTTGCGGGAGCGCTCTTCGGTCATGATAATCCTGATGGTCTGGAGATAACCGAATTAATACCGGGTTTCGACAAGATATTGCGGGTCATGACGGACGAAGACAATATCGGACTTGTGGATGGCATCGTGATACCAGAACATAGCTTCAGACGTGCGAGGGCGCTACTGGCGCTGCGAGAAGGCTCTGCCAATGCAGCAGCCATTTTCCTCCGACCTAGCGGACTACCGGCCAAGCACAGAGACGGCGCCGAAATCATGATTGATGTGCAAATGAGAGTGGTCAAATCCGATCGAGATCCCATCTACAACGAGACTGTGATTGACGAGGAGAACCTCACTAACTTTCAGCCGAGCGAGGTGGTGTATGCTCTCTGGATCACGTACTCACGGCAACTGCACGCTGTCAACCATGGCATAGGACCTGTCACTCCCATGCTGAGCAGACCCGGCACCCCTCCACAGCAGCCGCCACCTGGAAGAGACACGCCTGATGGAATCGAGTCAAGTCCGAAAATTGTTTCCGAGCCTGAAAATACAGAAGAGGAGCCGGAAGAGAGCAAAGATGGTGTCATGACGGGCGAGGCAGAGCCATTTGAGCATCCATCACCAGATCTGATTGCAGCTGGTGCCAAGACAATCAAAAAGAAGAAGATCGACGACTTCACCATCTTGGAAGAAATGGGCCAGGGCGCGTATGGACAAGTCAAACTTGCGAGGTACAAGAAAGCAGGTGCGAAGAAGATGGTCATCAAATATGTTACGAAGCGGAGAATTCTTGTCGACACATGGCACCGAGATCGACGCTTGGGAACTGTGCCTTTGGAGATACATGTCTTGGACTACTTACGACGGGACGGCCTCCAGCATCCGAATATCGTGGAAATGGCGGATTTCTTTGAGGACGACATCAATTACTATATTGAGATGGTTCCACATGGTCTTCCCGGCATGGATCTTTTCGACTACATCGAGCTGCGAGTGACGATGGAAGAACGCGAGTGCCGCAAGATCTTCAAGCAGGTTGCCGAAGCACTACGACATCTTCACATCACCGCCAAAGTCGTCCACCGAGATATAAAGGACGAGAACGTAATCTTGGATGGTGAGGGGCGAGTCAAACTTGTCGACTTCGGAAGTGCAGCGTATATCAAGTCCGGGCCTTTTGACGTCTTCGTCGGCACGATAGGTATGCTCTACCATCATTCATTCCAGTGCTCATCTGATACTGACGTGTCAAAAACAGATTACGCTGCTCCCGAAGTCCTCCGTGGCCTCCCCTACCGCGGCAAAGAACAAGACGTCTGGGCTCTCGGTATCCTCTTGTACACCATCGTCTACAAAGAGAACCCCTTCTACAGCATCGACGAAATCATGGACCACGATCTTCGCGTCCCTTACATCATGAGCGAAGACTGTATCGACCTGATTCGAAAAATGTTGAATCGTGACGTCGAGCAGAGAATCGGGATTCAAGCTGTTTTGGAACATCCTTGGTGTCTTGTGGAGGATGATAGTGAGGATGATGATGGTGGGAGTAGTACGCCTGCTGTTGCTACTGCGTGAGGAGGCACGTATCCCAGTGCCCGTACCCCAGATCTCTCTTTTTACTTACTGATATGACGACCACCGGCTATTATTGAAATGCATAGCGATGTGGATGGGGAAGAAAGAGCGATGATCATGACTATTCTAGAGGGGAGAAGCACGGTATATGGATAGCGAGGGATGGGATGGGCACAAGTCAGTTCGTGTGACACAACACAAAAACAGCAAATTCATTCGTGATACAATATGATGAGATCTGCTAGATACCCCATGGGAAGAAAATGGGAATGAGAAATGGGTAAATCGGGATGGCGATAGATTGGCGGACTTGAGCCTGGCTAGAAAGGGCATCCGCATGTACATTCGTGACGATAAGGATACGGTTTGGATGAAGTGGTAGCATTACGATCATTGAAAATTTCATGCTACCGTACTGTGTCGTCCCAGCTAGCGACGTCCATCCCTCCTTTCAACGCCATGCATTTTTCTCCATTTCCGCGCTTGATCAACACGAGATAAGCCTGCGAGTTGAATCCCTCGCAATCTAAGCAAAGTCCGCCTGCGAAGCCGGGAACTCGAAGTTGACACCCTTGCCAGTCAAACGCTTGTAGACCTCAGAGTAAGTGTCAAGACGATAGTCAACACCACCACGCTCCTTCTCGTCAAGAATGACCTTGAGGACCTTGCTTCCATCCTCCTTGGTGCGGAGACGCTTACCGACGATCTCGACTGGGTAGACGAGGTCGGCGAGGATGGCGTCGTGGACAGCAGTGAGGGTACGGCTGCGTGGACGCTTCTGGGTCTGAGAAGTGCGGGAGCGGTTGCTGCGCTTTGGACGTGGGAGAATGCGGCGCGAGGCGACGATGATGACGTGGCGGTCTGAGAACTTCTTCTCGAGCTCACGGGTGAGGCTGTGATGAGTGTTAGTTGGTGATGGTGGAAAGTGAGGGAGATGGAGATTAGAAAACTTACCGCTGCTGGGAACGGTGCCAGCCCTGAAGGAGAGGAACTGGGACGAAGATGACGATTGCCTTGCGACCGTGGCCGACCTCGATCTGTAAGAATCCTGGTGTCAGCGAAAAGCTGCCCAGTGCCCAACGCCTCTTCGCGATCAAAGGTATGTGTATGTATGTGTGTATTTTCTTCTTGGCAGGTATCGGCCGACAACATGTGTTCTTGCCAATTGATGCTATTTCTCCCTTGCTCTTTCTTATTCTATGTTTTGTTATAGCTTACCTCACGGGCAGAGACGAACTGCAATGGGCGGAGAGCAGACTTCATGTCGGGAATGTTGGTCTCGAGCTCGTAGAGAGCGGTAGCGATGTTGCTCTCGATCTCATTTGGCTTGGCCCGCGATGGGCTGTTGGGCGCGATCTTGTTCAAGGCTTGCTGAGACATGCTGGGCGACTTGGGTGACGGCGAAAGATGTGTTCGTTGTCGCTGGGTGGAGAGCAAGTCGGCGTGTCTGCAGAATCTGAGGTTGGAAGCCAAATCTCAATTCTGAGGTGCGCGGAAGCCGCCAAGCCCCACGCTAAACTTATCAGGCACAAATTTAATCGTAAGGCCAACATCGTGATTTCAATGCATGACGGTAGTGGTATTTTGCTAGGTATCCTTTTAAGTCTCTGCCCAACCAAATTGCTTGAATGCATAAGGTGCACACCAATGGCAAGACGTCCCATGCCCTTCTAACGTCTAGCCATACATCAAGAGTCGTCTCGCTAAAGCCCATCAACTTCGTGTCTAAGCGCCCCCGGTCCTGCCTTTTCCTACGCCTGGAGAGACCTTCATAAGACTTGTGCAGCTCTACCAGTCCCTGTCTCATTAATGGATTCCACTGTCAACCGATTTGACCTCCTAGGTCTCCATGGCGTTCTCAGTGTCCGTCCAGGCCTTGCTGGCTGTGGTCGCGAAAAATCGTACATCAACATCATCATCAGACATAAGCTTCTCCAAAGGCGACATGATCTCGTCTCGGATGATCTGTTGGCCGCGTGTGCTGCCAGGGAAATCTGTCGCTCCCTGCTTCTCCATCTCTACAATGGTGGCAGAATCAGAATCCGGCAGGCGCTTGAGGATATCGATGAGGACTCCGTACGATTTGGCGACGTTGAAGCGGATATTGGGAATGGGATCAGAAACCAAGGACTGAAGGATGGGAAGGATAGACCTGGCGATAACCGGAAGTGACAGGGCAGGTGCGAGGATCTAGAAACAACAATCAGCACATTCGATCTCATCAGCACAAAACTGTGGTTGACTTACAGATACTGCAAAGCAGGTGGTCATGCGGTACAGGTAGTTGGGGTGCTCAGCCATGGCAGCAACCTTGGGCACAATTGCCTCGCTGGCCCACTCCACTCCAAAGACCTCCGTGAGCTTCTTGAGATTTTGCGTGCTGGCTTCACGTATGCTGAAGACCGTATCTCCGAGCCAGGACATGCACAGGCTGCTGAGCTTCTCGTCGAAAAATTTGACACCAAGCTGCGACGCAAGAAGTGGCACGTATTGGATAATTGCCAACCTGACTCGCCATTGCTTGTCTTCTGCCAACTGGACGATAGCCGGAAGAAGCGACTGCGACAGCAGCTCGATGCCAATGACATTGTTGACTTGCTCGAGTTTAGAGATGATATTCAGTCGAACATCTGGGAAGTCGTCCTTGAGCATCTGGAGCAACATAGGTAGGAGGTGCTCTGTCGTCTCCTGTTTGCCCAAAATTGGGGCCAGACCACTAATCTGGCTGCCGAAAGCTGCACGGACATGCTGCGAAGAGTCCGAGACCAACTCTTCAACAGCCGGGACGATGTCCCGAAGAAGTGCTTGGCGGTCAACGAGTTGACAGAAGCCTAAGAAGTCAGCATACTCTCTATGGTCACATAATCTGAGAATGCTCACCCGGAATTTGTCCAGCAATCGCACTCCTGACTTCCGCTTCGTTGTCTTTCAGAAGCTTCACAAATGCTGGGACAAGGTCTCTTGAGACGACCTCCTCGTCGACAGCCTTTGCGACCTTCTCGAATCTGTCTGCTACCATGTATCTGACTCTCCAGCTCTTGTCGTCAAGTAGGCCACGAAGTGCGGTCAGCAACACTCCATGACTGCTCTGCTGCTCTTTCGGCACAGCTTCTGCGATTGCGATCAGGACATCGACAGTCAGCAACCGCACGCTGTCCTGGTCATCCCCTGCCAAATGCTGGAACAGTGGAATCATGTCCTCTATGACCACTGATGCTGGCATGCTCTTTACGAACTTGGCAAGGTTGGTAGCCGCTTGTCTTCGTACCATCGGCGTGTCATCGTGCACAAGCTGAGAGAACTGTTGTCGAAGACCTTCTTGAGATTGCGGGGTCGCATGTTGGTAAGGTGTGTTGTAGAGCCCAGTTGCTGAGATCTTGGAGGTGAACCAGTCGGCCTTTGAAAGACGGATAGTGAGGGGAATGAAGTACTGCTCGACTTGCTGCTGAGATAGCTGCTCGCAGATTTTGTTCAGGGACTCGACAGCCTACTATTGTCAGTGGCCAGAAGCATATCATTGCCAATCCCGACATACCTTATCGCGTACGAGTGGCTCCTCAATGGTAGCCAAATTCTCGAGGGGTGAAAGGAGCACGTGCCCATACTCCGGACCGCCTACGTACTCGACGAAGTTACCAAGCTCGTCGCCAAGTGCAGTGAGAACCTCGTCTTCATCTTCTACAGATTCTTCGCGACTGTCAGTGTGCTTTCTTTACATAAAAGTAGACCATGTATTCATACCGTCCAGAAAGGGTATGAGCTCATCTCTTGTGCGCTCAGGACCAAGCGCAAGCGCAATGGTCGAAAGTCTGCGGATGGCGTTCAATCGTAGCAGGACATCGTCGTGCTGTGTCACATGTCAATCTCGTGTCCCGATCCCCATACGACATCGCGAGGCCGTGGATGTGGCCTAGAGGCTGTGCGTACCTTGAGCTCATCTATCAGGACAGCGATCGGGTACAGCTCGTCGTTCTGGCCCTGCTCGTCCATGTTTGCTCTATTATGCTGGTGTTGATAGTGTAAAGGAGTGGATGGCCCGGTGCCAGGCCTTCACATGCAAAATCTCGGAGGATCTGTGTGCAATTGCGGGAGGTCGAATGTCGTCAAATGTCGGTCGCGGTGGGTCTGGTCAGGAGGGTCGAAGTCGCACTCTGCGGGCGATGCTCAGCATACGTTGCTCGCTCAATACGCAATATGTCTACAACAGTGTGCCAGACAAGCAGTGCGCAATGGAGAGGTGATTGCTGTGGTTAGACCAAGACCAGACAAGGTTCTTAGCAAGGTACCTGGCCAAGTGACGCAGGAACTCAAGCCCACCGCCGCCCGCACCTTCCCTTTGTCTGCTGCTGGACCGCGAGAGGAGAATTTACCTACTGTGTGGTGTAGAGTGGAATCGTAAAAAGTGCTGCTGGTTCCGTGTTGGTGGTGTTGGTGGATGTGCGCGAGATTCCAGCAATGCTGCCCGTGTTTTGACATCAGTCGTTGCTTGCTTTGAGTTGTGGCTGAAACTGTGGCTGCAAAAGTCCAATTTGAGTCTACAGATATTATTGAGTCAACTTCACCGCGAGTCTCCTCCTTCTGCACGCACACTTACTACTCCCCAGCAGATTGAGAAGCCTGATATACCGCCGTCATGCCTACCATCGCGGTCGACAAGGCCGCTCTCTACAAGGCGCTGGGCCGGGAGTACACCAACAAGGAGTTTGATGAGCTCTGCTTCGACTTTGGCATTGAGCTAGACGAAGATACCACTGATGACCCGGAGCGGAAAGGACCACCCGAGCTCAAGATCGAGATTCCAGCCAACAGATATGACATGCTGTGCTTCGAGGGTATTGCATTAAATCTGAATGTCTTCTTGGGCCGCCAGTCCATGCCCAAATTCACACTCTCCAAACCAAAAGAACTTCTTACAATCAACATCACAGAGGCCACCGCTCGCATACGGCCCTACTTCTCCTGCGCTATTCTCCGCGGTATCAAGTTCGACCAAGCTCGATATGACTCCTTCATCGCATTGCAGGACAAGCTTCACCAGAATTTGGCCCGACAGCGAACGCTGGTTTCCATTGGAACTCATGATCTGAACACGATTGAGGCGCCCTTCTCTTACGAGGCTCTGCCGCCCGACCAGATCAAATTCGCGCCACTCAATCAGGAAAAGGTTATGAACGGCAAGGAGATGATGGAGTTCTACGAGAGTGACAAGCACTTGTCTCGCTACTTGCACATCATTCGAGATTCGCCTGTCTACCCCATCATCTACGACAAGAACCGAACAGTGCTATCTATGCCGCCAATCATCAACTCCAATCACTCGAAGATCACGCTCAACACTACCGATGTCTTCATAGATATCACCGCTACCGACAAGACCAAGCTGGAAATTGTCAACCACATTATTTGCGCCATGTTCTCCATGTACTGCACCGAGCCATTCACTGTCGAGCCGGTAAATGTTGTCTCAGAACATAATGGCGAGTCGAGAGTGACGCCCGATTTATCCCCGCGCCCATTCCAGGCGTCACTCTCCTTCATCAACTCTGTCTGCGGCCTGGAAGAATCACCAGAATCATGGTCTAAATTGCTTGCGAAGATGGCTTATGATGTTCGTCCTTCGAAGACCGACAAGGACAAGTTGGACATCGACATCCCAATCACACGCGCAGATGTACTTCACCAGGCCGACATCATGGAGGACGCTGCCATTGCATACGGCTTCAACAAGCTTCCACAGGAATTCCCAACGAGTATTCCTGCAGGCGGCGCTGGACTTCCCATTAACACCCTCTCGGACATTGTCAGACTTGAGGCGAAGAATAGGTGGATAGAAGTCATGCCTCTTATCTTGTGCAGTCATGACGAGAATTATGCCTGGCTGAATCAGAAGGACGATGGCAAGGCTGTGCGACTGGCAAATCCAAAGACGGCAGAATATCAAATAGTCCGGACATCACTTGTACCAGGTCTCATCAAGACTATCAGAGAGAATAGGAAGCACGAAGTGCCTCTGAAGATCTTTGAAGTCGCCGATGTCTGCTACAAGGATGCATCACTTGAGCGGAGAAGTAGGAACGAGCGTCACTTTGCGGCAGCATGGGCTGGCAGCACGTCAGGCTTCGAGCAAGTACAAGGCTTGCTAGACAGTATCATGCTGGCGCTTAGATATCCTTGGATTCCCGAAGGAAAGGATCGCACGGGCGAGAAGGCTAAGGGATACTGGGTGGAGGGACACGACGATCCGACCTATCTTGCTGGCCATGCTGCTGCCATCTGCCTGAAGAACGCAGGCAAGCAAGTGCAACGCATCGGCATTTTTGGCATGCTTCACCCGAAGGTGCTGGAGAACTTCGAGATCCCGTACGCAATGACAGCACTCGAACTCAATCTGGAGGTCTTCCTTTAGCGATGGAAGCACGTCCTAGGGCCTCATCTGACAGCCCACTGTCCAGCTACGACTTGTGAAGAGAACTGTAGAATACCCCCCATAAATGATATGTCTAGACGAATGACTCGCTTCGTGGTGTCACGTTACACGACTTCTTCAACAGCAGCACTAGACACCTTGCATGGTCACAAAGCACCGAGCTTTTCTGTGTTCTGGGCCACAGGCCTCGTGCATCGGACAACTGCACTTGCAGCTGTCAAAACATCAACTAGCTGTACATCGTGCTACGAAGCGTTGCATTGTGAGGCGAAATGGTTTCACCAGACGGTCTCTGGTACTTCGCCGTCTTGGTACATCAGCACAGATGATGTGCCCATCAACAGCTCGTTGCTGTAGCGATGCTGTACAGAGATCTATGGCGGATCATGGCTCGTGTGTTGAAGCGAGGCTGAGATATACAAGAAGGCATGTAGCTGACCGTGTTAAGTAGTCAAAAGACCATTTTTCCTTCTCACAAACTACTGTCGATCACTCATTGTCACATCAGTGCTCCCAAACTACGACTACACTTCGCTGGCAAGACAGGTACTGACACTTGACACCTTGTTCGAGCAAACCATACTGGTGCAGCACTGTTCCTTGGATTTTTGGCAATAACCAAGGATACAATTCTTCCATCTGATCATTTCGTGTCTGTCTCCAACAACGTGAAGAGCATATATGTACTGATCTCTCAACCCAGCAGCATCGAGATTCCCAGCAGCAACGACAAGCAACGATACCTTCCATCTCGAAAAAGCAAAATACCAACTCGAAAATGAATAAAATCCAGCTCATCACGATCTCCCTCCTTTTCTCCCTCACCTCCGCCATCCCAGCTCCTCACCACAACAAATATCACATCGAGGTCGACCTTCCAGATTCAGAACTGCAACTCGAAACCCGTCAACAACAGTGTCAAGTTGATCGCTGCACCACCATGTTCCGAAATTGTGTCAAGTCTTGTGAATCTTTACAGAACGCGGATTGGTATGTATATGCGCTAAACCCCGAGCCATCAGTGCTGATGAGTGCTCCAGCTTTGCTGTAATTACTAGTCCGATTTGCGAGACTTGTACGTTTAATATTGTTGGTTGTTGAGCGGGACGAGATGGAGAAAAGCAGACGAGTAGTAGATAGAAAGCAGTTGTCTGAGAATGAAGGCGTGACGGTACGATAAGGTGCTAGCAATGAGGTACACAATTTGACCTTCCATCTACTCCTCCAACATCAACTCCCTCCCCTTCCCCCTAACCCAATCCTCATATCTCCTCGGCTCCCTCCCCAACGCCTCAACCTGAACAGCAAACTCCTCCTCCGTCATCCCAAACCCATCGCTTTCCCATGTCTCATACATCAACCTCAAATCCCTAGGCCAAGCCCAATTCCCATCATGAATCGGAAACTCAGCTTTAGTCTCATAATTCTCCATCCTTCCTCCTCCTTCCGAAACCCTCTGCATCTTCTTCCCAAGAACCTCTTCCTAAAGTCCCGAAACTTCTGAACCTGAGTACTGTTTCAAACTTCCGATCATGATTTTTCGACCTGCGAAATTTTGAGGTGAGAGGAGGGATCGCGACGCGATGAGAGCGATATCTTCACAAGAAACTTTACTTTGACCTTTTCCTGGAACGTCGGAGATGGGTTCATCGAAGAAACCTTCTCGGATTCTTGATTTTCTTCGAATATCGTTGTCGAAAAACATTGTTGGTCCCAAACGAGTCGTGCTCCATCCATAATCAGTCAAGAGCAGCTTATATTCGATGAGAGGTTTGACGAGAACATGGGCCGCAGAGTTGACTCTGATAGTTTTCTGAAAACCTTCAAAGGTATCTGCGAAATCTCCACACGCGGATAAATAGACCAAGTTCTTGACTGTTCCGGCTCGCTTCATGGCATCGAGAAAGTTTAGGGATGTGATCAATTTGTCTGTGCCGACGATGTTGAAGAATATGGAGGTGACGTTATGGGTTTTGAGGATGGATTCTACCCATCGAGGGTCGGTGATTGAGCCTTCTTCGATTGAGACGTTGGAAGGTGTGCCATTGCCGCCGGAGAAGAATTTTGATTGTAGACGGTTGGCGTTTGAGGTTGGGAGGACGAGGTTGACTTGTTCCTTCAGTAGGAGAGGGATCAATTCTGATCCGATGTGGCCGCCGGCGGCTGTTATGAGGATTGTTGGCTTTGCGGACATTGTGCTGCGATGGGTGTTGGAGAATGACAATGCGGCTTGTAGTGCTGGAGTTTGACTATTTATGTTTTTCTCTGAACTCCACCCAGGATGTGGTCTACAGAGTACCACTTTACCAAATTACGATGTAGCACAGCATTGGAAGCCCGAGATTCGTGCGCTGTATAGCAGGCGGAGCAACCATTCTTGGACAGACCGACATCCCAAGGTCGGTTTCTTGCCGTAGGTTTTCCTCAGCATCGCATTTCCGACATGAGAACTCCAGTAGTTGGGCATTAGTAATTAAGCCGAATCCCAGATGTGGTGGTTGTGCGAAGGTCTATATGGTTATTGTGGGGAGTATGATCGTCCTTGCATGATCCTACGAAGTGCTAGAGAGCTTCAACTCGAGCTGAGCCGAGCTACGTAACGTCCGGCTTTGAAATCAATAAATGAAGGGGATCATCCTGGCTCTACGATAAACAGCTTGGTCCCCGAATTTTTGCTTATACCACTCTTTGGTTCCGTACGCTGTAACGCCCAGATTGATGGCCACAAATATCAATGCGCTGACATAGGTCCAGTTGAGTAATGAGCCTCGAGGTGCTGCTACGATAGCCAGCGAAAGGTATATCAAGCATTCGGCGAAATAGTGTGGTGTAAGGGATAGGTTCCATGCTGGATGATCTGGGAATCGATACTGCGATCCTGACGCAGCTTTCTCGCCTTTTTTGGATGTTTTAAGAGATGCTAGGTAACTGTGGCAGTCGTGCTGGAGACCAGATGCGAGAATGAAGGTCATCGCTCCTAGGAAAGTACGAAGAGTGAAGCCGGCGAATGTGAGGTCCTTGAAGCTGAAATCGTGGTTTCGAATAGCAGCTGCGATGAGGTGAGAGCTACGCCAAGTACTTGAAGCAACGAGAACTTACGAATACCTTCCACCCATACTGCAATACTGGTGCAGGCGTAGAAGAGAATACCTAGTGCCCAATGGCCTACCCACATGCGCGATTGTGAAGGTTTGGCCAATACGATCGACTCGTATAGTCGTCTGCTGCCCTGGAGGAACATCATGAGCCACGTCGCTTGTATTTGGGTGATTGTCATTGTAGACTTTTGCGATGAAGTAACGTTGGCTATTGCTTGGAACGCTGGTCCGCCGAGAATGATCTCAGACAGCCAATACAGCGAGCAAGCCACAGAGACGACATAGAAGGACGCAAACCAGCTGTGCGGCACGGTGATGCTGGCAGCATAGTCCAGCAGTGTCGAGAAGACATCTTGCTTCTGTCGGCCTTGCTGCTCTTTCTGCTGGCCCGAGCTGCGCGCACCGTAATCAAGAAATCGCGAGCGTAGTGGAGGCAGAGCAAAGACCACAAATACCTACCTTCCATCAGCCATGTGCATGCACTCAATCTGCATAAAAGCATCGAGCGCTCACCGCTGCCGCAGCTGCCAAATAGATTGCTCTCAGCAATGTGACAGCGTCCATTTCCATGGTGATGAAGCTGGTGTGCTGGTGGTGTGGAATCGCTTATTGCCGTCTACTGCACAGCTCTTGCCTGCTCGCCGGCTGCTGTCTCGCTCATGCAACCCCCGCCGTCTCCTCTTCTGCTGTCTCGTCCTTCCACTGTGCCTTCTCCGCCCTCTCGTGCGCCTCGCACCACTACCACGAAACGTGGTCAGCAATGTATTGAGCGATGACACGCGCGGCGGGGAGAACTCCGTCGACTCAATACCTCCTACTGCTACGCGGATGCGTGGTTTGAGGATGATGGAAGCAGATCGTCACCGCGAAAGTGCATTCCTGGTTGGACGAATGGTGTGGGGCTCAGATTGTACGCACAGACCAGTATTCTACCTTCCCTGCCCTGCCGTTGTTTGGCGTAGCGTGCCTTCCTCTTGCTGTGTCTCGAGTCTCCTCACTTTATTCTCCAAGCTCACTCTCACTCTCTCATTCCACCTTCAAACCCTTTTCGCGAGCACCTTCGTCTTCTCGCGACACCAACGACACCTTGAAATGCGCCGATAGCAATTATGGCCAGCTTAGCGTCGCTACTCAATCCCTCGCCGGACTCGGACACTCGCCCGTCCTCACCACCGCGAAAAGACTCGCTACCACCTATACAGAACCTTCCCTCGCCTGAAGACCGTGCCGACCGATCGCCAGCTTCAACGCGATCCAATCCACAGCAATTCACCTATCCGCAGGCCACGGCGCAAGAGGCTGCTCAAGCACTCGCCAAACTTTCGGCCAGTCCTGCTGCTCCGCCGGCACAGTGGAATGGATACAACGCTGCGGATGGCAACCAGCTAGAGCGTCAGCAGTCGTGGGAGCGACGTGCCAGCGGATATGGCGATCCTATGCAGCTGCCTCCACCAGGCGTGAGTGCAACCAGGAAGATGAGCTCGCCGACCCTCGACCAGTATCACGTCGCCTCACGCTCACCAGAACAAAGACGTCCCTCAGCAGCGTCACCACAGCAGTCTAATATTCAACTGCCTCCTCTACAAGGTTTCGCAGCACCATCGTCAGATCAGAGCCGACGGCTTTCACATACCTCGAATCACGAGCTGTCACATGCCAGCTCCTCACATTCAGCCACACTCGGACAAAGTGAGCAACACGGACTCGGTGTCCATGTCGTTCGTCAGGAATCTTCACATGCCGCTGATGCTTCATCACTTCCTCAACTCAAGCCAACCGTCTCGGATGTTTCTGCACTTCAGGAAGATACTGGATCATCTCCTGCACCGATCAAGCAAGAAGGTGGACCAACACCACAGCCTTCATCGCCGACCGACGCTCGTCGCCCATCAGAAATGGATCTGCAAACTTCGCGGGCAGTGGCTTCCTTGAAGAGCGAGAACACGAGGAATCAGTCGCCGCTGCGTGAATCTTCAGTCCCAGTGCCGACAACCGAAATTCCTGCGAAGGAGGAACCCGCGCCTAGCAAGAAACGTCCTGCACCTGCCAAGACGAAGAAAGGTACGGCATCCGCAGTGAAGAAGGACAAGGCTCCTCCGGCCAAAAAGCGGAAGGTGGAAACCAAGCGATCTGAAACTCCTTCGTCTCTGACTGCGAAATCGGCTGTCAAGAAAGGCAACAGCACCAAGGGAACTCCACTGAACTCTTCGCCCGCGCCTTCAGCACGATCGAACTCGGCAGAAATGGTTGACGAAGAAGAGGAAGAAATCGACGAGGACGAGGCCGCCGGCTCTGATACGGATCTTTACTGCATATGTCGCAAACCTGACAATGGCACCTTTATGATAGGATGCGACGGCACTTGCGACGACTGGTTCCACGGCAAGTGCGTCGGTATCGAGGAGAGGGACAAGAATCTGATCGACAAGTACATGTGTCCGAGCTGTACCACAGCTGGCATTGGCAGGACTACTTGGAAGAGGATCTGCAGGCGCAGTGGCTGTCGGCAGCCTGCTCGGACTGGTAAGACCAAGGCTGGTACTTCTGGGAGCAAGTACTGTTCTGAAGAGTGTGGTGTTTTATACTTCCGCGAGATGGTTGCACGGACAAGAGGCACCGAGGAGAAAGTCAAGGATCGAGCTGCGCGTAGAAAGGGTAGCTTGGATACCTTGCCTCAGCTGAAGCAGGAGGACGATGTTGGCGCTAGAGGTGGAGCGCTTGCAGCTGGAGAAGTGAAAGCTCTGATTGATTCTGCTAAAAATGCCGAAGAATTCAAGAAGCTGGGCAATGGCGTGTTGAGCCCTCCGACTACACCTGATGGAAAGGAAGGCAGGACAGCGGACGAGTTTACCGAAGCCGAGTCAGAAGCACTTCAGCGCATTTCAGCTCGCAAAGATGTCGCCAGAAGTCGGCACGCACTCTTGAAAGATCGCTTGAGCTTTGTAACAATGGTAAAGCAAGCTGCTACCCGGGCGGCAGCTGAGAAGGAGTTGAAGCCAAAAGATTACTGCGGGTACGATCCACGTCTGGAGTGGACGGAGGAACGTTTCGAGCAGTTCCGTAACAGTAAGATTGGACAGCAAGCTTTCGAGCTGCAGACTCTTGCAACTGAGAAGAACGGCGTTAAGGACGACGGAATCGACGAAGATGAAGAGACGCCTGCAGTTTGTGATAAGAAGAAGTGCGCACGTCACCATGAGTGGTCGAAGTTGGCAACGGATGATTTGCGCTTCGAAATGGCCGATAACGGAGACAAGATGCGTGGTCTTGACAAAGAAGAGAAAGAACTGCGAGAACGTGCTGCTCTTCGCGCCAAGGCGGGAACCTTCAATGGTGAAGGCACAGTAGAGGTCCATGGGTTGGGAATTTCTGCGGAACCTGCTGTGGAGGGCTCAAGTATGGACGTCGATGAGGCTGCTCCAGCGACTAATGGTTACGCTGATGTGCCAGAGCAACCGGAGCCGATGGCCATCGATACAGCTTAAGGGCGGCATCATCTCTGAACACGACTTCAAACTCACACCAAAGACGTAGATACGTCAGCCTTCAGCAGCTCGACATAATCCCTTTCTTTTAAGGCATAATTTACGATATTCAGCATAATCTTAACGACGGAACGACATCACAGCACCAATGCCTTGGGACTGCTTGAACCTCAAAAGCTTAGATGAAGGGCAATCTTGATTTTCTCTTATGCACTTGCTCGGATCTGACCGCGTGCAACCCCAGATCTTACTCTAGCTCAACTCGGACATGAAACGGCTGCCTCAAGCATAGCGCGTAGAACGGAGACTAGCTAGCTACGATGTGTACATATGATCAATTGGTATTGGTACCACGCCATCCTATAATTCCTACCTTGACAGTGTCCCCGATCATTGACTATGCTCATGTACAGGCAATTTGCGCTGCCCTCGTTTGGGTAGATGCGCGCAGGGAGTTGATGAGTCTGCTCACTCATTAGTCTGTAAAGAAAGGAGCTGCTCTTTGCGATGTGAGGAGCGTGGTCTGATTAGAGCGACAGAGCTGTAGGAGCGTTGAGATCTTGTGTAACAGTGAATTCCCATGAGAGCGATTTAGTCGCGACTTCCTGTTTTACGACACCTCACATTCAGCAACAACCTCACTGCGAAGCGACTTCCAAAATGCCGTCCTATCGAGGCATCCACGTATCGCTTCAGTCACAATACGATGCGCTCGTGCTGCCAGAATATTCAGCACCAGCAGCCGCTGCGACAACCTCGAGCCCAGATGATGGCAAAGTTGCCACCGACTCGAAACATGTCGCAGAAGCCTACGTGCCCATGTATGCTGGATCGCAGTTCTGGATTCTGTACAACTGCCCTCGACCGGATGTCGCATCGCCTCCAGAAGATACGACCAGATTCTACTACTTCAAACTGGTCATCAATAGCAAGGTTGTGCTGAGCTGGGGATGCGGCGCTGAGAACAACTTCAGTGGAAGGACTAATTTCGGTCTTTATGGACGTGAGATAGAAGGGTACGGGACTGTTGTTGAAAAGAGAGGGTTCTTCTTTCCTGCTGGGAAAGATGTTGACAGGAAGGGCATGATTGCGGACTCGTTCGAAGTGCGCGTCTATCGAGCGAAGGGGAGGAGGAGAGTAGAACCTAGGTGAGTGCTTACTTGTCCCTGTGAAGCGTTCAGTCGCGTCGTACTTATCGAGGTCACGCATTTGAGGAGTCGCTGACTGGATCAAGCTATGAGCAGTGTACCACTACGGACAGCAAGAGCGTCCATTTCCGACCTTCAGGTCCAGTCAAGAGATACGATCCGAAGCGCTTCTACACCTACGCGCTCATTGATCCCGTGGACACGCCACATGCGATGTTCTCTTTCAAATTCCGCACTGGTGGCCAGTTGAAAGCAATCCGGAATGGAGGCTTCGAAACTCCTGAAAAGCCTACGGACAACGAAAGCAGCATCGACATCTTGACAGCCAGTCCTTCCAAACGACCTAGCGATTCCATCAGCCCGCTCAGTCACAACATGCTCTCACCACCACCGAAGGAAAAGCCAGCACCTCCACCAAAAGATTTTGCTGCGAAGGACTCGATTGCACTTCGCAGACTCTCGCTGCTACACCAGGGATCGCCAGTTAAGAAGAGTCCGAGTCGGAAGCCAGCAGCCACATTCGATGCTATGGAAGGTCTAAGTCTTGCTCGTGGTGCTTATCATTCCCAGAGAACACCAGCGACATCTCCCAGGAAGTTTCAGAAGAAAGAGCTATCGAGGAGCGCCCCAAGTCTCTTCACATTCGGACTGAGCAAGAAGCGACAAGGAGATCGCGAACGCGAAGAGCAGTCGTCAACAGCTGCAGTTTATCATGCAAAGTAAGAATGTTAGGAACGAAGCTACGTTAGAAGGTGCCATTGTACGTTATTGAAGCACCAAGACGTCCAACCATGAAGTCCAAGTTCGCTCTTACTAAAAATAGACCAATCAGCTTCGGCAGATTCACGTCCACCACCCATGCTCGGAGATTCTTGAGCACGTTTCCCAACCTATACCACTTCCTTGCCAAACTCTGTTTTCTGAGGCCACGCGTGTCAGGCGATTGCAATGCAAAGCCCTTCAACCCACATCTGGCGTTGAGGCCACGCATCAGAAGAATTAAAGTGACCAAGAACACTGATGACCATGGCCTATCTCCATCTCCGCCACGAAGGCCACGACGAAGGTATCCCAAAACCAGTCTTATCTTACAAACCTCCGGTCTCGACTTCTCAAGCTGCGACTGCTGGAGGATGGTACCATTTCATCGACCTCTCATCCGAAGAAAAACATCACAGACGAGAACTTTTGGACTATTATGGTTTTGTCGCTCAAGTTTCTGTCATCGTTCCGATTCTTGTGTTGTTGGCTTATACCTGGACTTCAAGGATCGCTAGGAGATTCGCTACACCACCAAATGAAGCTCCGCCTAGTTCGCCCTATGCCAAAGCCGCTGGCAATGGAACTGATGCTGCCGCGAGGTGGAGGAAAGTGATTTGGTGGTTTGGTGAAGATGTTAGGATATTGAGCGGCAGGTATCATGTTGGGACGAGAGGGGAGGTGTTAGGTGGATTGGGGTGGTTGGTTTGGTTGGTGAGTTTGAGCTTTTTGGAGACGGGACATGGTATGTTTTTTCTTATTCTGGAGACTGGGAAGTCTGCTTACATGAATTTGCTAGATTATCTTCATCTCACCAAGCGGTTTGGGATTGTTGGTGGTTCGCAACTACCATTCCATTACCTCCTATCTCTGAAATCACCGTATTCGCCATTACAATTCATCCTGGGAACTTCGCATGAGAGTTTGATTTCGATTCATCAGATTCTCGGGAAGATAATCACCGTCCTATTTTGGTGTCATGCTGCGCTTTATGTGGCGTTCTATATCATGAACAGTCTTCTGGCTGCGAAGATCAAGGAGTTTTACATCATCTGTGGAATCTTCGCGATTCTAGGATTTACTGCCGTGGGAACGACCGCACTCAAGCCAGTACGAGATTGGAGCTATAGGGTCTTTTACATCACGCATGTGAGCTTGGCCACGATTTTACTTCCGGCGCTGTACTTCCACGTACATCACATCAGACCTTATATCTACGAAACGGTCTTGGTGTACTTGGTCAATGCTGGACTGCGCCTTATATCGACCAAGTCGCATGATGCATCGATTAAGCAAGTCTCAGAAAACTCGGTTGAGATCAGTATACCTCTCGCTAAAGGTGCCGCACGATGGCAGCCTGGGCAGCATGCGTATGTCTCGCTTCAAGGCAATCCAGCGCTGAGGACGTTCAGATCGAACCCATTTACCGTTGCATCAATCCCGCCAATCGATGGTAAGCTGAGGTTCCTGGCTCGGATTCTGGATGGCAATACTGGGAAGCTGGTGCGGAATGCACCTGGGTCAAAGGTGTCTGTCGAAGGACCTTATGGTGTTGCGACTCATGGCGCTGCACTGCTCAGCTACGACCGTGTGTTATTCGTGGCCGGAGGTGTGGGAGCAACATTCATCGTACCATTGTATAGACAACTGTTGAGCGATCTCTCGCCAAGCAAAGGCAGCTACAGGAGACAGAAGGTCAGCTTTTTATGGATTGCGCGCTCATTCGCGGATGTCTCCTGGGCTGTTCCTGAAGACTCGGAACGAGAAGGCTTTACGGAACGGTTGACTGTTTTCCTCACGAAAGACAGCGAAGGACATGCAACTGCAACCTCCGACGGATTCGCTATCGGAGGTGATGAGGAGGATAGTGCCCCTGGAGAAGAAGGTATCGAGCTTGAGGAGCGTAAGAACCTGCTTGCGGAAGGCGCTGATGAAAAGGGTGGCGTGAGTCCTGATGTTGATAATGCCACAAAAGGTCTCTCCTTGCGGGTCGGAAGGCCTGATCTGGCGCAGGCTGTCCAAGATGTGTTCACGCAGAGCAGCACAGAGCGGGTAGCTATCGTTGTTTGTGGACCAAGAGGTTTAAGCCGGAACCTGCGAAAAGAGGTTGGTCGATGGGTCAAGCGAGGGAGAGATGTCTGGTTCTGGGAGGAAGTCTTTGGCTTGTAGCCAGAATGTTATCGATCCAACACTTATCAATCCGTGTCAGCGTGTCAGCCGCTCACTCAGCAATAGTGTCGTTTTGGTGAGTGTGCGTGCCTACTCAATATGATTTGCCAGCGTGTTCGTTACAAATTCGGACCAGAGCCCGGCTGATACTGTTGTGTGACCGTGATATCTCGGTCTTCGAAGATGAATCTAAGTTTCACGGTCGAGCCGAGCACACTGCCGGTATTTCGTTCAGAAGCAGTCACAAGTTGCATTATTATTGCTCTAATCGGAGCGAATGCTTATACAGCGTGGGAGAACTTTCTGGGATCGATTCTCGCCGCATTTGCGCCTATCCTCGGTAAACGTTATCAGTACTTCCTCGATGTCTCTGTCTCGCGAACTATGGCTTGCGAAATCGTCCGAGTGTCGACTGATACAAGTATCCACCTTGTGCGGTAGACTTCGCGATGACGATGTTGAATGATCACGTATCACGTTTACCACGGGGTCGCAACCCGGAAGCAAGTATAGTAGTATTAGTGGGTAATCTTTCATGGAAGGGAATCGAAGAAACAGCACACGTGAAAGTGTTTGTGGCTTCTGACAGCACATCTAGCTGCGCGAACCTTGCCTGGTGTGGATTTCCAGTAGCTTGCTATCGCAATCCGTATGTGCCCGTCTTCGGACCTTTGCTCTGCGTTGCTGTACGTTTCCCCGCTCGCACCCACCAGCATGGAGCAGCCGAGCACGGCCAAGCGTCCGTGGAGCATTTCTTTGGTACGAACAGCTGCTCGCAGCGCAGAGCTCGAGCAAAGGAAAGGCAGGAGACCCGAGCCCGAGCGTGGGGTGGCCGGGTGCAGATGATCAGTGTGCGCGCGCCAATGGTGGAAGACGGCTCAGCCGATAAGGGCGAGATTGCGAGGCTGATTCAGTCGGTCTTGGTGGTGTCGGAATGTGCGAGAACGGCTGTCTCGCTTTCTGACTGTGTGTGTGTGACCGGATGCACAGAGCCACAACAACGCGTACGGTGAAAGCAGGATTAGGACAGTGAGATGACGAAGATAGACCGTGACCTGTTCATGACCAGTAAACAAGCCCTCGTGCACCAACTCCAGGCCTGATCCGTGCGGCGAAAAGTGGAGAACAGAGCCAAGTCACTTCGCAGGCAGGCGCGCGTAAGTGAATAGACGAATCAGAAGGCACGTTCGCCCACGAGCCGCAGACACACAACTCCCATGAACAGTCCGTTCTTTGTTCTCTACTGCACCAAACAATCGAATAAGAACAGTACGCCGTCAGGTTGCTCGCATCGCCGCCTCCCTCTCTCGTTGATCAGACACTGATCAGATCCCTCCGCGCCGCCACCGCAGCCGACGACGACCACAACACCGCCCCATACCACTCCCTCGACCAGCTATCAGCAACCGTCGCCCGACGCGCTGATACCATATCGCAGCTTTCTTGCCTCGTCAAGTGAGTCGTCAGCAGTCGCGTCGCCATACCAGACACGCTGCCAGCGTGTTCTGAGCCTGCCGTCGCCTTCGCCATCGTCGCAGTGTTACCGTCATCGAACAGCCTCAACTGACTCACGGTGCTGCAGGAAAGCTTACGATACCGGCAAAAGCATCTATGGCTCATCCTCCATCCGCCGCGATTGCAATGGCATCGCAGACCTCCTCTGTCGCTATCCCGAGCATGCGCGACGCCGCCGACCACTCTGGCACCGCGCAGTTCGAGAAGCGCGGTGCAGCCCTGCTGATAACACCACCCAATTCCGTCAGCCCGGAGTTGGCAGCTCACGCGGCCCAGTCAGGTGCCATGTCTCCGCCACCCATCAACATCGAGCAGGACACCGACATGCAGGACGACATGTCCGACGCATGTAAGATCCCGAGTGCTGGCGTGCCTCTCAGCAAAGGCGCATTGTCGAACCTCGACGGCGCAGCGGCAATTACCCCAAGCATGCTTGCCAAGCATCATCTGCCTGGCATCATGCTAGGTAATGGTCCGCGGCCAATACGCCATGTCATCGGCGAGCTCACGCACACCGTGCCTGGCTTCTCTCGCATCCCTCCTGCCAAGGCCCGTCGCATTGTGGTCGCTGCTTTGGAGAGTCGCGAGGGTGGTGGCGTTGATGGGAGCATTGCTTTCAGCAAGACTGGCTGGGGACGTTGGGACGCTCACGTCAAGGGCTCTTCCCGGGACTCTGGTATTGGCTCGTTCAATGAAGGCCATCTCTCGCCACCACGAAGCGAACATGGCAGTTATGCTGTGTCTCATAGTGACTCGGCCATTAACATCCCGGCTCAGCATATGCACTCCAGGTACCGAGAGCAATACTCTGGTGGTAGCTGGACTGCCTCTAGTTTGCGGGAGGAGGACGAGCTCGACATGGACATGGACCCTATCGAGGAGGCTGCCGACAATATGTCATTGGACGACAGCACGAGCGAGAGCTCAGATTCCAACGACGAGACCGACGAGGAAGATTGGGCTGCTATCGGCGTCGATGCGTTGCGGAAGGCTTCATTGCCCACTTCCATCGTGAACCGCCCAGCCTACCGCAAAGTCAGCGTCCCTTATACTGGACGCTTTGTCTCAAAGAGCTGGACTCGTCCACCATCAATGCCTGTTGACCGGACCTCCCAACAGATATCGCAATCTCTTGGCGGCAACCATAGCATCCATCCTGCTATGCAATCGCCAGAAGAGCGGGCTGCCGTCGCAGCCTTAATGAGCATGGGCAGCATGTAAGCTTGCCTCACTGGAGTTTTTGGAGTTTTATGGGCCCCACGAATCAAGTCGACGACCTCTCTTTTTATGAACGACACTGGGCACCGGTCTTCGCAAGTCAAGTGCTGACGGAAGATACTCGGATTGACACGGGTGGCGTTTTCTCTCTCTCACATCACATCTCTCATCGACCTTCTTGGACAGATACCCAATTTGTTTTACTGCATCACGAATTTCGGAATTCTCTGGGAATACTGGACCAGACCGACACTGGGCACCAGCCTTCGCCATGTCAAGTGCTGACGATGCGAGGGTCCTGGATTGACATTGGGTGGCGGCTTTTCCGAAATGAATTACATCAACGACATATACCACAACGACGAACACAAACACACACACCAAACTGGCCATTGGCGGCCCACAACATTTTACGACTTCACTTCTCTCTTGGAGAGCCCATCGCCCGCATGGACGAAAGTCGCGAATGAATGGCTTTTCAACATAGTTCACATTTATGAGCAAGCTGGATAACTCTGGAGAAACGATGACAATCTTGAGCTCCCGCCGAATGGTCGAGCTCGATAGAGTGACTTCCAATCTGACTTGCTTCTTCCTGCATTGGAGTTGGCTCGGGCTTTTGTTGTAGGGAAGGGGGATGATGCTGGTTTGCTATCTCGAAAAGCAAAATGCGGATTTCAACACTACTCTGAGGCTGAAACGACTGTTCTCTTCTCGATTGAGAATAAGCTGGTCTCTCACACGCCTGACGCTGCGGCTGGTCTGCGTCCTCTTTACTGAGCGTACGCGCGGCTATTAGTCAGAGCAGAGACAGCAATTGTATGTACTTGACAGTACTGCTTTGATCAAATTTGGTTCTTGCAGGCCAAAAAAATACCTCACTAGCTTTCCTTTCCACTTCATCTGCACTTCACTCATTCTCGGCGGCCTTGCCACGCCATGATCATCAGCGTCAAGCTAAACTTCAACACCAGAAGTACGGCTTCAACAATCACTCGATCAACACTCACGACAACTTCTTCCCACTCCTCAACTCAATCCCATCATTCTCCTCCTTCCCCAACCCATAAACCAACGCCACAACCCCCAGCGCAGTAAAGAAAATATTCCCATAAACACCAATATCCATCGCAACCGTATGATGACTCGGTCTCACCCAATGACTATACGAACCACTCCCCGTAGCAACATGATGTAAGACCGTAATCAAAACTATCGCACGCGCATAAGGTTTCTTGTTCGTTCCCGTTCCTGGATCTGAGAGTTGAGATCCGGTCAGACCTTTTGGGAGGGGAATCGCGTCTGAGATTACTAGTAGGATTGCTGAGAGGGATAATAGGCAGAAGGCGTCTGTGCGGGTTGTGTAGAGTTCGAGGTCTATGTTAGGATTAACAAGAAGTGTGGTGGGAACCGGGAGTGAAGGGTACCGTTTGCTTCTATTGGCATGTCGATTGGGGGTCTGAACCAGCCGCAGACTGTGGCTGGGTCGATTACTCGCATGATTCCGCGGAGGAAGTACCAGAAACTTGTTCCTGTGAAAGTAAATGTTAGGACGAGGTTGAGGATTGGGGTGAGGATAGAATGAACCGAAGACATAGGCGTGGTAGGTCTGTGAGTATGGTCAGCTTTCAAGTCGATGTGTGGAGGATGTGACATCTGGTACTGACGTTTGCGTACTGGAGTAGATCTGCCATGATTGTCCACGTCGTTGAATTTGTTGCTGTGGATTTCTGCAATTGAAATTGTCAAAATAGAGGAAGTGTGTTGTGTATCTATGAGCAGGTTGGACGTTGGGCGATATTAGAGTTTCGACGTCATCTTACAGCTGCCTCCACCGCCAATGGCTGTAGCAAGAAGTGTACGAATGTCACTTGGCTCTTCCCAGGCTAATCTGTACCGGAATTGCTATTAGCAGGAGTTGTTCGGATTCGTAAGTGTTACATGGATCTAATCGGTTCTGCAGCATCAAGGTGTCAACGTGAGCTCACAGCTCTGAGCAGGTTGATTGGCCAATGCTAGGTTCATATGCAAGTATCTCAAAGCAAAGGACCACCAAGACGCAAGTCTCTCTTCCGGATCTTGATGTGGTAGCAGAGTGCGGTAGGTTGTGTAGCACAAGAGAGATGCCAGATCGCGATATCCTGGTTTTTCCACAACCTGGCGATCTCATCCAGATCTCTGCATGTCATGCAGATCCATTTGCATATACACCTCCATCAGCTCTGCCAATAATCGAAGGTCTGCACATTTACCATATGAGTTTGAAGTATAGGGCAGCATGGTCTGCCGCTTCATCATGCGCGTAGCCTTCTGGTTGATACTCTGATCTGTAGTCCCTCAAAAGCCCCTCAGGTATGGTTTCGTTGCTCATCCTCCTTTGCCACTGCGTTCGTGTTTTGCGATGGTAGAATAGTAAATAGGCCGCCAAGATCTTCAAACTTGGGCACAATGAAGTCGATTCGTCTACCCATTTCCAGCAGCTCCATACGCAAGCTGTTGAAGAGTGCTGCCATCTCAGTAATGACTTTTCGCACCTCCTTGGCGGCAGCCACAGCATTTTCCTGCCGCACTTTGACCTCAGCGATCAGGTAGCTAGGCGCACTGTTCGAGGTAGCAAACGAAGTGAGGATCTCGTGAATGGCAGTTGCTTCCTTGGCGGCGAATTCGCATTGAAGTTGAATCTCAAGGGCAGCTGAAGCGGCATCCTTCTCGGTATAGTCCTAAGAAATCGAAGGGTACGTGGTTAGCAGGTGTCTTAGACATGGTGCATGCCTTGGACCCAACAGACTTACCCAATCGTCTGTCATGCTGTTGAGAGCTTCGAGTTCCTGAATCGCGTTGCTGCAGGCAATGCGCGCTTTTGCTAGGACGTAGAGCGGATCTGCCATCTCTAACACAGTATCGCCAGTGGTGGGCACAAATATGCGGTCACTATGGTCAAATTAGACAACATACTTTGAAACATAGGATATGTTCAGGCTCACAGCAATCAACATAAAGCGTTCGTTTCGGCAGTAAATTGACGGCTGGTGCGGCGCGCTCAGAGATGGTTCTCAGCAGTCAAAGTCGATGATTGTTGATGTCGTTCTTTAGGACGTGTTAAATGTGAGCAAGCCAACGGCCATGCATGATTGCTGCAGCCGGTGAGGGCAAGTGCCGCTACTCGACTTTCACGAAGTCTGATGTTCTTGAAAGGCCGGCTGTATTCCATAAATTCCAAGCCATTTTGAAGAGTCTTGCAAGCCTCCATCTCGTCGATGTCTTCGTCAAGAGCAGGAACACTTAGGTTTCTAGCCAGAAGTGTTGCCGCTCCCATACGTCTCTAGCTCAATCTTTGTGATGTATTGCCCAGGCACAACCACCAACCCGACGAATCGCTTTTTCATATCCACCTTGACATTGCCAACTTGTCCAGACTGCTCATGTCTCTGCGTCGCTCGCTTGATATCGGCCTCCGAGGGCTCTCTATACTCGTGTGTCATGGCGAGGATGATGTTCCTCTCGCTGTCGGTGCATTTCATCTGCCCTACAAACATTCTTCCATCGGAGGTGTGGAGATGCAAGGTCCGGTTGACCATGCTACTGAGGTATGCGCTTGCCTCATCGGCCTCGTCTGCCATGGCCGGTGTGGATGGTATTGATGACTGTCAACAATCGGGGTGATCCTCAAGGATTTGCTGCAGCTCCGGACCAGCTCAGCATATGGAATTCCCGGGACGCGCGCAACGAGCAAGCGCTTAACCCAGACAGTGGGTGTAAGAAGTAGTCTTGAACTGGTGGAGTCTTTGGCCACATTCTTGCCCAAAAAGAGCAAAAAGGTGAACTCGGCTGGCACTGCCCTATCAAGAGCCGTAGTCTCAGGGGACGCTCAGACCACCTCGCGTAGGGAGCCAATCAAGCGCTCCGCGGGCTCCTCCTACTAGAGGAGGTCTAAGGAAGTATCTAGCGGGTCTAGTAGATATAACTTAGCTTTAGGCGCGTTTTACACCTTTATACAATCTAGCTATAGGAACGGCTAGATAGCTACTAGATAATAATAATATATTATTTAAAGAAATTATCTTATATAATCTATTCTATTTAATATATATTATAAGCTCCTAATAAAATATTAATAAATTTCGCGGATACGCGGTATCTAGTAGAGCTAAAAGCCGTCTAGTCGTAACGCGTCGATTTATATATAAATCTTTTAAACTATAAGTAGCCTATCTACTTAAACTAATCTAGACGTAACTAAATATATTAGAAAGCTATAGAAATTCCTTAGAAACTAATATTTTCCTTTTTTCTAGATACCGTTCTAGAAGTCGAGGATATATATTACGATTTCGCATAAAGCGTCCTTTTAAGGGGAGTTAATAACGCTAGTATATACCCTAGAGGCCGCGTAGATCGATTAGATAGATTCTATAACGCTAATAAATAAGTTAAGATATAAGAAGAGTAAGGAAAGAGGGCTAGAGCTACTAGATAAATACTACCTAGAAAATAAGGTATTTAGGCCTATTTTAATCGATTCTAACGACGAGGATATACTAAGCGATATATTAGATAGTAATCTAGCTACGCTAGTATAGTCTCTCGACGATAGTAATAAGTAGAGCGATTAGATAGAGCTATAAATACTTTTTAGTAGATTAGATACTATAGAAGACTAGGAATATAGACGACGCCTATATAATTATATACGCGATACTTTAATATATATAGATAATAATATAGCGGAGGTTAAGAGGTATTAGTTAGTATATTAGATCTTTTAGTAGG
>JAASFE010004663.1:57218-106397 GCA_013365205.1 Pseudocercospora cruenta
ATCTTTAGTATTAATTTCTATTATAGAGAGGTACTTTTCTATTATTCTACTTACTAGTCGCTTTATTAGATAGCTTTAGACTTATTAGAAATACCTACTTTTAGCTATTTTAATAATATTTATTATAGAGCTAAGATCTATCTACTAGAATCCCTAGATGCTTCCTTAGACTGCCTTCGGCATCGCCCCCGAAGGGGAATAGCGTGCCAAGGCAGTCTGTGCACCTGAGACTATCTCCGCCGCTAGCGGAGCTCAGCAGCATGCACGCGAACGCCCCAGGATGAGGCACTCCAATCGAAGGTCAAATATCATTATCACCTGGCGACCGCATTTGAACATGCTTACTACACGCAGCAGCTTCACGAAAGCTGCATCGTACATCTCTCGAAGAGCGTACGCGGCCACGATGGCTCAGAAGCACGTCAAACGGATTACCATGTTCAAAGTGCCTGAGGAGCACATAGATACAGTCTTAAAGGAGTATGAAGTCCTGAGGAAGAATGCCAAGCGGGTGAGCTCTTCGGACATGGCTGTCGATGTCCAATTGTTCATGTGCTGTCACGGCGCGTACTGAGGCGTATCCAGAATGGCGAACCATATATCGTCTCAAACGTGAGCAGAAGGGTCCTTAATACCGGCTCGCCGCTCAGCGAAGGCTATACGATTGTATCACAATCAATCTTCAAGGACCATGATGATCATGACTTCTATGACAAGGAGTGCGAGGCGCATAAGCAGTTGAAGGCAAGATGAATTGCGCCATAAGATGCACTCCTTGAACCGTCTGACATGTGTTTAGAAAACCACAGGCAAAGTCCGTACTGGAGTGTTGACCGTGGTTACCGAGGGTGAATGGCCGGAGCCAAAGTTGTAGAGGCCACATTGATATACGAGCAAGGCATTGTCGAGCATTTGACACTGCTCGGGACCCAGTAACTCGAATCGATCTATGCAGATCTGGACCTCTGTGTAGGACAACGTACGCGAATAGTCCAGTGTCGGCTGATTGTGGACCAGAACGACTTCCTGATCTCACGGCAGTATCATTTTACCTCTCAGCTGACAAAAGATTGGTGGCATAGCTCCCCTGCGCGGTCGGGAGGAGTTCGAATCAATTCGGAATACTTCGTACCAGGAACATACACATCCTTGCCTGAGCTGGCCAATAGCTTCAACAGCTGCTCGTGAGGAGAAGGTGAGTTCGCCGACCTTGGGAGCTCTGCGGCTACGTCAAAACTGATATTTCGCTCATGTCGTGTGCTTCGCAAACATTCTGTCTTCTTCTCATTTGCAGGATAAGTCTGTCCATATAAAGTGTCCATCACGCGAGCGTTCTGGAAAAGCATTCTGGAAGCAGCAAGCCTTCCCGAGCACAGGCGGGCCGACAGCCGAGCTAGGGCAGATCTCTCGAAGCAATCATTGCGGAACTTCAAAAACTTCACATTGCAGCTTCTCTCGCCTCAGCGTAGGTAGCCTCAGCAACGACATCGAGGATACTGCAGATGGAGATCTAGAAGTATCTGGAAACATCTTCGTCAGTCTTAGCTGGAAGGTCCGTCACTGCATCAAGAGATTTCCACGAAGCTCAATCAAAAGTTGCTTAAGCATCGGGAACCAGTTCCGATATCTGGACGGAGACCACTGTTCCTTCCGGATTTCTTTTTCATGTAAACCCAATTGCTGGACGTAAAGACTGTTGCGGCTGCTGTCTCTTGTTCACGCCAACCCCTTTGGACTTTTGTTGCTGGACTGGGCACAGGTGGACATGGCGGTAGCAGCGGAAAGAAGGCCGAACTTGGGCCAAAGGATCGTTGGCAGTGCAAAAGGTTTAGCATGTTCGACATTCTCTGGTGTTCATGACATTGAGGCAGAATTAAGGAGTCGTGATCCGTTAGGTATTGGAAAGCGAGTTTCGGCACCTGCAAGAAGAGGTCTCACTGCCTCGGACTTCTCAGATGATCTGTCGAGAACCTCAAGTTCAGCAGCTAAGGTGGAGTGCTTTCGCAGCGTTGTCGAAGCTGAGCTTTCCTCTGTTGAGCAAGACTTCCAAAGCTTCATGTCAGGCCAAAGTTTCAGATCATACGAGACTGCTCAGTGGTCAAGACAAAACCCTGAGGACATTGGCTTTAAGCATCGTGAGCTAGGACGACAGACTCGGCAAGGAGTTTACGGACCAGCAAATCGAGAAAGTGATGCCAACATTGAGGACCCAGAGCCAGTATGGGAGCGGTCGAGTCGGGGAGAAGTGGTATACCAAGAAGATGGCAGGCCAGAATGGAAGTGGAGACACGAGTGGCGAAGACTGAGGAAACAACGCCAGGAGCAGAACCATAACCTCTTGGATGATGAGATACGGGCGGCGAAACATTCGGAGACACATCCGTCGGAACTAATGGACGACATGGACCTATATCAGTCAACAGCACTGGCAAGACTGAAACAAATACGACGACATTTGACCATTTCCGAGAAGCAACAGCGGGATTTACCGACTTGGAAAGAAGACTGGGAGAAACACTTGGAACGTTGCGACTTCAGCATTGACCGAGAAATGGACAGCTATTCTCCACCTTTGGAAGAAGCCCATCGACCAATGGAACAAGAACGCTACTACTTCCACTGCCCGTACCGAGAATGCCACCACCGGCTTTTACGTCAGAATGAGAATCTTTCTTTAGCTATCCGACAACGAGCCTGTGTACACGACGGCTGTGGATATGTCTCACAGACTGTCGAGGAATGGCTTAAACACGTCACTTCAACCCACCATGGAATCCAAGAAGGACCTTCAGAGCACACTTCGAAGACTTGCCTTCATGAAAATGCTTACTCTACTGATAACCCATGCTCAAGATGCGAAATTGCTTCAAGTGAGACTCTCTGAACCTATCAGATATCATAGTGCGGCCAGCAAGCCGTCCTAACATGAATTATAGAAACCTCCTCTCCGACGTCCAGCAGTGTATGGATCACGAGGAAGGGATCGAGGTTGGAGCTTAAGGCAGCTCCGACGTCTAGGCAAGAACTAGGAAGCATAATGATGGGCAATGGACAGCATGAGAATTATGTTCGCTGGTCTACAGAGATGGCAATGGAAGAGTGGGATTCGCCGAGTTAGGATGTCATGGCGGTAGCTAATAATTTTGTAGGCAGAGAATGACCACTTTGTGCACTGCAAGTCAGCTCCATCACCAGCGAATCGTAGACGAGCTTGGAGACTCTCAAGCTGATCCGAGCGTTTACAGAAAGCAGACTGTGACACAGCAGACGGAAAAGCCGAGCTGCCTGGACCATGACGAAGTTCATGAAGATCTTGAATGGTGGAACAGCCCGTACTGGCATCATCTATCTCCTGTCCACCTGGAAAGAGTCATCATGCCAGCGAACGTGGTGGGTTCGGATGCTGACAACAGACATGTGTTCCCGATTTGGAAGCATAGCATGTATTGACACACTCCATCTGCAAGTTCGTTACAACGGCTCTGAACAAGGCTTATATTCTGTGCGTATCCATCACACCTCAGAGTCGCAAAGGACTTGCGAAACCGTAGAGCTATTCCAACCGCCAGCCCGTCGGCCACGCGGCGGGCTTGATGCAACAGCTCACGGGCCTAGTGCTCTGTATACGAGATCTTACAACATTTGATCTTGACATGTACTGATACGATGACTTGTGTTGCGAAACAGTCATGCACGCTTCCACAGTGACTACAGCGCCTCTGCTCACCGCGTCAGATTGGGTGGTCCTTTGGAGATCGGGTAATGTGGAGCGGATCAAGCCCACTGACCAGCCTTGTAGATTGTTCAGTAAAGATTTGAATCATCAATCCGAGCATATGCCGCTCGTATCTGGCTATGGGAGCGTGGGGCTTGTTTCCACTCTCTCCGTAAAGGCTACGCCGTCCACATCGGTTTGCGTAAGCTGTGGTCTTCAAAATTCGGCGAGACGGGAACGACTATTCAACTTGGTATGGACTTCGCCCAGCGATCTCAATTCCGACTGCATCGGTGGCGCAGCAAGCTCATGACTGCTTAAGCACACACACCCTTTCGCTTTGATCTTGACATGTGGTCTGAGGCCGTCGGATCTCGTTTCGCTGGCTGCAAGCTATATCGCTCTCGAGAAGGAACTGATACTCCTCCAATTGTTTCAGGCCCGTGTCAGTATAGGTGTATCGCGCGCACGACTACAGACCGCCCAATGCTCATATGGGGGAGGAGTTGCTGAGGCTGGAGCCTGATTTGTCGAGTCTCAGCGATAAATCCTGGGCTTATAGAATTTAGATGATCGAATGTCTTCCGCACCCGATTATACTGGACTCTCGAGACTCCGCGTGTTACACAGAGCCGAGCCTCTCAAGTCGCAGACCGCCGATTGATCTCGAAAGTAGACAGCAGAGCTTGGGAAAACTGTCGTCTTGAAAAGACTCGCATAGGGCGAGGCTTCAATGAGGAAACAGCTCGATCGGCCAGTGCCATCCACGACGCAGCGATTAATCAGCTCCGTCTGATCTCATGAGCTCCATACTCGATGTCTTTACTGAAAATTGCAAAGCAGAGCGAGCGAGCATGAAGTCGTGTACAGGCATGTAGTAGAACTATCTTCAGCTCCACGCCTCACACAGAGCTGAGCTCTCGAAGTTGCAGACCGCATATCAATGCTGAGAGTAGACAGCCGAGCTTGAAGGGACTATTGACATCGCCGAAAGATCAGTTCCGCATCGATCGAAACGAGATAGAGTCAGTCAGTGGATGTCAAACGCGATGGCACGGCTGATCGACTCCGTTTGATGTCTAGCGCTGAGCGCATTTCTTCAATGCTCGATGCTTGTACTGCGGAGTACAAAGCAGAGCGAGCGAGCGAGCATGTGAAGTTGCGTTTTCGTGCACGGGCCACACTTGCCCCACGCCAAGAGTTCGCGACTGCCCTCAAATTCGGACGATCTCTCAAAAACACCTCCACTGCTGCTGCGTTGCTTCGACATCAGCATCAACACCGAGCGACCATGGCGTACGACGACTTACTTAAGCTGATCGAATCATTACCAGCTGACCAATGGGGTCCGCCAACCACGACGGAAACTACCCTAAATGGCGTCCCCTATGCTCCCTTCTCCAAGGGCGACAAGCTGGGCCGTATGGCTGACTGGACAGCCGAGGGCAAGGACCGCGAAGGCCGTGGCGGAAGGCAGCAATTTAATAATCGATACCGCGATCAAATCTATGGCGCTGGCCCAGGCGGTCTGCAAACCGCATTCGCGATAGAAGGCACGAACGAGGAGAACACTTTCAGCCTGGTTGACCGCACACAACCGACCAGATCTCGCGGCTTCGGCGGACGAGGCAGCGCTGTATTTGGCCGGGGTCGCGGCGGACAGCGTGGTGCAGCCAACCAGCGCGGAGGCAGAGGCACTTTCACTCGCGTGCAAGGAAGGGGCGGACAACAGTACAACGATCGTGGCGGCAGGGGCGGACGTCGAGGAGGCAGGTTCGGCTGGAAGGACTACGACAAGCCACAGCGCAACCGTGAAGCCTCTGTTCAGCCAAAGGATACCTGGCGCGTGCTGGAGGAGATCGACTTCAGCCGTCTTTCCAAGCTCAATCTCGATACTGGCGAAGGCGAGGACCTCGACGACTATGGTTTCCTCTACCACTACGACCGCTCATACGACAAACAGCCAGGTGCACAGACTTCTGTGCGCAAACTGACTGTGCTCGAACGCGCCGCCTACAATGTCACGACATCCTCAGATCCTATCATCCAAGAACTCGCAGATAGAGACGAGGCCACAGTGTTCGCTGCTGATAATATCCTCTCTATGCTCATGTGTGCACCTCGAAGTGTCTACAGCTGGGACATCATCCTACGCAAAGAAGGCAACAAGGTCTTCATCGATAAGAGAGAAGGCAGTAGCCTTGACATGGTCACCGTCAATGAGAATGCTGCAGATGCACCGCTCGAAATGAGCGAGGGCAATAAAGATCAGATCAACAGTCCGGGAGCCCTAAAGGAGGAAGCTACCCACATCAACAATGTTTTCCCATTACAAGTCGTGCAGGAGTCGGACAGCATGAAGCGCGACATGAACCACGAACACCCATTCTACAACGCCGAGGAGGAGACCGACCCACCAGCTTCCAAGGCATACAGATACCGACGATTCGACCTCTCATTGGAAGCAGATGCTGAGCCATTGCACTTGATAGTGCGATCCGAACTTGATGCTGTCGCGAAGAACAACATCAGCGGAGAGGACCAGTTCTTGACGATTCACGCTCTCAATGAGTTTGATAACAAGGCACAAGGATCAGGTGGCGCTCTCGACTGGCGCAGCAAGCTTGCCAGCCAGCGTGGTGCTGTGGTCGCCACCGAGATGAAGAATAACAGCTGCAAGCTCGCCCGATGGACCACACAGTCGATCCTCGCCAAGGCGGATCTGATGAAGCTTGGGTAAGTGCGATTGTTTGACTCCGCGAGCGAGGATGGGCCCAGCCACTCAAGCGCTTGTCGGACGTTCAGAGTCGATCCAACTTTTCGGAGTCAAATACTAACATCGTTCTAGTTTCGTCTCTCGTGCCAACCCCAAGTCGACCTCCGAGCATGTCATCCTCGGCGTATTAGGCTACAAGCCTCGCGAGTTCGCATCACAAATGAACCTCAACCTCAACAACGGTTGGGCTATCGTTCGTACCTTTGTCGACATGGTCATGAAGGAAGCAGATGGCAAGTACGTGCTTGTGAAGGATCCCAACAAGCCGACGATCCGCTTGTACCAGGTCCCTCTCAACACTTTCGAGGAGGATGACATCGAGGAGATGAGCGTGGTGCCCGAGGGAGGTGATGATGAGTAGAAGTTTTGCGGTCAGATGACCACTTGCATGAAATAGAGTTATCTGAGGCATGATTAGACCACACTTGATGAATGACATGAGAGTACCTCGCTCTCCGCGAACACGCATGCTGTGCAGCTCAACAGATTCTCAAATGTCTTGTCCACATCCAACATGCTAGAGCTGAGAGATGTGAGGTGCACAAAGTCTCACCCGTTTCAGTACAGCCGTGAAGTATCACGAATAGACTTCGTGGGCATGACATGCGCCATGGGGCGGAGTTGAGATCTCCGAACCTGTCTCAAACCTCAGGGCTTGTAGAGCAATCTCTTCAAGTTCCCTCGGATCAATTTCTATACAACGCCTCCGTTTATTTGCAGCTTCAGCGCTGGCCAATTCTTGCTAGTTGCTTGTTACAGATACCCACACCATGAAAGTGCAATTAGAGGGAAGATATGTAAGGCGCGTTGACTCTCACTGGCCAAATCGCATGAACGAGCTGGAAGTAGGTCCAAGAGCATAGCATGCGCGACAAAAAGGAGCGAGATTATCTCTTGCCTCTTCGAAGACCGCACCCAGGTGAGCGATGGCCGCGGCTTCACTCATAGCGACCCAGTAGGTCGTCTCCGTATCGCTGTAGCGGCTGCGCTCGCCAATTACCTAATCGTTGTTCAATAGAAGATATTACGATGTAGAGCTACATCATGAGTTTCTCGAAAGCCTCCAGTTCTAGTGAATAGGTAGCTTTTCGTGGCATTGAGGCACGTTGGAAAAGCCCAGGCAGTGAGCTTTGTCCAGTGCTATCATGGAACAGTGATTGACGCATGGAAGCAGTTTTCAGACATCGAGTTGAGCGCAGATGAGTGGTCGTGTGCATTGACTTCTTGGTAGGAGATGTTCCACTTAATCACGTCGACTTTGATTTGTTCCTCGTCTTCCGTCGGCAACAGTTGTACAGCGCGCGCCAGAAATTGCCGCTCTCTGGAGCCACTTCAGGCCCTCGCTCATTCGACTGCAGATCATGAAGCTTTGCGTCGAGATCTTTTACTTGCTTCTTCAACATGCGATTTACTTCCTCCAATTTGACTCCAGCGACGGCTTTCCTTTCCTTGTCATGTCTTTCAACGCGATCAAGATAACACGTTATCTTGTGTATCGCTTGATCGCGCCACTTCGAACCAATAGGTAGGCATACCATCAAGACATGGAGTACGCCGTCCATCATAGTGGACCTTTGCGCAGTGTCTGTGCAGATTACGGGAAACAACAGGCACCAGTCGATTCTTATCTTTTCTATGATGATTTTCTCATTGCAATGGAGATCTCCACTGAAATATCCCACATGCTCAGCTGGGTGGTGGACAAGGTGCTGCTTCACGATGGCAAGCACGGCTTCGATGTGAAATCCGAGAGCTGTCGCGGGACGAATAATGTTGCGATATATCAAGCTGATTTCTTCGAATAACAGTGGAATCCCCTCGATATGTTTCTTCAGTGTTTGTATGGTGTGCCAGGATAGTCCACGTCCTGCAGTCTCTAACCCATAGTCCTTGCAAATGATGTAGTAGAGGAAGTCTCGCAAATTGTTGGTGGCCGGGCAGTGTTGCAAGCTGCGATAGTGTTTCCAGTGTTTGGGGCCACTCGATAGCATCTCTCGAAATTGAGAGCTGTGATAGCTTGGCGGGTCTGGATCAGCTGGTATCTCAGCATACCTTGGCAGTTTGGGCGTCATGTTGTCGGCAGAACTTTGAAGGACGCTACCACCAGGATCACGCCTCTTGCGATGGAACACGTAGTATGTTCGTATCAACTCTAACGGTAGCTGATATATTTCTTGATAAAATTTTGAGAAAAAGTCGCTCCAATCGCGTGCCGAGCTTCACGAGCTAGTCAGCTTTTATTGTGCTCGCACGCGAAGCTTGGTCGCCAGCATAAAAGCTAATCTCATGACTTGGGCATAGTCTCAGATATACCGCACAGTCATAAGATGATCGTTGGCTTCCAGTTCCGCGAGCCACTCCTCAACACGCGCTCTTTTCAGTCCTTCTCGTGCCGCGATCTCCTCGAATGCATGGTCGCCATCGAAATGCTTCAGCAAAGCATCGAAGTAGTCCTTCATGTCGCCATCGTGGAAGGTCGCGCGCAAGGCGATCAAGAGCTTCGCTTCCGCATCACTAGGTTCAGTGGGCTTCAGGACAATGGTAAAGTCATCTTTCGGTTTCGACGGATCGGACACGGGCACCTGCGTGCCTGAGCTGAGCCTTTTGCCATCTCTGCTTGATATCGTCGATGCTGAAGCTACAGCTGTACGATCGGAGGTCACGCTGACGGCGTCATCGTCCACGGCACGCGATCGTGGCGATAACAGACTGCGAATAGCAACAGGTGTTCTCGTCGGTGGTAGTTCTCTCGGCTTGGCTCTCTCCAGTACTCCTTTGGAGATCTTCAGCCAGCCATATGTTCTCAATTGCACCACAAAGCCGTGCCGGACAAGGTATGACAGGATATCCATGTACGCAGTCCTGTGATCTCTACTTGGTATGAGCAGTCCATACTTTATAGGTCTGCCACTCAAGACCTTGAGCATGTTGGGTAGATTTGGCAACGTCGGGAACAACTTATGGTAGGCAGAGATGTGCTGCTCCAAGTCATGGAGAGGAGCATTAGGCGAGTCCACGTATGTATTTCGAGCATTGAGTGGCTGTGACAAGACTCGAGCTTTGCGCCACTTGACCAGATGCGAACTCATGTAAAGTACTTCGTCCAGTGATATGTTCAGATGCAAGGCCTTTTTGGTGAGATTCTTTGCAGGAGTACATTCGCGGATGAAAGTGGCCAGCGGGCTGGCATCTGGATGAGCGAGCTCCCTCAGAAGTATCTCCTTGGGTTCGAGGAGCAGCAATGCTGAGAGTGGCCCCAGCTCGGCCTTTTTGAAGCAAGGATCTTCGGCCAAGCTTTCGAGAGACAAACTCATATCCATACCGTTAAGTCGGACTCCAGCCACAACTCCGGTCGAGATCTTTTCGTAAACTTCCTTGAGTGCCCAAGCAAGCTCACTTCCTTCTACCATGCGCTGCCAAAGATTGGCCGCGTCTATTAATTGATCATCCTTCTGCTTGGAGCGCATGGAAAGAAGTCTTCTACTCTCTCTAGAGACATAGTCCGCTTGTCGCTGACAGTATTCAAGAGCTTCGTTCAACCTCTTGGCAATATCGCTATAGATACTCTTAGCCTCCTTTTGCGCTAGAGGTCCAGCTCCACGCATCACGAACACGACCTGGAACATGTTGATTTGCTCGATCTGGCTCCCCGAATTCGCACTCGACGTCGTCTCCACGGAAGTGCCGAATGGAAGGTCGTTCTGCGAGTCAAGACTGTCTGGAATGTGCGTGAAGTCATGATCGCGGCGGTGATTTGTGCTTGGAGGTTTTGGAGAAGTGAGATCGAGACTGTCGATGTCCAGGTCCAATGCGTCCTGGCTGTCCTTGCTACCAGACTTCTTGGATGCCTTCAGCGTCCCGTTGCCAGGCTGTTTTGGCCCCCAAAGCCCATCCTCGGCGGCATAGATAGGGTGGCCGATGAAAGTGAGACCATCGAGATTGATTTCAAATTTCTTCCTGTTGCTCCATCTTCCTGGCGACAAGACTTTTTCCAGACTTTCTACGGAGTGGCTCAGGACTTTTGACGCTTCGTCAATGATGTTGCCATTCTTGAGATCTGGATTGGCTTCGTCTGGCAGTACATATCGATTGCCTTTCATCGGCGCTGTGACAGGATTGATGTCTTTGGCAGTTGCTTCAGACGCCTTCTCATCTTCCTCGTCTTCAGAATCTGAACTGTCGTCAGAGTCAGGATCGTCTCTTCGCCTGCGCTTTGGCGGCAAGTATGGTCGCTCAGGATAGTGGAAGACCAATTTAGGCCCAGGGCGTGAACGCGTGATCAGAAGCACAGCGACGAGGCCAGAGCCGTTCGGCGCGTGCTTCATCTGCGCCATCTGCCATCATCTGGTCCGATGAGCTTCGTGTATGGGGCGAGAGTGCTAAAGGTGGCGGCTGCCACTGAATGTTTTCTTCTTTGGTAGACTTGAGGTTGGCGGCTGTTGTCATTCACGACTGCCAAGACATACATACATTAGCGCGGTCCGCGAAACGTCCAATCAAGATGCTAGTCAGCAAATGAGGCCAGAAGGCTTGTTGTTCGATCGCAACGCCTTTCCGAAGAACAACCACAACATCACGCAGAGCATCTAGCCAGCGCATCGAGGTGTCAACAAGCTTCTGGCAAGATCGATCTTCGTACTAGATGCTGAAGATCGAGCTTGAACCCGGCGAAGAGACCGCTACTGTTCGCCGTATATGATGTATTGGGTCGGTGAGAATTCGCCGTACGGGCTTTCGAGCCTCAGACAATGGTATACATAAAAATGGTGGATGGCCGCAAGACGGCAACGCCAATACTCACACCCCGGTAACTCAAGCACTGTTCATTTGGAAATAGTCACTATTCCCATACTTCACACATAGGCACAATCGCATTCATGGCATCAACTTCGCGCCGCATCCTCATAATAGGCGGTGGCCCGGCAGGCTCTGTGTCAGCATTCTATCTCGGCAAAGCAGGCTTCGATGTCACAGTAGCAGAACGATCCACATCTCGCTTCGCATATGGACAGGGCATTGACATTACCGGACCGGCCTTGGACATTGTCAAGCGTATGGGAGTCGAGGAAGAGATTAGGGCGAACACGACTGGAGAGGCGGGCTTCGCCATATTGAACGACGAGTCCAAGAATGTTGCGGTTCTGCCAGTAGCGAGCGAAGCAGCAAAGGCAGAAGAAGGATGGAAGAGCTTGAGTCTGACACAAGAAATCGAGATCACACGAGGAAAGCTCTCCAGAATTCTCGCAGAAGCCGCCGACAGGATACCAAACGTGACATATCGGTACGGATGCACAGTGTCTGAGCTTCGTCAGAGCGAGAAGGATGTCACTGTTGTGCTGTCCGATGATGGGAAAACGGAGTCTTTTGCAGCGGTAGTCGGCGCAGATGGCCTGAAATCACGGCTTCGGGACATGATATTCGGCCCAGAGACGAGCGCAAAGGCTTTCAGGCCTGTTGACCAATGCGGTGCCTTCTTCTCCATTACTGGTACTGATGAAGACTTTCCGAATTCAAGGTGGCAGCATGCGACTAAGGGCAGATCCATAGTGGTGAGGCCGATCGACGAGAAGACGAAGAAAGTGTCTGGATACGTGATACAGACAGTCCCTGACGAAAGGCTTAAAGTCGTGGCTGATGGCACGAAAGATGAGCAAAAGGAAGCATTAGCCGAAGCATTTGCAGACTTCCCAGGACCACTTGCACCTCGCATCATCGCAGAGATGCAAAAGACCCAGGATTTCTACTTCGTACAAACCGCTCAGATCAAGCTTGACAAATGGCATAACGGACGATGTGCCCTGGTCGGCGATGCAGCGTATGCGCCAAGTGGAGTGACCGGTGCCGGTACATTATGTGCCATACTTGGAGCCTATATCATCGCAGGCGAGCTTGCTGCCAATCCGGACGATCCGCATACCGCATTCGAAAAGTATCACGCCTTGCTCAAGGACTTCATAAAGAAGACCCAACAGATACCACTCGGCGGTAAAGCGCCAAAGCTGATTAATCCACAGTCAAGTTGGGGTATCAGCATCCTCAGGGCTATCTTCTGGTTCGTTGCCTGGAGCGGAGTGTGGAAGTATGCGAACATTGCAAATGACTCCAAGTTCCCACTGCCGGACTACGACATGCGAATACCTGAAGCAAGATGAGGAGGCAATGTCTGGTGGGCTTGCGATTCAAATAAGAGGACAATGCCTGTCAGGCTTGCGACAATGCTGGACAGCAAGCAGCAGCGCGAACCTTGAGTGCAGTGCCACGAACGCTTGCTCCAGTCTGTAGTCTATTGCGCTGCGAAGAGAAGCAAGTCGGCGTGTCGCTGTTGGAGGATGCCGTGCCTTCGAAGAGAATGGTAAAGCCGCCTAAAAGCCGAGCTTGGCAGTATGAGCTCGGCATATTCATCGACCGTGTTCCAGCCACAGTCAAACCTCTAATGCCTAGATTGCTAAGATAGACGGCGAGAATTAATCCGTTGAGATGACAACAGGCCTCAAAATCGCCTGAAACAGCAAGCACTGCTTTCTCAGTCTACTCACTGGAGAGCTCTAGCCTTGATACCTCTGCCTAAAGCTCGGTCAGACTTCCTTCACGCCTCGAAAGACTGTATAAGACTGAAGTCACGTTGCTCGAACTTCATACCAGAAGCTTGATATCATTGTAAAACACGCGCAGTATGGCTGCTGAAGATATTAACCTCACCAACTGGCGTTCCCACCCACAAAATCAATGGTCCTTCATCAACATCGACAAAATCCTACCTACAGCCACATTCGATGCCTCATCAACCTTATCCACCCTACCAAGCTCACCAATCTCCTGGTCAGACTTTCAACTCATTTGGAAAGACGGCAAGATTCTTACCCTTGAAGACTACATCCAAACCTCCCAAACCGACAGCCTAATAATCCTCCAAAATGGCAACATCCTCTATGAACAATACTTCAACAACAACAGCCCTTCGTCAAAACACATTCTAATGTCAATGTCAAAATCCATAACTTCTCTACTGGTCGGCATCTTGCAAGGTCAAGGAAAACTTTCCGTCTCAGACCTCATCACAACCCATATCCCCGAAATGTCAAAGAACACAGCTTTCAAAGACAAAACAATTCAACAGTGTCTCGACATGCGAACAAATTTCAAGTATAACGACAACTCACCAGAATACCGAGAAGCTATGGGCTGGAATCCTCCCTCTTCTAACACCTCCCAGAATCTTAAGTCCTTCTTAACCAACTTCTCTCCTGACTCAACCTTCTCGAAAGAAAAATTCGAATATAGCTCTGTCAATACCGATCTTCTAGGCTGGGTTCTCGAAAACGCTTCAGGAATGACACTCGCATCGCTCTTACAAAAGTACCTCTGGGAACCTTTGGGCTGCGAGTCTGAAGCTCTCATAACCCTCGATCGTCCTGAAGGTTTTGGTCGAGCGGCGGGAGGGATTTGTGCTACACTCCGCGACATGGCAAGGATAGCTCAAATGCTGCTTAATGATGGCAGAAACGACAAGGGCGAAGCTGTCGTTCCTCCAGAGTATATTCAAGATATTCTACACAATGGAGATATAGAGGCTTTCAATCGAGGTTCTTGGGCTCAAGGAGGGATGAGAGGTGGACTTTCGTATAGGAATTGCTTCTTGGTCAATAAGGAGCAAGAGAGGATGGTTGGGTTGGGGATTTTTGGACAGATGATGGTTGTTGATAAAAAGAATGGGATTGTGATGGTGAGGTTTGGGAGTCAAGCAGAGGCGATCGACTTTCAGCAAGTTGCGTTGTCAAGTGCGGCTTTTAGGGAGGTGCAGAAAGTACTCACGATGGAAAAGTAGGAGGGTTGCGACTATGAATTTTTTCGAGAACGTCAGAACATTTTGAGTATGATGCATTTCATTACAGTAGGTTGGTAACTACCCTCAGGTACGAATACCAACTGCTTGGTATCCAGACCAAGACTAGTCCAAGCAGTCTCAAGTCCAGTGGATGTTCATCAGCTCCCTCGCACCCTTCATCATGAGTTCCCCAGTATCAACCAAGAATCCATTCTTCTTTCTTTTCTTTCTCTGCAGTTCCGAGTCCGTAGAGTCCCGTCTACAGCTTGATCGCGACCAGCTGCCATCGCTAGTCTTCTCTCGTCTATAACTACCATGCTTCCGCCTCCCTGAGTTGTCTGGGTAGCGTACGTATGTGTATGGCATCGTACTTTGTGACCTCCTTCTCGACGATGGATTGTCCTACTTCGCTCTCCATTGCCGATAATCCGCCTTTTGCACGTATTCCTCGCTATCTTCGCTATTCGTGCTTCCGTCCCAGACACGAAGATCATCGTCGATATGTGATCGTCGCGTCAACTCGTGAGGAAGCTCGCGAGACGGACTCTCGCTAAACGGGCGATTCCAGTATCCCTTGACACCAGTAGTTTCTTCGGAGTCGGAAACATGATACCCTCGCTGCCGCTGGCCCTGCCCAGGACGAGGTGTGCGGTCTCGCTCATCTTCGAGAGAGAAATCTCGATTACGCAGGCGGCCCCTACGCTCATACTCTACGATTAGATCCTCTCCACGTTCGCGGTTTCCTTCCTTCCGACGAGCAAAGTCTCGAAACTCTCGAGAGCTTGCATTACTGCCAGGTGGTGTGGGCGAGATCTCAATCTTCTTAGAGAAGTGCACTCGACTAGAGGCATCACTTGGCCGACGACCTCGCTCATTGTTGGCAGCTGCCTCTAAAGGCGAGGTCTCTTCCCCTGGCCTGGTGCGATGTAGATATCGCTCGGTCGTCTCACGCTCGTCGTAGCGTCCGCGCGTCGGTGATCGACTATATGAATGCACCTTGCGCACCACATACTCGTACTCTCCATCGTCCTTGCGATGAGTTGCCGGCTTCGACGTGTGTGTTGAGCGTGAGACATGCGAAGTCGGGGAAGGCATCGTGGCAGCGATGTCGCGCTCATCTTCAGGGTATGGTAGGCTTGCCGCACGCTTTTGACGGCCGTATGTCTCTCGCAACTTCTTGAGACCCCGCTGTAGGCTGTATTCCTCTTGCAGCTCCTTGACACGATCTGATGGCCCAGGCTCAGCTCTCGATGCGACACGCTCCTTTCGGTCCGAGTCACGAAGAGGCTGGCCATCTTTGTCCACTTTCAACCCCTTTTCGCGGAACGTATTTAGTAAGTCTTTGGACTGATTTTCTGGTAGATTCGTCTCGATTTCTGCCGAGACCTGCTTCTTCTGCTCGACAACCATTTTGAATCGCTCCGGGTCCGATTTCGCTTGGCTTTGACGTGGTCTCTCTGACGCCTCGTATGCCGCAGTTGGCCATCGTGTCTTGTCAGATGAAGCGCTTGACGCTGGTGACGGTGCTCGACGCATAGGTGGCTTGTCCTGTTTGCGGCTGCGTTCAATGACCACTTCAACCTCCCGCTCAGGTTGGAGGCGAGAGTCCTTTCGTCCCAGGTCTGGCCGGGACCAGGGCATCTGCACAGGATTATCCTTCTCAAGCTCAATGCGACGTTCGATTGGCACTCTCTTGACTTCGACCATCCTGCCATGCGCATATGGACTTGGATGTCTCTCCAACTTTCGCTCCGAATGACGATATCGCTCGACTTCGTCTCTAGCAAGTCTGCGAATCTCGGCCTCAGATCGCTCGCGTCGTTGAGGTTTTGATGATGCAGAAGTCGCCGAACGAGTGACCGATGATCGCCTAGTCTGGACAGCTTCTGTAAACCCTGGTGGGAAACGCCGACTGGAAACACTGTGCCGTGGCGATGCTTGGCGCTCCTGCTGACAGTCTGCAATGTCCTGCCGCGGCGAAGCCTCACGTGCGTTCGAGGGCGGAGGCGGTGGTATGCGGATTGATCTCGTCCAAGGCGATGAGCCGGCTGTGGCATTGTGACTGGCTGCGTCCACGGTAGCCGATTGCCGTGCACGAGCAGCTTCGGCAGCATCAATAGCATCTTGTGCGGTAGATGCTGGTGCTGGTCGGATAGGCGATCGGAGTGGAGGCGGTGGGATCATCTCGTGGATGTGTCGATAAATGATCTCCTCTCGCTCTCTCGGTGGAGGGCTTGGGGCGTGCTTCGTGGAGCAAGTACTTCGATAGATAGTGCTACTACGCTCTCGAGCTGGCTCTAATTCGGCGTAGGTGGCCTCGCTCATGGCCCGTCGAGCGCGTTTGTCGCGCATCTCCGAATTGATGAAGGCATCCTCATCAGAAACCAAGCATCCCACACCCACTCGAATCTTGTTACTCTCGCGCTTCTCAGTGACCTCCGCAACAGCTTTGAGATCTTCTGCTGGTGCGACTCGACATCTCCTGCAAATTCCTGGAGGTGGTGGCACTCCATTGGCCGGGATGGGATGGTCGCGATGGTAGCGCTCACTTCTGGGTCGAAGACAAATGCGACAGATGTGGTATACAGCGAGTGGAGGCACGTCAGGGTCTCGAGCAGCTGAAGGTGAAGATGCTGGGGTTCTGGTAGTTCTCTTGATATCGACGTAGCGCCACCCATCGTCGGCGCCGCCAGCAGCCATTGCCGCCGGTTTCGAAGTCACAGTGGTCTCGGACGGTATCAATGGAGGCGGATGTCGACCGCTGCTGTCGTAGAACTCTGGCAGCGGTGGCGGCGGTATGCAGTAGTAGGTATTGGTGGGTGGTGGTACCATCTCGAATGAATGTTTGCATCCAGCGAGGGATGTAGTGATGGTTGGTGTCAATGCTGCGTTCGAGTGTCGCGACAAAGTCCTAGATGAAGGTGAGTAGACCGTTCAGCTGAGGCAGGCAGGCGCTCTGTCACAGCTTTGTGCCACGGAAAGGAAGTCGCGAGGATTGATGCCTTCGGGCAAAAGCTGAATCCTGGAGATTTCATCAGTGTAAATTGAGTTGACCTGGCGTCATAATGGTGAAAAGTGTCAGTGCCTTTTTGACGAAAGTGAAGGAGTGCGGTCGGTCAGAAGAGTGCACAAAGCATGTGGACTGGTCTGTGCGAATTGCGAGCGAACGACCAAAGCAAAGGCTGGACAGCTTTGCCAATCAACGTTTCACAGCTAGCACAACACTTCGCGCTGGAGATTATCTTGCTGCATTGCAACGCCGGGCGAGAGCAGCTATCATCATGAGAGCATCCGCAGCCTTCAGCCATGATTCTCAGCTCTTGAAAACCCGTTCGCCCCCATTCCAAGCGCAATCGACGCTCGCAGGAATACACACCTAGGGCTTCGATTGCAGCACAATCCAGAACAAAATATCAATCATTGATCGTGTGTCTCGTGAACCTCGCAAGTCCCGTTTCTCCATACCTCTGTCCATTTTCCATACCATTCTACTCCCCAATGACATAGGTACAACCACTTTTGCCCATCCACTGGTACATGATCAGCTCATGCAAGCTGCTACTGGAGGAAGGTCAACGCACCACTTCGTGCTTTCTGTTTGCATCGACATCGACTCGAGCGCCAGGACCAAACGTTTCCTTGGTTGGCTTCGCGTCGTCAGGATACGTGATCGTCAACTCGCCATCGAGGATCAAATGCGTCGTCAGCCCAGCATGACGATGAGGAGAGTAGTAGGCATTTCTCTTGCGGGTCAGCTCTAGTCCAGTGCTCTTGCTCTGCCTACTTACGGCCCATCTGTGAGCGTAGATATTGTGGTTAGCAGTGTGAAATAGATCGCATCTCTGCTACTCTACCAGACCATGTGAAGACGTGGTTGAAGCCCCACGACCTCACTTCGCTCTCAGCTTCCTTGCGAGATGGCATGTTGTCTTGTAGGTAATGAGAATTGTGAAAGCGATGAGAGGTCAGAGTACGTGGGCGTCATCCGGGATCGTGGATGTACTGAGGCAGAAATGCCAAGTCGCGCTAAAATCCGAAGCCCACGATTTCGAAAGTCGGTCGTCCATCTGCGATCCTCAGCGACCACCGTCAACTTCATCCGCCCAACGACCGACAACATGGCTGACGCAGAATACGTGAGTCTCATCGTTCAAAATATCTCTCAATTCAATACTGACTGTAATTCAGAACGCCGAGGAGGCTGCCGGTACGCGCGCACCACATTCGATCAGGCGCTCCTTCGTGGACGCCGCCGAGGGATAAAACCCTGTGGATAGGCCACGAAGGGGTGTTGGGAGTGAGGAATACAGGCTAATACAATGGCTTCATACAGAGCTTAAGAGAAAGAGAGCATTCCGCAAGTTCTCTTACCGCGGTATCGACTTGGACGAGTACGTTGGACACATACAATCGCCTTTGCAGCGCAGCGCGCACTCCCTGCAAATGCTAATTGCCTTCCAGGCTCCTCGACCTCTCTTCTGAGCAGCTCCGCGATGTCGTCCACGCTCGTGCCCGCAGACGATTCAACCGCGGTCTCAAGCGCAAGCCAATGGGTCTGATCAAGAAGCTTCGCAAGGCCAAGCAGGAGGCCAAGCCAAACGAGAAGCCAGACCTCGTCAAGACCCACCTCCGTGACATGATCATTGTCCCAGAGATGATCGGCTCCGTCGTCGGTGTCTACTCTGGAAAGGAGTTCAACCAGGTTGAGATCAAGCCCGAGATGGTCGGTCACTACCTTGGTGAATTCTCTATCTCCTAGTACGTATACAATCGAGAACGTGCAGCGCGGCATTCATCTGACCAATTCTACAGCAAGCCAGTCAAGCACGGTCGTCCAGGTATCGGTGCCACCCACTCTTCGCGTTTCATCCCGCTCAAGTAAGCGCGGGCTGTTTGGAGGAGTTTAGGATGGCATGGCATGAGATTTGAGAAAGCATTGACAGTCAGACACATGATCATGATAGTCAAGCAATGAACCAAAAATGACACCTCAATCGGCCACAGCACGACTCACATCACCTTCCAAAACAAGCACATTGCCCCACGGTGTTTCCCTTTCGACATCTGTGCCGCAGCAGAAGAATCAAGACGCACTTGACCGCCTCACGATATCTTGCCTCGGATATTGCCACAACGCAGTGCTGGAAACTTTCACGTAAGATCGTCTTCTGATCACCCTCCTTGTCACACCCTGAAACGTCCTCGAGTTCAGACCACTGTCGGTCCAAGAATAACTGCATATCCGAGGTCTGAATGTCATTTTCTCACGAGATTCCAAGATCAGGGTCAGAACTTTGTCCATTTCGAAACCAAGATTTTAGTGCATGTGTGTGTAATTGGAACCGTGTAGTCACCGCGACGTCGACCTGCAGATCATTCCGAAGTCAATGGCGGGGAGCTGCCAAACACCTTCCACTTCTCTTGAGCACGCGAGCTCTTTCCCCCTTCATCTGTAACATTAACATCCAACTCCATTCCCGAAGCAAAGATGCTAAAAAATCTTCTAATTAGTGCAACTCTGCTCCTCACAGCAGTAGAATCCCGCTCGACCAAATCACCACAACAACAGCCTCTCCAAGATGACGGTGGTGGTCCAACCTTCGACCTCATCAACGAGTAAGAATCAAAACCATACCCAAATGAACAACAGCACACAGAATTGATCAGTTTCCAGACTCTACAAAGCAGAAATCATACCCACAGTCCTCGACCCATTCAAGCCCTTCCTCACAATTTCCGCAGAATGGCAGAAATCCAAGAAGTTCGCAAAAATCGGAAATACAATAAAACCGAAGAAATTACAAGAAGTTCCGGAGATTCAGTTGAGAGATCACCTTCCTGAGATCTCGCCCTGGAATGACACTACGGGAATACCGCAATTGACATTAGCACTTACGGATCCTGACGCGAAGAGTCGAGAAGATCCAAAGTGGGCTCAGATGTTACATTGGCTTATCACAGACGTCAACATCACCCACACTTCATCATACCCCGCCTCCTACAACTATACTGAGATTTATTCATACAAGCCCCCGGGTCCACCGCCAAGAACAGGAAAGCATCGATATGTTTTGGTAGCTTTGGCACCGAAAAACGGCACCACAGAAAAGCTCTTCTTGACGAGACCGAAAGAACGTCAACATTGGGGTTATGGCAAATTTAGGGCTGGAGTTAGGGAATGGGCGGAGGAGAATGGTTTGGAAACTGTGGGAGCAAATTTCTTTTATGCTAAGGATAAGAAGCAGTAAAGAGGGTGTATGATTGTAAGTACCTTAGTCGGCGGCGGTCTGTTGTTGAGAACTGATGAGAGCTGCGAATTGATCCGCACTCATGCCTTGATGCTCTACTTCTTCTGATGTCTTGAATTCGTCAAACGTGGGTATCGGTCTGCCATCGTCGTATGCTGAAGATGTTCATAGTCAGTAAATTCTAGATCCTTCAACTCCTTTGATCAACGGTGACTCACCAGCCCTCTTCGCATTGATATACCGATTCAATCTTGCCGAATGAGAAGCAGGATCACTCGGACTCATTGAAGCCGAAAGATCCACATCGTCAAGTGGGAACGTCGGCGGAACCATGATAGGCTTGACAGTAGGATCATCTTCCTTCAATTTCACAGTCGTAGCGAATTGGACCGAGACTTTGACATTTCCATTCTGATCATGATGGCCGGAAGAGGCGAATGGGCAGAGCTTGTGGGTGAGGGCGAGTTCTTCTGCTGTGTCGAGGAGGTCGCCGACAGTGATTCCATTCTTATTGATGACGGGCTTAATGTTTGGCCGAGGATGCGTAGGCGGCATTGGTTGATATTGGGCAGCGTGTGGATTCATGAAGACTTGGGGTGGTAGAGGAATAGGTTGTACGACCTGGATTGGCGGTGCAGGTAGTGGCGGAGGAGGAGGAAGTGCCACAGGGGGTGGAGGCATGGGTGGTAAAGGTCCTTGGGGTGCGAAAACATAATCGTGTTCGTAGTACGAATAGGCACAGCAATGAGGATAGACTTGCATCTCAGTGACCGGTGGACTGCAAATCAACATTTTCCGACATCTGGCACCAATGGATGCAGCGCCTTCTTTTCGTGGCCGGACTGCTGCGATGATTGATCGATCTCTGATGTTCTCCGCGGCTGAGATGTCGTCAAGACTGTGTGGAGGGTTATATTGATATCGGGACATGCTGTAGCATTTGAAGCCGGGTAGGTGAAAGGGTGCGGTCCATCTTCTTCTGCAACTGCCTGGACATGTTCGATATCTGTATTTTCGAGTTTTGCTGAAAGGTGTTTCGAGATGTCCAGTGGCGTTTGGGACGAGGTGAAGTTTCCTGGCTAGAATGACTGAGTTCTCGATGGCGGCAAACATGGTCTTGTCGACTTGTTGAACGATGAGAAGTTCTCTTCTCCCAAGGAAGGTCAAGATCCGTTCGAGAAGCTCGGGAACATCAAAGACACGTCTCGCTGCGCCTGCCGTTGCTCGTCTCTCATTGAAAAGGTGCGTGCCGACCATCTTGGCCCAGAACTGACCGAGGCCAGCACTTGCAGATGCTATGCGGGCAGCATATTCAGCCACATCTTCTGCTTTGCCGGCAACATCGGAAGAGCATATGCTCGTCAGCTTTTGGGAAGCATCCTCGAGTTGATTCTGAAAGTCAAGTGCCTCTCGGATGTCTGCTGTCTTTTTGGTCCTAGTTGCCTCATGCCATGTTGCAGATGTCGGATGCAAAAGGTTTGGGGGATCGGCGTCTTGTGTTCCTGTCCGATATGGAAAGTCGAAGTCGTCGCTGTAACTGCGTCTACACATGGCGGTGGAGTTCGGCTAATGCTTGTGTTGTGGAGCGTGGAATCTGCTGAACTGGATCAAATTTGGATTGTTTGAAGTGAACAGAAGAGCAGTATCTCACAGAAGTGAGGTGAAGGAAGTGAACAAAGAGGCTGGCGGTTGGCGGCCTCTAAAAGTGCGGGTATCACGACCGGTGCAGGAGCTGCACGAATTAGCTCAGCCCACATGTGCTACCGCTCAACCCGCTGCAGAGCTTGGAACCTGCATGAACGAATCAGCTGACAACCACAGGATCGAGACAGCTTGACTAGTAGCTGTTTTCTGATTACTGTGTTCTTGGTGCACCTTGATAGTTTCTCACGCTGTGATACTTGAGAGAGGATGTGAAGCATGGTTTGGTACCATTCCTTGAACACTTCACCTGCAAAGAAAATGTTAACAATTTAGTTGTCACCATGAGAGCCTGCCTAACGTCTGAGTGCCCGTGCAACCTGCGCTTGCTCTGGCAGGCGTAGGTGGAAGGAACGGCACAAGACGTGCTTGTGCAACGACAGTAATCGTTCTGCTCCAGCCTTGGAGCACTGTTCCGGCCCTTCCACAGCACTTAACCTGTTTCAGCACAGAGGTTGAGCGTCAGAGTCACGTTGCTATCCTTGCAGTTGTGGTTCTTCGCTTCATATCCGACCGCTTCACCACATGCATCTGAAGAGTCTCCACTTGGCGATGTGACGTTGAAGTGTTTGGGTGGGTAAGGCTCGCCATCGTAAGAGCTCACCGACCACCACCTGTACAAAATTCAGCTCCAAGTTCAGCTTTTGCCATGCTTTGGTTGACTCACAGCTGTTCATCGACAGTGGAGTATCCAAGAATGAGTTTCGGAGTGCCTAGCATGGACCGTGAGCATAGCGTTTGACACAAACGAGCTTGCAACGATCTACCTTCAACCCAATAGGTGTTATCTGTCGTGATACCAAGGCTGTCTTGACCACTGTCAGAGATACATCGTCCCTTTGGTTTTGCTCAGACTTACTGCCCTTGCCCACGATAGGTGTGATGTAGGCTACTCCAGAATCGAGGGCCCAGGTTCCATTGCTGTTCCCTAGACCAAATCAGTTGATCCGCTCTAGCTAATCTGTCGTAAAGCATACAAGTGCCATTGATCTCAGTAATCCACTGTCCTGGTCAGTATTGATATATCAAGCTGGAAAGATTAACCACTTACGTGCTGTACCAAGCAGTAATTGTTGACCAGGACCTGCGAAGCACGAGCAGACACGGCCAGAGTTAAGAGCAACAGCTTAGCCATCTTGGGGAGCTGCATCTTGGGCTGTGTCAAACGAGCGATATTCTAGGTGCTGTCGTATTTTCAATAAGCAGAAGGTAGAGGATGGTTGTCTCTAATGCGATTTCACGGAATCATCGGCTTTTAAAGGGTGGGAACTCCTGTCTGCCATGATTGTACCAATTGTCTCGTATGGCCCGTAAGCTCCCCGCCACCATGGCGGTGGAATCTGAAACGTGGTTCAATACATATTTTGTCGAGCGTACACAATTTCAAGAATACTGTGGTTGCATTGAGCGGGATCTCATTAGAATTTGATCGTGTGCCTTGCAGCTGACCTTTGAATACCTTGCATGTCCCTCGAGTATCCTGATATCTGGGGTTACCACGAATGCGCATGCCAACCGTTCGAGGTTCTCTTCGTCATCTTTCCATTCCCGGAAGCATCACGACCGTATAGATCTTTCATGTAGCATCATGACCATTGATCTTTGCCACCGGCACCATGACATATACGCTTCAGAATGGCAAGTGGAATTTTCCAAAGCCGGGCAGGTTGGAAACTGTGCTATCCAGCTCTTACGTTTCCTGTGCCTGTGTTCTGTAGCCTGTGCTGTGCTGTGCTGTACTGCTTCCACATTCTACCCATCACGTCGCCCTCGTGTGGAGGTGCCGGTTGCTGAGGCTGGCGCGCGTATATCGATATTGACGAACGCGATGGTACATGCTGAGGCCGATATCATGGCGCACGTTAGCCTTGCTTGGCTTTAGCAGCAGTTTGTGAGGCTTCTGCTTTGTTGTCAGTCTTGCAGTCGTACAAATGACAGTTCGAGCGATCGCGTACCTCTCCGTGTAGCATCCTCGAGTAGGGGCGTGTCCACAGCAGCAGCTGGCAAGTGCACGTATCGCACTACGCTGCCTCGAATGAAGACGTTCTTGACTGAGCTCTGCAACGTTTGTGTCCATCAGTACTTGTTTGCATGTCGCAGACCACGGCATTCTCTTTCTGTGTAGTCAGTCGAACTCACCAGGTGTGGATAGCTCATTTCGTCCACCACAGATATGTCGTCCAACTTGATATTCAGGTACTGGTCTACGCTCTTCAACGTGCCGCGGATTGAGATGTCATTCTTGAGCTCGACCGTGACCTCGTGGTTCACCAGAGTCTTGAAGAAGCTGAAGAAGAGCATGTCGAAGGATCGAAGGCGGTTGGTGATTATTGGAGGATCTGGCGCATGAGGTTGTATTTTGAAGGCTGTAGTCGCGATGCTAAGACATCGCAGGTGGGCAGTTTGCTCAAGCTTCACTCCAATCACGTGATGCTTGACAACTGCCAAACGCTTCAGCTTGTTGTCGAAGGAGAATTTGACATATGGGACGGTTTGGACGACGATTTGACCGCGAGTTGGATCTCAAAGATAGTTACAGTCATTATTAAATATAGTTATAGGCTATCCATTTTTGCTTCACTCAATTCAGACAACACTCACAAATCCTTGCGGGCCCAACCAACCAAGCACTTCCAAGAAGCATTGCCCTTGCCTCCTTGGTCCAGAGCCTTTGCAACTTCGTCAAGAAGTCGCTCCTCGCTGCGACCCATCTCGCTGTTGAGCTTCAACATCCATTGCTCCCACATCCTCGCGCCCACAAGACCAGTCATGGCGCGTACGTCTTTCGTGCTGCCAGTGAGTGGAGCCTGGAAATCCGTAACAGTACCATCAACAGAGATGGAGCGCTCGATCGCCGTAGTGGACGTCTTACCAGAGTCGTACCAACGTGGTACAACTTCGGCAACAGGGAGGACCATCCAGGCACGCTTGATGTCGCAAAAGCCTGCTCGCTTCAAGCGCGGGAGGAAGCTCTTGCCGGAACATGGCTCGTAGCCTCGAGTCTTGAGGTTGAATGCGAACTCAACGCCAAGAGCTTGACTGGCAGCGTCAGGGTGCACGAGCTCAGCGTCAAGAAGATCGAACTCGAGATATCCACCAGGCTTCAGGATGCGGAGGCATTCTCGAAGTGTAAGGTCCCACTCGTCAGCAGCACAACCCTTCGGCCAGATCGTCTTCAGGTGGGTGTAAAGATTTCGCGCGGAGATGACATCGAAGTAGTTATCCTCGAATGGCAGCTCCCAAAGCTTGGGAGATGCGACCACGTGGTGATTGCTGGGACCGTCAAGCGATGATGACAGAACGTGTGCTTCGGCATCGGTGGAGACAGTGCTGTAGACGGCAGCTTCAGGATGCTCCTGAGCAACTGACCATGCCCAGCTGCAGTGGACCTGACCGGCGAGGTCCAGGACTCGGACGTCTTTGCGTCCTTTGAAGGTTTGTACGATCGGGCTGGTGAGAAGCTTGCCACCGTTGACCTCGCGCTGTGCAGCAATGTGCCACGAAGAGGATTGAATCTGATCCAAGGCTTGCCTCTCACGGTCGGCCTGAGCGATGAGCTCCTTTCTCTCATCCTCTGGGGCAGTAGGGAGGAACGAGGATACTGGACGTTGAGGTGCTGGTCGATCCGTCTGGGTGATCTCAAATTTACCGGAAAGCTGACGAGCATGCTGCTTCGCGAGACTCACTCGCTTGACCTGCTCAGCTTCGGCACGAGCTTGTCTGTGCTCAAAGACATCGCGAGCACGCTGAGAGCGTTTGGTGTGACGCCAAGCTTCCCAGAAGGTGCCGTCATGGATAAGAGAAATGCGACGTTCCTCAGCTGTGATATCTTGTGAAGTGTCAACGGCGGCCTTGTCTTCGGCAAAGCGGACAGACTTCTTGCTCGGAGAAGATTCATCGAAGACAGGGCACTCTCGATCTGGAGTTCTTGGGGTGGCATCGGCGATGTTTCTGAAGCTTGCTACGACCTCATCCTCTTCGCATATGGCAGTCATGTACGCATCCTGAGCAGAGAGCCAGAGTTGAGTTCGATCAATGTTGACGTTGGCATTCTCGAGAAGTACATCTTGGTATGTCTCGTCAATCTCGTCGACTTCGTTGATCACGTCCGTTGGAGAGAAGACCACCTTGCGAGCTGTGATTGGGTCTTGTGTGCTTGTCGGCGAACCGATAGCGATCACATGCTCGACAGGGTTCTCAGGTCGCTGGTCCCATGGCAGATTGTAGAATGAAGCTGCGGTACTTGTAGGCAGAGACGAGTTGCGAGCAGGGCGAAAGGGAACTCCGTAGAACTCTGATGCAGTGCTAGTATTTGGCGTCACTTCAGCGCCTGCCCAAGTTTTACGAGCCATGGTCGAGTCGAGCGAAGCGAAGAATCCTCCTGGAGACGGCACCGATAGTGCGGACAGCTCATCGTCGGCGTCGTCTGCGTTTGGTGGTGCCAGGTTGCTGGTATCAATCCTAAAGCATCCAGTGATTGGGGGCGAATCAACAATCTCCTTCATCTCTGCCGTTGCCTCGTCTGGGATTTCGATAGCAGTCTGCTGTGGCTGGCTATCCACCTCCCCGCTGATATGTCGGAGTAGATTGATGGCCGACGGGTCTAGTTGGACTGCCGGCTGCCACGCAGACTCACCATCGGCAAGTTGAGGGATGTCTGGGGTCGACGGGCAGCTTGACCTCGCAAGCTCTTCAGAAGTCTGACTGCCATCTAGCGAAGGCGTCGAAGAGTTGCTTGGCACGCGAAGGTTGCGGTTCTGCAATTGAGCAAGGATCGAAGGCGAGAGATTGACTTGCAGTGGAGGCGAGAGCGCGGATGCTGACTTGAGCTTCTCGATTGTGGGCCACTGTCCAGGTGATGGGATGATGATTGAAGGGAAGCGAGACTTGGTTTCCTTCTTGCCAACACGGCGCTTGACCGAAGTTGAGAGTTTGATGGGGACCTCCTCCGATTCACTCTCAGTAATGTCGTACAGTTCGTCAAAGCTTTGCGAGCTGCGCTTGCTCCAGAGTGAACTCTGGTCGGAGTCGGAATCGGTGCTCGAGCTGCTCAACGAGGGACTGCTCTCCACGATGGTGTATGTAGCGCTCGCCTTTGGTGTTGGGTAGTCATCGCTCAAAGGCGAAGTGACTTGATTTCGTGCTTGAAGCCTCTGTGGCGGTGCTCGTCTCAGTGAGACTTGTGGTGCGTCTTCAATTACTGTATTACGATATGCTTCGCCCTTGCGAGCCGGCGCAGAGGGCGTGAACGCCACTGGGCGTAGTGTTGTAGAGTTGTTCATTTTTCTTTCGTGTCGAGAATATATGCAAACGATAGTGGCTCCGACCTGCGGTGAGTATGCTGGAGACTTCGATCAACGAAGTGTATGTACGTAGAAACAGTAAACGAAAGCGACAAAAGAGAGCGAAATCGAACGCACACACGAACAGAGAGGAAACGCGGTAGATCGAAATGGAGGAGTCAGCAGACTGGCCAGCACCAGAGGTCCTTATACAGGCCTACTGATCCATCAATCAGGAAGCGCTGGCAGACAGTCACGCAAGCCTTTGGATACACAGCAGGGCGGTTACCTTGACTCCACGTTCATGCGACCTCAACGTGGTCAAGGCTGGCGCTACGCTTTGAGCCTCATCAAGCCCGTCGGTCTGGTTGGTTTTCAGAAGGATTGCGTCTCCACGGCATCCGTACTTGACAAGACTGTGGTAGCACAGCCGGAGGCAGATGCGAAGGGTGCTGTCGAATCATCTCCGGAATCTTGGTGCAAGCGCTCAGGATTTGATGCACCTCTGAGTGCGGCGGCTAACGACAGCCAATCGTTCCATTCTGATGAAGCTGCAGTGCATGGCTCGCGTCATGGCGGTATCCAGAATATACTTTGCGACTGAAGACTTCCAGAACACGATTGCAGGTCGGCGCGACCAGGGAGATTGTGTTATGCATGATGCGTGATGTAGTGGTAAAAGAGGTGTTGAAAAGGAGTCGGAGAGGAAAGCACAATCGAACATGGGCAGGAGCGCATCGGCCCGGGGCGGGAGCTCCTTGAAGTTGGGCATGGGCATGACGTTGAGCTCTCTGCAACAGATTCTCTTTCTCAATTTGCAGTCACAATTCAAGATCGTGATCAAGCACCCATATCGAAGGGCTTGTGAGCTGAGCACCTCAGTGAGGAACAGTCTCTATCTCCTCAAGGATCTAGTCGAACAAAGCACATACCTTGGATTCCAATACGCCAAAGAAAATGGCTCCAGCTGCGATCATTGCTCCCTCGATATTGAGCGCAGACTTTGGCGCATTGGGTCAAGCATGCTCAGACACGATAAAGCAGGGTGCTGACTGGTTGCACGTGGACATCATGGATGGCCACTTTGTACCCAACATGACTTTCGGGGCACCTGTCGTGACCAAGATCCGGACACATGTAGATCGCCCGAAAGAAGCTCTTGGAAAGGGAACTTTCGATTGCCATATGATGATTTCTGAGGTGCGCACTTGAGTCCTAGGAGCTCGACGACTTCCAGGTCAGACTGCTGACTGGCGCAGTAGCCAAAGAAATGGGTCAAGGATTTCCAAAAGGCAGGATGCGATCTCTATTGCTTCCATTACGAAGCAGCCATCTCTTCGACTGCTGCTGAGAGTCCGGAGTCGCACAGCGATCAAAAGACGAGTCCCAAAGAACTGATTAAGTACATTCACGACCAAGGCCTCAGAGCAGGCATCGCCATCAAGCCAAAGACTCCAGTGGATGTGCTTTACGAGATCTTCGACAATCCTAACAAGGATGAAGTTCCAGAGGTATGCCTGCTCATGAATTCACATAGTAATGCTTTGCTGATCGCGTCCAGATGGCTTTGGTCATGACCGTTGAACCTGGCTTTGGTGGACAAAAGTTTATGCCTGACATGATGCCAAAGGTAGAGGCTTTACGGAAACGGTATCCGGAGCTCAACATTGAGGTCGATGGTGGTCTTAGTGAGGGCACGATCGATACAGCAGCAGATGCCGGTGCCAATGTGATCGTGGCCGGCAGTGCTGTATTTGGTGCCAAGGATCCTGCCCAGGTCATTGAAGCCCTCAGAGAAGCAGTCGAAAAACGTCGGTGACTCCAAGGCAGCCGTTTGTAACATAGAAGTTCAGTAGCATTTTCGTGGAGCATGGAGTGAACAAGGGGCTGGACCGTTGTAGATCAGGTCAGAACTCGAGCAATGCTGTATGAATGCCGATGGAGAGTTTCGTAGAGCACGACCGGACGGCGTCTGAAAGATGACCTCATGAACTTCTGGCGACAGTTTCATATCCATTCAGAGCATTCTCGATCGTCTTGCGCGTGTCCTATGGCTTCCACAGGCTTCATCTCAAGTTGTCGCAAATGGTTGTCAATGTGTTTCTTTGTTTAGATTCGAGTCTTGGCTGCATGACATGCATCGCGCCGGCGTGAACCTTGTGTGACCCTGGCATCCGCGACAACAAGGAAGTCTACATGAACTCTGTCGGAGTCCAGAAGCGTGCAATCTATCATTTCCAAGAGTCAGCGTGAGACTTCGCAACGGCTGATCTCCCCGAAAAGCGTCTTCCTCCTCGGGGCAACATAGATGAGCCTGCAGAGAAAGCCGCTCATGCAGTGAACGCCGCATTCGATCGCGGGGCCATCATGGCTCGAGACCACGAAGAGACGCAACCGCTCACTGGTACTCCAAGACCCGGTAGTCCTGATAATGAAGATGATGGGCGGGCATCAGCATCGTCAGGGTCAACTATGTCCCTGATGCTGGAACATACCAGCGACAAGGCGGCGATGAAGGCCAAAGATGCATTGTATTCCGACGGTCCGCAGCGAGAGGACTTGGAGATTGAGGATCAGATGGCGTGGCAGCGTGCGGTGAAGCCCGCGGACAAGAAGGCGCGACGAATACTGTACATCCTGATTGCAATTGGCGCAGTGGGCTGGGTAGCTGCTCTATTCCTCTTCCTAGGCCAAGACAGGCGAATACCGCACTCGGCGCGACCACACGATCCACATGCCACGAGCACGGCAGGAAATGGCAAAAAGCTGACGCTAGACTCAGTTCTACATGGAGAGTGGTTTTCGAAGCAACACGCGATTAGCTGGCTTCCGGGTCCAAACAAGGAAGATGGCCTGCTATTAGAACGGGGTGGCAGTGATGGCCGTGATTACCTGGTCGTGGAAGATGTGCGATATAGAGGCGAGGACATCTCAGTACAGAAGCAACACAGCAAGACTTTGATGAAGAATGGTATGTTCCAGGTCGGTATGGAGACTATCACTCCTGACAATGCTCTGCCGAATGCGGATCATACGAAAGTCATGATTCAAAGCAATAGAGAAAGTCAGTTCAGACACAGCAGTACCTCTCGTTTCTGGATATTCGATGTCGCAACGCAGACTGGCCAGCCTCTGGACCCTGCTAATATCAACGGACGTGTCCAGCTTGCTTCATGGAGTCCGAAAGGCGATGCAATCGTGTTTACACGCGATAACAACATGTTCATCCGACATTTGAGTTCCGATAAAGTGCAGCAGATCACTAGTGACGGGGGCAAGAATCTGTTCTATGGTGTGCCAGATTGGGTGTACGAAGAGGAAGTCCTTGCTACCGGTGCCGCAACTTGGTGGAGCGGCGACGGAAAATATGTCGCATTCTTCAAGACAGATGAGAGCAAAGTGCCCACCTTTCCAGTGCAGTATTTCTTCAGCCGCCCAAGCGGCAAGCAGCCCAAGCCGGGCGAGGAGAACTACCCAGAAGTCAACCACATCAAATATCCAAAGGCAGGAGCGCCGATGTCGGTGGTCAGCCTAATGTTCTATGATGTTGCGAAAGCTCAAGTTTTCAGCGTACCGATCCAGGGAGACTTCCCAGATGATGATCGCTTGATCACGGAGGTCGTCTGGGCTGGCGAGACTGGCAAGGTTCTTGTGCGATCTACCAACAGAGAGAGCGACCGACTCAAGATGATACTCATCGATGCTGTCAAGCGGACTGGTAAATCTGTGCGAGAGCGTGATGTGCAAGCACTTGACGGCGGCTGGATGGAGATTACGCAGACTACTACTTTCGTGCCCGCAGACACATCCAATGGACGCCTTCACGATGGATACATTGATACCATCATTCACGAAAACAACGATCATTTGGCATACTTCGCTCCTCTCGACAATCCTGAACCAAAAATGCTTACGGAAGGAGACTGGGAAGTAGTCAAAGCTCCATCCGCTGTTGACCTAGAGAAGAACACCGTATACTTCGTGGCTACGAAAGATGGAAGCACGCAGCGGCATATTTACACAACCAGTCTACTTACCGGCTTCAAGAGTGTCAAGGCGATCACAGACACCAGCAAGATCGGATACTATGAAGCATCGTTCTCTACCGGAAGCAAATTCATGCTACTCACTTATCAAGGTCCAGGCATACCTTGGCAGAAGATCCAGGCTACGCCTACAAATGAAGGATCTAGCGCCAAGCTTGACATTACAATCGAGGAGAACAAGCATTTGAACGAGCTCGCAAAGAGGACCGAGCTGCCAATCAAGAAATTCACGACTGTCGAGGTGGATGGCTTCAAGCTCAACCTCGTGGAGCGACGACCCCCACACTTCGACGAGAGCGGAAAGAAGAAGTATCCAGTACTCTTCTTCCTGTATAATGGACCTGGCTTCCAGCACGTCGACCATCAATTCACTGTTGACTTTCAAGCATACGTTGCAAGCAATCTAGGTTACATTGTAGTAACGCTCGACGGTCTCGGTACTGGCTACCAAGGGCGGAAGCAGCGCACTATCGTACGTGGTAATATTGGTTTCTGGGAAGCGTACTCCCAGATCGCGGCTGCAAAAGAATGGGCTGCAAAGACATACGTCGACCCTGAACGTCTGGCGATCTGGGGTTGGAGCTATGGCGGATTCATGGCACTGAAGACCCTCGAACAGGACGCCGGTCGAACTTTCAAGTATGGTATGGCAGTGGCACCGGTCGTGGACTGGCGATTTTATGACTCTGTCTACACAGAACGATACATGCACATGCCCCAACACAACCAGGCTGGATACGACAACACTTCGGTTTCGAACGTGCAGGCCTTGTCGCAAAATGTGCGATTCCTGGTCATGCATGGGTTCAGCGATGATAACGTACATTTCCAGAACACTCTGCAATTGCTTGACAGTCTGGATCAAGCAGGCGTAAAGAACTATGACATGCACGTATTCCCCGACAGCGATCACAGCATTTTCTTCCACAATGCCAACAGCATTGTATACCACAGTAAGTGACCTCGAAAAAACACGTTGCGACTCTTAGTATACTAACGTCGTCCCAGAGCTCAGAGATTGGTTGGTAAATGCCTTCAATGGCGAATGGCTCCGCACAGAAGATCCCACCCCCATAGGTAGCATGTACAGCATTTCTTGACAGGGTGCAGCCATTTTCACGGGAATGGCTTGCTTCGCAATCAAGAGCGGAGCTGAAGATCCAGGTCGTCTATTGCAAGGGAGCGCCAGATCTCGCCGTGTTCTTCGTCTGGGTCTTGGACCATATTGAAAGCATGCGACCTAAGCAAGCTGTTTGCGACTGTGGCAAACATGCGAGGATTTGCAGTCGCGACAATGCTGCCCTGATGAAGAGTGCTCAAGCGCCACATCTAAGGGCAACGAATATTGACAGACATGAGAAGGGAACGAGCACAACGCTTTGTACGATGCGAATGTGTGTAGGAGCATTATCTGGAGCGTCGAAAGCACTTCTGTAGATGCATATATATCTTGATGGATGAGCCTAGTGGCCTTACCAATGCAGTGAAAGATACTCGTCCCATACTGCTTTGGTTGGATTCATCGTTATTCCTTGAATGAACTCAAACCTGGTACTGTGAATGGTAATCAGAGAATGCACGTGTAGAGAACCATAGTGCTATTGTCTCAATGCTCATGCTTTCTTCAGTGGCTTCACAACGTCATCCGGCTCGGAAGTCGCGGGCGCGTTTTCGGTCGCCAGCGATCCATCAACGGCATGACGACTATTTTCTCGTGGGCTCACAGCACCACCATCCGCCCAATGCCGGCATTAGAAGCTGCACACATCTCGATTACCGATGGAGCTTGCTGTATCCGTCAGCAAAGAAGTAGGAGAGCTGCAAGCCTTGGCGCCTGATTGAGGAACACGTCTCCGCCTGAAAGCTCAGGAAACACGCGTCGGACATCGACATGGAGCTCACCCAGCCAGCAAACCCGACTTCATTCTCTGGGAGACTGGTCACTAAGCTTAGCAGAAAGTTCAGATCCGATAAGCAATATTCTCAGGAAGCCATCGACAAAAAGAACAAGAAAGAAGGTGTTAAGCTCCGGAAAAGAAGAAATCTTGCTACCGCCGCGCCCAATGATGGCGCGAACGAACTCGGTGAACGTAACGAATATGCCATATTCGAAAATGCTACCCTGGCAGATGCAAAGGACTCGAAGCGAAAAGACCATGGAGAGATGATGCATGGACTGGCTCATCACGACTCTTTTGATTCGCTTCTCGACCACAAACGAGGATCCATTGAAGACGACACTTATGCATCAAAGACAGTACGGAGACGCAGACGTCAAGGTATGCTCGTTTCACCCGAGCATGAAGCACGAGTAGCAAGTCTGCCAGACGAACTTTGGAAGCGAGTGGCCATTATGCTGGATCCTATAGACGCTGTGCATCTTGCTCTGGCCTCCAAAACACTTCACCATAAATTAGGACCTTTACCTTTTGAAATGCTGAACCACGAAGACAATCGTCACCGAAAGCATTCATTCCTGCACAATATCGACGAAGAACATCCTGATCACCTCCTCTGCTTCCCATGTGGTAAATACCACAAACGACTCCAACCCGGCAAAGAAATGCTCAAAATCGACTACGTCAAAAACCCCGTATTCCTCTGCCCCAACGTCAAAGCCTCAGTTCTACCTCGAATGCGAATTACCTACGGCCGCGAGCTCCCTTACGCCTACGTCCAACTCGCTCTCCGAGCCTCCCGCCACGGCCCCTCCTACGGCATCGACGTCGCCAACCTCTCCCGGCGATGGAAATGCAAAGACTCAGGCTGGACCCATCGAACCCGCTACATGGTACATGACGACAGACTTTTATTCCGCTGCGTCTCACAAATCTTCGTACCCCCAGCAAAAGACTTAACAGAGACCCGCGAACGGCACATCCTCTACGACCGCGAAGAATTCCTCCCATTCTTCTCCGTCTGCGCACACTGGCGTGATGGCGACTTGATGAAAATCTGTAAATGCATGATGTCTCACGTCCCAGCTCCACCAGATCCTTACCACAAACAACTCCAACGCGGTTTCAAAGTCTCAAGATCCGCAGCGAACCCGGATTTCATTGTACGAGGTTGTGACGAATGTCGTCCTGCGAGAAGATGTCCGGAATGTCCGAGTGAGTATCTGGTCGAGATTCAAATGGTTGAGGATACGAGTGATAAGGTGACGCCGTTTAAACATGCAATTGTTGTTACGAGGTGGGCGGATTTGGGCGATGGGAGTTCTCCGTATACGAGTCCGGAATGGACGGCGATTAATGGGACGGGTGAAGGTGAGGGGTATAAGAGTTTTACGTCTGTGGGACGAAGGGCTGTGGGAGGAATTTTTGAGAGTGCGGTTAGTGGTGCTATTCCCGGGCAGAGGCTGATTAGTTTGAATCCTAAGAATAAGAGGTTGGGCGAGGAGGGGCATGGGTGGTATTAAGATCGATTGAGGAGGAAGGGAAATGGTTTGGATAAGGCAAGGCAAGATGTCAGTGGTGTAGTGCAAATAAGTTCTTGTAATAATTTTTTGATGGTAAGGTCATTTCAGCTTCACTTCTCAGCCACTGAACTTCAAGCATGTGAGAATGAATCAGCCTCAAGCCAACCTTTATCTACTAGATAATTCCTCCAGACCCTCAACAATCATTCATGGCGCAGTGGTATGATTGACTTGTAAGCCATTTGAAACCACACAAGTGCTTGGTCACACGACGGACGCCACATTTGCTTCGATCCAGCTCGTCCAACGACCTGATCTTGTCGTTCTGAGGGTCTCCTGCTCTCCTGCGCTGTGGGCGATTGTTTTGATTTTTTTGCTTGATCTCTTTACCAGTCTCAGTACATTTAGTGAACCGATTGCAAATTCTGTCGACAATCATTGCTGGCTTAATGGCGTTGTCTGTAAGTCCTAGCAACGCTATGCATGACCTGAACACTCGCTGGGCTCTTCGCTCGACACAGATGTGTCGTTGAAGGCCCTGGATCTTGGATGACCACTGTGAGCCTTGGACGATTGTCAACTTTTTGCTTCCAATCTGTGGCTTACTTCCTTCTTCGCTTCATCTCGGTCCATCCAAGGTATTCATAGTCGATTGATTGGTGTCATTGTCGACAATCATCCATGGCGCAATGGTATAGCCTGTAAGTCGCTCTCCGCAGAGCGCGTGACTTGAGCGACAATGAAGAAGCCAAGTGAGTGCTAGCGTCTCTGCATCGTTGACCACTTCGTTGCGCCATGGGCGATTGTTTTACTTCGTATGGTCCGTACTTTTTGCCCAACATTTTCATAAGATTAATAATGTCCGGATCATTCTATTCTTTCATTTCGAATCCCATACCCTTCCTTCAGACCGCCAAGTCCTCTACGTGCCCGTCAACAATCATTTCTGGCGCACTAATTCAGCCTGTAGGACGAACGTGGCTCCATTGAACGTTGCCAATTGAGCATTTGAGCTTGATCGGAGCTGTTCAGCCATCGTTCAGGCTGCCCGCCATATGTCATGACATGACAGCTGTGTCTGCAACGTTTTGATCACTCCGCATTGATCGAGCACTTAACAGCCTCGGTCTGCGAAGACGTGAGCCTAGTTTTCGACTTTAACGTAGAGCTGCCCTTCTAAGGGCTACAAAATGCCTTGAACACTGGCCGCGGCAGCATTGTCTAGCTAGCCAAGCAGGGTGCATTGCTGTAATGATCCATGGCGGGCAGCCCATCGTTGTCAAACGTTCGGGTGACTTGATGTATCAAGTATGGAAAAAATCATTGGTAGTTGCTGTTTGTCGTCAGTCAAGAAGCGCACCAAAGAATGAGCTTGTATCATGAGGCCTTCTACATACCTCAACATTCCCATATGCATCCGTAACACATTTACAATCATCGCATGAAGGTGTATCATTTCAAGTCAATGCGTCACCACCAGCCCGATGGTCCTCATTATGCAAGTCTAGTCCCAGGCAAGCATCCATAGCAATTCGGGTATATCTGTCTCTATTCAGCAAGCACATTCCTGAGCATACTCAAGAATGGCTCCGTCATTTTATGCAGCTCTGTAATTTCAGGCTTGAGCGGCTCGCCGGCCGTCCTCTTTAGCATGTCTTGTCGTCGTCTTCTTCGCTTGCGCTCCGCTTCTATCGGGTCGGTCTCGTCTTCCTCATCTGAGTCGGTCTCCTCGTCCTCATATTCGTCATTCATATCCATATCAGCCAGATCTTGTGGGTTGATGCCGAAGTCGCTAGATTTGAAAGTGTTCGCCAGACCACCCATGCCACTTGCGTCAGCCTGACCGCCAGACGCCATTTTCTGCCGTGTCTTGTCGGAGTGCCACCGTTTGCGCGCTGTCTGCCACTTGATGAGACTATTGATCTCTTTCAGGGCAATAGCCTTGTCAATTTGCTTCGATTCCAGGGCACCTGCAAATAGTGCGTTCATGTCGAGCTTTCCGCCTTTAGGACCATTTCTCAAGAAATCCAAAATTCCCTCTATCCATGTCATAAGCTTGTCGAAAAGCCCATTATCGTGTAGATGCACCTCGTGTATGAACTTGTACAAGTCATCCTCATGCCGCTCGCAAAGGTCGATGAAGTTCTGTACAGTCTGGTTCGGGTCGGCAGAGACATCCTGCCGCTGGGCCTTTTCAATGGTCTGAATAGCATCGTCGGCGAAGCGAGCAAAGTCTGTGACACTGTTGTAGACATTTGCGGATTTGTAGACCCGCACGAGAGGCTCATAGAAGATGGTGAACAGATCCCGGAAGAGTCGCAGAGTATTGGGCTCCTCGACCATCTCCAGCATCATCTTCTTATCTCTTTGTCGCGTGTAGAGCTTGAGCAGTTGCTTAAGCCTTGCAAATAGCTCTGCACCCTGCCTCATTTCCTCATCAACATTCTCGACGGCATTATTCCACGCCACGTAGGCATTGAAGATGCGCCCAATCTGCTCAGAAGAAAGCTGAGGTTCAATCTCTTCACTCTGCAAAACTTTCACAAGGAGATCGACTTGCTCGTCTCTGGCCTCGTCTCGGACGTTGTTCTTGACCTCTTCATACGTCTCAGTGTAGTTCTTGATCTTGTCTGTCAGCGTCGGCTCATTGATCTTAGCTGTGAGCGTTTCTATCGACTTTTGCAGACTTCGAATACCGTCACCCAACGCCATGCCAAAGATTCGCTGCAGCAAAGATTTGGCGCCGAGTGGTTGCGCCATGAAAATGTCAAGCACGCTGGCCATGACTGCTGCCGGGTTGGTGAAGCGAATTACCTGCTTCAGGGCGGAATAGGGAACCAGACTGTGGATGCGCTTCGCCTGTGCAAACAATTCTGGTGAATTGTCCTCGGCCAGGAAGAGATGGTACAATGTGGCTGCCACTTCTATGCGAAGCCATTCTGCGAACTTCCTAAACTCGGGGTCGAGATCTGCAATTTTGTCCTTTCTTTTGATCTCAGCAAAGAGGTTGCGTAGGCCATTGGCCTCTACGACACTTCGCCTGAACTTCTCCATGTGGATGTCCAATTCTCGAGCACGATCTCTGGCAATTTCAAAGAATTGACGTTGCTCTTCAAGACGTTTCTCATCCATTGCTTTTCTTCTTTCGATATCTTGCAACTCTTCCACACTCGGCTGAATTGGATCTTTGGTGAGGAAGTCGCTCATCGCTCTCGAGTTGGCAATCGGTTCGGTCTGCAGGAAATTTCGGAGGAATGCACGCAGAGACACACGCTGTTCTTCTCGATGAAGCACCGTATCTGGCGTGACTTCTCTGGCTGGGGTCGATGCGGATGAGGCGCCCTTGCTGACTTCCATAGATGCGCGCGGCGAAGACGACTGTTGTAGCGAAGTCCTTGAGGCATTTCTGCTGTGACCACTACCGCCAGTCCAGCTACTAAGGTATGAGCGGAAGCCTCCTGGTCCGCTTTCTGGCGCAGTCTCGGGCGTGGATGCAATTGGGGCGGTGTCCTGTGTCGAGAAGGATGAGATACTATCTGCATCGGCATCATCACGGCCACTGTAGATGGATTGAGCCTTGTTCTTGCGCGGAAGCGGAGGAAGCACCTTGCCAGGGAGTTCCAAACGCAGGTTTTTGTGCATTTTGGCAAAGTCACCAAACCTTCTTGCGACGAATATCTCCTTCTCATCCTTATGCTTTACCCGGAGAATGAATTCGGCATGCTTGTGGTAGCGGACATGCCTCTTGATACTGATCAGTCTTACACCAGCCACGTTCACATCCCAACCATTGATCTCATGGCCCTCCGGCACATTGACCACCAAGCCTTCCTCGTTGGCTCCACGCTCAACCACTTCCATCTCGGCAAAGCGAATCCTCTCTTCATAACCAGAAGCGGTGGGTATTCCTGATACCATCATCAGCTCCACCAGTTTCGTCGCCTTGAGAGCCAGTTTTGCTCTCTTGGTCTGCTCTAGCCGATCTTCGGCAGAGGATATACGCTTATTTGCAAAGCTCTCGAGGAAAGCCTGCAATTTGTCCTGCCAAAACTCCTTCTCTTTCGCCTGATTGAGAAATGGGAAGTTGCGCACATGGTGTACGAAGATATAGCGTAGTAATGGCAGTTCGGAGTGCTGAGGTGCTACTTCACCAGCATCCGAGCGAAAGGGTGCTCCAAAGCGCTGTAGTGCAGTTGGATGTGAAAGTTCCTTAATCTCCCATTGAGTCTGGTTGGAAATGAGTTCACGCTTGAGATAGTGCTCCTGCTTGCCCGTCAATATCGAGCCTGGTGGTGGTACGGAGGCCATAGTGGATATGGTCGCTACAGAAGGGTCGTTCCTATGCAATTGCTGCCGTCGCTCCTGTTGCAGCTGCGCCTGCGCAATCTGCTCATCTGCGGTCTCTGGGGCATCAACGAAATATTGGCTCTCGATGGTATCGGTCCGCCGTGGACCAGCAGGCGGCGAGGCAGGCGTAACCTCAAACTTGACTCGATTCTGTTGCTGAGCATCCTGTGCCAGCGTCCCATTGGGTTGCGACTCCATCGAGGCGGGTATTGCGGTGTTGGAAAGCCGCCGCTGCTAACGAAGGTGGATGCCAAACGAAGGTAGGAATGGAACTCAGGGCCACAGGCGGCGGTGAGGGCGGTGGTGGTGGTGGCGGAGAAGCAAATGTCAATAGGAAATGCTTGCTGGTGCCGACACGTCAACTTTTGTATGTTAGTACCTCCTACACTCGAGTACTCATCAGAGCACAGAGCACCGCCTGCAGAAGACCACTGCACCTGCTGCGTCACTTCTTTCTCCAGAGCTTGGCTGGCGCAGCTAACTAAACGACCAAGACCCCTGCCGTCTGGGCGCAGCTCGCGCCTGAGATTTTGATTCGTGCGCGAAATACAAGCTGTGGTAAGGTGTGATATGGTAGAATGTGGTCAAATTTGTCCCAGGTGTTCGTTGTGGTGTCGACGAACTCGAACTCGATGATGATCTTCCTCCTTCATCGCAACAGATCTTCCTCGGGCGCTAGAACTAAAAGGCTTGATTCAGCCTTGTGACAGACCAGAAAAACACCTCCTCCACCGCGGGCTAACAGTCAGCAATCTCACTGCTCCGCGACGGCGACGGCGGCTCTACACCCGCCAGATTCAGGCATGTACATCTACCAGTGCCCAGCAAGTGAGATGGCATCTCTTCTTCTCAGACTTCTCGTCGAGCTCCGGCATTAAAACATTGCCAGCCCATGAAACCACTCGCCAAGACGGAAGGGGGCACGATAGAACTACAGGGCAACAAGTATGCACCGAACGTCACGTGGCTTGGCCGCATGGAAAGCACAGCATGACCACCAAGCGTGCAAACAAGAAGTCCACGCCGCGTAATATGTCTCGGTTGCAGCCGTGACGACTACCACGTACTGATCATGCCTCTCTTGCTGGCCTTCAGCTTCCGCGTCCACCCGCTCGAGCCGCGGTGTAGAGAAGAAATTCCTGCAATGGTAGTGTGTGGGAACATGACAATCAGAATGAAGACTCCAGACGACGGTGGAGGAATCTACTGCCAAACATGGACTTGCTTGCAGCGGTGACGTCTACCGAAGACACAACATCCCTCCAACTCGCCCTAACAAAGTTGGGCTTCGGACCCTCTCATCAAGGCGTCGACCTCTTCCGCAGCGTACCCCGAACCAAAGCTTTCATGCAAGTTTCACAACATCTCATATAGCCCGAACCTGGAAAGCCGGAGATCCAGACCTAACCGCACGTCTTCATACGCTGATGTCCGGATACCGAAGCTCCACTGATGTCCCTATAAACACAATCCCAGAAGAAATCTACGCCGCGTACCCTAAAGCAAAATACATCCTTACAACTCGTCCCGATGGAGCAGAAGGCTGGTGGAGCTCTATTCAATCTGCTGCAAGCTGGCATAGTCGAAGAGATATATGGCGATATATCTTCCGCTTCTTAATCTATCCCGTTCAATTTCTACGAATCACGGATGATAAGGTCCAACAATTCATCACTTTGTGGACACGACAATACGGAAGTTATTATGCGAGCATGTACGATAAACATCAAACACATATCAAGAATCTTATTCCCCAAGAGCAGCTTTTGGGTTACGATGTGAGAGAGGGTTGGGAACCACTTTGTAAATTCTTGGAGGTTGAGGTGCCGAAAGATGAAGAGTATCCAAGATTAAATGAAGCTGCTGCTATGCATAAGATTTATTTCGGGATGATGGCTTATGGGGCTGTTGTTTGGGGGTTGTACGTCGGTGGGGTCTGTGCGGCGGGTTGGGTTGCCATGCACCCAGAGGTTCTCAAGAGCGGTTGAGATATGACGAAAGAGACGGCGAACTCGATGCTGGGGTGGAAAGCATGAGGTCGCCAAAAGGAATGTCAGCACGTCCGTGGTCTGCTACAATGACCGTACTGAATTGTGCTCTGCTCATGCACTAGAACCTCCTCCTAGACCAGGTCAATCATTGACCAGATCATAGATGGAAGCCCTTCCAACATCGAGCGCCTCCTCTCATTCGTTGCTGGTGTTTCAGTCTTCGGCGGATGTCGAGGTCAAGTCACAAAGAAGGTTGCGAGTCGTTCTGTAGAACCGCACAGTGAGCACAGACCCGATTCTCTTCGCTGTATCGACGGCTTCATGTGACAGGAGCCGTTCACTCATTCACATGGTCGAAGGGCACAAGGTCTTGCAGGAATTCGGACTGAGGGCATGTGGTTCTCGGATCTCAGAAAGTCTGTATGTGAGATCTATCTCGGACTTTTTGTCAAATACTAAAGATCTTGCTCCTGAGATAGGTAGCACCAGTCATGAAATAGAATGCAGATCTTTGGCGTAGGAAAAAGGAATGATTTGCTTTTTTGCCTCTATATGTATGTAACAGTCGAGTCCATTCCTCCACTTTCCCTTTATAGTAGAATAAAACGATTGTCCTAGCGTAGGTAGTGATCCCAGCACTTCAATTCACTCCCTTGACTTAGTCGAACATTCCGACAATGGAACCAATAAAGGCGCCGCCTTTACCGACGACATCTCCGATTTCATCGCCGGTGATCTTAGGTTCGCGGCGCTCGAGTTCGTCTATTTACTCTTAGCGACGTACGGATTAGCATAAGATCCTTCAATGTTTCTCGCAGTGCCACTCTATGTACCCTCCCGCTTATTCAAAGACGCCAATGAGACCACCGCGGCGAGAGGTTCACGGGTACAAGGCGCCTCTTAAGCATGTCCATCTCTTCTGAATATTGGTACTAGTTTTGATAGAGAAGGAATGTTGAACGTTACGTACCTTCACGCTTGTCGAAGAGACCGATGATAGAAGAACCGAAGTTGCCAACACCATCGATGACGCTGCCAATCGCGTCACCGCTGATCCTGCGGCGCTTCTCAAGCATCTCCTCTGTCGGAATGTTAGTATATCAACACTTTCCAGGGAGAAGTGATGGTTACGTACCAGAGCGCTTGTCGAAGAGGCCGATGATGGAACCACCAAGGTTGCCAAGACCATCGACAATGCTTCCAATGCCGTCACCAGAGATCTTGCGGCGCTCGAGTTCTAGATGGTAGAGAGGTGGTGTTAGCAGATGGAATCTTCTGTTTGACGGTCAAACAATGGGGGCGGGTCTGAAATACCCCTGAGTTCCTGTCTCTTGGAGACGAGCTTGCCAACAGTGTCCAAAACTGGAGCGATCAAGCCGAGAATTGGGTCACGCTTGGAGACAGTGCCAGCAGCCGCTCCAGTAGCTGGAGCAGCTGCGGTGGATCCAGTAGATGCAGTGGAAGCATCAGTAGCTGGAGCAGCAGCGGAGGCGGCCTCAGCCTCGCCTTCGACCTCAGCCTGCTGGACAGTTGCGGCCTCTTGTTCCATGACGTCGCCCATCTGGATGAGTGGGGCAACAGCCGCCTCCAGAGCATCGAGAAGGTCTGGCAGAGCAGATGCCTCGTCCTCAGCGAGAGAAGCGATATCTTTCATGCCTGCCTTGAGCGCAGGGTCGGCGTTCTTCAGCTCCTCGGCAACCTTGGCATCGGTGGCGGCATCGCCAGTGGAGGTGGTCTCAACGACAGTGCGCTTTGGCAGCATGTCGAATTTGTGGATACCGCCAACACCGCCACTTTCTCCACCTGGTCGGATGACATCCAACTGCAGTTAAATTAGATACGATGAAAGTCGTGGGAAGGGTGGGTATCCTACCACCTTGACTGGCGCAGCGAGGCCTTGAGCGGCGCAGAAGGCCAAAATGGCCGCAACCTTTGTAGCGTGCATGGTTTCGATGTAGAAACGAAGGAATGTAGCTGATTGTCTTGCTGCTTTTGCTCTTGGTCGCTTGCTGCTGAGGAAGTAGCTTACCAGTGGCCTTCGAGGTGTTCTTTATACTGCTCGAACACCAGAGACAGCAGTGCTCAATCTGCTATCCAGGCCACAGATGGAACCACGTTCGGTGTATTTGCAGAGGATGTTGCCAAAGTATCACGTTGAAAGTGACCGTATACGATTTCGGATAGTCGCTTCATGCTGGTCTGATGGTGTTCTCCCCAGCTCTGTCCTTCTAGAAGTCCGATGATCCTGAGCAGAAGAGGGTCAATGGCCATCTCGGTCATTTCCGACTCCAGTGCTTCCAGCCCATCACAGTCTCGATGGCTGAATATTGTATCGACACACCGAACATTCCGAAGAAAGAGCAAGCGTAAGAGTGCGTCGATCTCTTGGCACGGAAGTCATGTGTCGGAATCCAGAGGCGTGGTAGAGAAGGTTTATAGAGAAGTATTCTCGGGCGCCGTCGTAGGTGTGCCCACTGAATGGCTGTTCCCGTGTTTCAGATGGGATAGCAAACCCGATCAGGCCATTGTCCTTCGTGAAGAGCTGAGGCGAACTCGGTGCTTGGAGGTGTAACATGTCGTGAGTTTCAGCGTATTTACTCATGCAGGACCGCAGCCTCAGCCTGGCTGGGAAGAGAATGTAAGCTTGTTGCGGTGGCTAGCACGTTCCTGCAGCTGCCGCAATGACCCGTGTCTGGATGTGTCATCTTCAGCCTTGCGGCAGTTGTATGCAGTAGTTAGCCTTTGCCGATGTGCATCTCGTTTAGTGCGAGTACATGGTGTAAACGTAAGCAATTGCAGGATGGTTCTACTGTTCTTTGCGGAGGTTGATGTCCGGCTGCCGAGAAGCTACGACCAGGGGCCGAAGTTGCTAAAATTACGCGCATGTGCGTGGTCGAAGTCATTTGATGGGCATTTTGACTCACAAGGGACGGCGGTCACGAGAAATGGCGTGGACTGCGGAATGCATGTGGTTCGACTACTCGTGGCAAGACGAGCTAACCCATACTGTCCTGACGAGCAAAGCTGTCAAGTTCAGCCTTGGAACGGAGTGAAAGCATTTCGATTTACCTCTATCCCACCCACCTCTCACCTATGCTAATGGCTGCGAAAGCTCACTAGATATGCGCATGATATTCTCAATCTGGTCTGCAGGCGTTCTGCCCCAACCACATTCTGTGGCAATTCCGAACCGAGGCACGACTTTGCTGGCAGCTTCGATGCGCTTCTTCGTGCCCTCTAGATCATCGTATTGCACGACACCTAGATACAGCTCTGCATTATGCTGCTCAAGCTTCGGCACGAGTTTCTTGAGCGGCTCGAGGTAGAAGTCCAGGTTATCCATCACGCTCACCGGAACCGGCGCATGGAAGTACTTTATCGGATGCGAGGACTGATTGAAGAGCAAGTTCCCTCTCTCCACGACTGCTTTCATGGACTTCGGCTCGAACCAGTGCTTGTGTTCCATATCGCCGTAGCAATTATGCAGACCAAGCTCAACGTCCTGGTCAATTTCGTCGATCATGCGGAGAAGATAGCCCATAACCGTGTCCTTGGTATTGTCGAACCAGGGCGTGAGATATTCGCCTTCCCAGTACGCGGTGTCGACTGCTAGATCCAGTTGGATCGAGAGGTCTTCGTGTGGTATCTTGTCCTGAATATTTCGCATAGCACGAAACAATGCCGTTTCATAAATGGGAGCCGCCTTTGGCTGGAACGCCTTTTCTACGAATGGGCCTATCACGCTCGCTATCCTGTTGCATCGGAGGACTGATCAGTAGATACTTGAAGGGCTCAATGGCTTGAGACCTACGTTGGAAGGCCGACCTGGAACTTGATTCCTTGCGGAATCACGCCCTCGTCTCTCAGCTTGGTGAATATCGCATAGCTCTCTATCGCAGCAGTATCATAGCCTGTCTCTATGTTGGCTTTCTTCAACTGTTCTATACCCTCAGCGATCTGCTCTTCTGTGAACTGCTTTGCGCCAGCCTCCTTATTGTCCGAGAAATCTACCATCATGGCCGGCGCGGCCTTGAACAGGTAGTACTGGCATAGTGTGAAATAATGCCTATCGCCGGTCTCGCCATCTGGAATTCGTTTAAGTCGTGAAGGCAAGCCATTGACACACGCTCGGAAGACTGCTTCGGTATTGCTAAGAGGCACGCTGCCAACAAGGTGACATGCTTCGACGTTTGCAGACATGTTGTCCGTAGAGCTGGTAGATGTTCGGTGTCAACATGCCAGTCGCCAATGCCACACCTATGTGCTGGTGACTGCAGCTCTTGGAGATCAGCGTTCACGTTGCATCCTTTCCGTCACTAGATATCGAAGCTAAACAGCTTGCCTCGAGCACTAATGCATGCATTAACAGCTAGACCTTGATCTTGACCAGGAAGGTCGATGTTTTTGCTGCCAATCGCGGAGCGTCTTGATCGCGTCAAGATCCAGCATGCCATGACTGCCGCTCTCGCCTCGTGGACTGTCCTAGGTAGTACAGGTTGGGTGAAAGTCGGAGGTGTAGTGAATGGAGAAGTCGTGAGGAAACAGAGTTTGGCCATCCACGCGAAGGTCGGAACTCTTTTGCATCCGCGGCGGCGGCGCCAGACATCATCGTGCTAGACAACACGACCGAGTCAAACCCTCTGGGCTGGAGCGAGGCGAGCCTCCGCCGAGATCTCTCATGTGCCCGCCAGCGAATGCCGAAGCTGGATCAAGTATCGTTATGAAAATACCCCGTCCCGACAGCGATTGCATAAAGACCATCATGCTGGGACTCGGCTTGCGCAGTCATCTTAGTAGTTAAGGAAGAAGCAGAGAATTTTATAATAAGGGTAGAGCTATCAGATCATCAGAGTGTAGGTGCGCCGACACTAGAAAGAGCTTGGAAGTGGTAGATATGGAGGCAGATGAACATGACGAGCAGGACAGCACGTTCGGCGGAGATAGGTATGTGGAGACACCACACTGCACGCGCATGCAGTATGTTACACAGGATACTGAACATCTCGCTCCAGAGCATCGCTAGCGACTAGCTCGACCAGCCTGATCTCGAGCGCAAGACAATTCCAGTTTGAACATGGGCGGCGATATCATGGCTACAATGCCGGCAAATACCACTTTCCAAATGATGAGGTTGAGCTCAATCGAATGGACATCGAACACCACAACCAGAAGTTGCAACTAGATGGGAAGCTTCACCTTTGTCCGTTGGATGATCCTAAAGAGATATTAGACTTGGGAACAGGTACCGGGATTTGGTGTATCGAGATGGCCGACGAGTATCCGGAATGCGAAGTCATTGGTACAGACCTCAGGTGAGGCTATCTGCTCTAGCAGAACGAAGTTCTTTGCTGATGACGGTCTGCGCATTCCAGTCCAGTACAGCCCAGTTGGCTACCCCCCAATTGCCGGTTTGAAGTGGACGACTTCGAGCAAGACTGGACGTGGGGCGATTCGCGCTTTGATATGATTCACGACAGATTCTTGATGGGCTCAATCACAAGTCATTCAGAGCTTTACAAGAAGGTATACTCGGCTCTCAAGCCTGGTGGCTGGTTCGAGTTGGTGGAGATGGAGTGCGGTACGTGAGAACTTTGGAGATCGTGGATATGGAGCAAGTGACTGCGTGACAGTGGTAAGTCATTATCAAGTGCTGATATTTTCACTTTAGGGACTTTCAGCGACGATGGCACAGTGCCCGAAGATGCGCCCAGCAAGCTCTGGTGGAACCTGCTCGAGGAAGCCTTCGAAAAGATTGGCAGGCCTATTCCGAAAATCGATCGATTCCCCAGGCTTTTAGAAGATGCTGGTTTCGAAAATGTTCACTCTCAAATGATCAAGAGGCCGGTTAACGATTGGCCCAAAGATCCCAAAATGAAAGAGATTGGGAGATATTCATGTCTGAACTATCTCGAAGGTTTGGAAGGATTTACTATGGCACCTTTCACGAGGGTGCTCGGCTGGTCTCCGGAAGAGGCGCAAGTACTTATTGCTAAGGTGAGGAAGGAGACAGTGACACGGAAGATCCACGGCTGGCAGAAAGGCGTGGTGTGCTACGCGCAGAAGCCGCTGAGACCTGTCGCCGCAGCTGGAACTGCAGCGCCTAACTCCACGACTTCAGCATGAGTCAAGATAGACTCCTAATATCAAGACTGGTAATCTACCGACTTATTCCTTCGCTTGAGCGAAGTTGCACGAGCATCTTTCAAGGATTCTCTCGTGCCAAGAGCTGACGACCCGCTATCAGCGACATACTGGGAAGCATTCAACATCTTCATGAAAGTCTGCGGGTGTTTGAAGTATGTTGCGTGCGGTCTATGCTAGGTTGGCGCTGCTGGTCAGGATCGCAAAGCTTTCGACGAGCAGCATTAGACGCAACACCGACCATCTGTATGCATCTACTTACAGCCTTTGGCCTGATTACGGTGAATCTGCGGCAATGAAGAAACTTGTAAATCTCTACTACTCTGTGAAGGCATGCCGTCTGAGTATTAGATTAGGCGCTCTGCGCTCGATGCCCGAGACTAGGCGACTGTGTGCGACGTGTAGACCGCCGCTTAATCTATAGAGCGGAGCTACACAATCTCGACGAGTTCCCCAAATGCTGGCCAGCTGGTGTATGCCTCGATTTCCTGAGCCGACGCTACTAAAGCGTGTTCAATCCAATTCACCTCCTGTGACAAGCTCATACATGGTCCGGCTTATTCGCGGCCATGAGACGACCAATTTCAGCGGCGGCAACAGGGTCAATGAATTCCGTCGCGGACACCAACTTCCCACCACTTTCGTCCATAGCAAAGACAAATACGATGTCGTTAAGCACAGTCCTCTCGGACACTGGCCCAGAACCTTTCGGTGTCATGAAGAAGTCTCCCCTAACCATGACTTTCCTCTGCTTCGTGTCGACAATGGTTTGCTGCACTTCGATGGACCACGTTTCCAGACCTTGCGCCATTTTAGACATATGAGCCACGAATTCTTGGCCGGTGATCTGATCTTGAAGGGTAGACGTGGTTGAGACGAACTTTTTGTGGCCCCAGTCCATACGGAAGTCTGGGCCAAAGTTCGATAAGATGGCCTCAGCATTCGGATTGTTAGTTCCTGCTGGATTTGGCCTGACAGATTGCATGTATCTCATTGCAGTCGTCTGTAATTTGTCGTAGAGCTGAGAATCCATTGTCTTCATCTAGGATGTGCACTTCTTGATTGTAAGAGTCCCAACGCTGCGGGCGGTATTGCAATTTGATCTTGGAGCTGAATGGAATGTGTTGGGTTATCAAAGAGAGCAGAACTTATGTGTCCACGTCTCAGGGAATAGAACACAGCGTATGCTATTCAAAGAGTACCGTTGAGCGGGATTGACAATACGAAAAGTCCGACAGCCGGTGTATGAGAGTTCGATGAAGTCGGCAGAGTTCAAATATCCTGCTTTACCTGTCACCTATCAGAGCTATCGGAGTGCCTAGACCGAGTTGGTGGGCGAGTAATATCGTGGCGCTCTGCAGCTTGCGGTGGAAAGTAATACCAAGGACAAGGCTGAATTGCTTCGGAGAATCGCTGCTTGGCAATTTCCATGTCCGGATGAGGTCGGAAATACTTCAGGATAAGACGGATCGGCACTTGCACAGAACATAACGTCCAGAATAGTTCTGTTCGAAAGGTTGGCTTCTGCTTCGGTGCCGAGCAGAAGAATCGAGGTGAAGTGAACGCGTGGAGAGGTCGAAACAAGGGTCCAGGCGCACGTGCGTCTTGGTGACGACATTTCCGGAAGTAGTCTCAGTGCACAGACCACTCGCTTAGCTGGCCAATGGTTCGTTCCTCACGCTGCCC
>JAASFE010004663.1:106407-126320 GCA_013365205.1 Pseudocercospora cruenta
TAGTACCTATATTTACTAGACTAAAAGACTTACTAGGTCTATAAGACCTTATAATAACGTCTAAGTATATAGGTTACTAATAAAATATACGAGATATACTAAAGATATCTAAAAAGATATACTATTAGAAAAGTATCTATTTATAATTAGTAATATTAATTACTAAGTAATAAGACCTATCCTATTAAATTCTCTATATAAAACTCCCTAAATCTATATATTTAGGTCTATATACTATAATATTATAGTATAGAAATAAAAAGCTAAAATAAAGTCCCTATAGGAAAGAAGGTAAAGTTAAATTAGGTATATAGGAAATTACTATATTTAGATAAATATAGGGAAAGCCTAGGGAAGATCTAGGGAAGATCCGAATAAGGCTTTAGATTTATTTACTTACGAGAAATACTAATAATCCTATATAATAGGATTGTTCTTAGCTAACTACGCTTATAGAGATATCTTAGAAATAAGCTTTATTAGCCTTAAAGCGAGTAAATAATAAATTAAGCTACCTTTATCTCTTTATTCCTCTTTATATATATATTCTTTATATATATAAAGGAATAAGATTACGAGGCGTAAAGAGGCGTATCTAGAACGATTCTATACTATCGGAGACGCCGACAATAGTAAAGAATCTAAGATATATACTAGGTAGAATACCTCTCTAGAAGGGATAAGCAATTAAGCAATATTCAGCCTATCTACTACTCAATTTAACACACAGACACGACTGCTGTGTCGCTCAGCTATGTAATCTATACTGTGCTCGCTAGGCCGGATCTGCGCCGACGACTTGAGGCTGAAGTCGCTGATCTTCCAGAGAATTTCCAGGATGCTGATCTTGAGAAGCTGCCTCTCCTTCATGCTGTTATCGAGGAGACACTTCGTCTCTATGGTGCAGCTCCTGGTATGCTTCCACGTGTCGTGCCAGCTGGTGGACTCGACATGGGCGACTACTACATTCCGCAAGGAACCACAGTGACCACGCATGCGTATAGTATCCACCGCGATCCAGCCATTTTTCCAGAACCGCTTGAGTTCAAGCCATCGCGTTTACTCCCGAAAAACGAGGACAGGCTCTCAGATGCTGCTAAGGCTGTGTACATGCCATTCGGAGCTGGATCCAGGACTTGTTTGGGCTTGCATATTGCATATGGCGAGCTTCGTCTTGCTACTGCTGAATTCTTCCGCCGATGTCCTGGCAGTCGGCTGGCAGAAAGCACAACAGAGGAAGCAATGGAGTTCGAAAATTTCTTTTTGATCGCGCCCAGGGGGCACAAGTGCGAAGTTATCATCGATAGCAAGACGTTCTGGGCGTGAAATGTCATTAGCAGAAGTCTTTCACAGAGGATGAACAGCCACGGCCGGCTCCAGCTCTTCTAGCTTTTAACCCGCCGCTGTCTTCTGCCTCTCATCGCCTCACGCTGCTTCTTCTTTCAAAGCCCCCGGCACGAATTGTTGAGCTTGTGTTTGGCCAGGCTCGATGAGAGCGAGTAATGGTGTTGCCTATGTAAAGACTGAGTAGTCGACTCATGTGATGAAGCCGGATCTGTGCGTTTCTTGGTTCAAGTCAGTTGAGCTGGAGCAGGTTAGGTCGGATGTTGCAATTGCTGAATCTTTGAATACCCGACGCTCAGCGACAGCGGGTCGTAGCAGGTGACCGGCGGTATGTGCTCGCCTTGATGCTCAATGATGTGCTGTGAGCGTTCTGTGCACTCAGGGTGGAATGGCCCGTTAGCTTCCACTCCGTTGTAGAGTTCTCTCGAATATCTGTGTCCAACGATCTGTTGTCGTGACAATGTCATGTCTTCTGCCCTGAGAATAAGCAGCGCGGACAACTCGCAAGATACCTACTGTCGATGAATTCTAAGCCCTGTTCCGGTGCTTGCACATCGACATTGCAGCACAGAAGCTACCACACATCACCATCGACATTTCCAAAGCCTTTTGTTGAGTATTCGAGGCTTTCGAGCTGCAGCTCTTCTTTGCGGACCCGCAGAAGCATCACAGAATGTCACTGAACACCGCCCGTCCTTGTTCCGCCGAACCATTTGGGTCCGTTGCGACCTTGCAACCAGGATCGACTATTTTCGTACCCTTTAAAAGAGCCAGCACCTCCAGCCTATGGTCGGCTCGTGAAGCCACGTACGATGCAGCTGATGGCCTGTGGACGCATAGCAGTGGGAATAGGAGGATGTCGCGGACCGCAGGCAGAAGAGAAGTTCGATAATAGCCTTCAACGAGATACTGTCCGTCTAAGCGACCGATACGTTGGTTGGAGAGCAAAAGCACAGCATAGGGAGAAGTAGTCCTTGATACATTGAAGGTCGTGTTCACGGAAGGTTTGGCCCCGGCAATGTCATCTCCGCGGTCCTCCACTTTCCGGCTCCCCTGACCTTCGAGTGACTTCAACAATGCGGTTCGCCAGCCATCTAGGTAATCCTCCAATGTCAACGGGGACGGAGGAAGGACACTTCATATGCGCCAGAACGTGGGAAGTGCAATAGAGTGTAGCAGGAGCTACCTTTCTACAGGAAAGAGCTTGGAACGAAGGATGGCAGAAGGAGCCATGCGAAACCTCAGTGGAGGCTGAAGAGTGCGGAACGGGTCTCGATACGAAGTAAGCGGACATGATCACTGCCTCGTCTTGCCCGCTGAACGCTCTCTTAGTCCTTGCAATGGCGGTAGCAGCGTGAGGTAGCCGCATTCAAGGCTAGACCGCCTAGCTTGGAGAGCAGCGAGGTCTTGCGGTCTTCATGAGGTCCAGACATCGCGCGGCGTATATATCGGTCTTCGAAAGATACAGCCCTTGGCCTGGGTACCGGAACCTGCGGCAATTAGAAAATCTTTGGGTTATTACCACTCTGTAGAGGATCCCGTCTTAAGTCGCCATGTCCACGCTCTGCGCTCGATCCTCGGGACTGGAATACTATCTGCGATGCAACGACCACCGCTTGAGCTGTGGAGTGGAGTTACGCATCGTGGCAACTTCCCCGAATGCTGGCCAGATGGTATACTCGGCACATGTTACTGGTAGATAGGATCAGATACGGCCATGAGACGTGGAGATCCGCAGCTTCAGCAGACCATGGATTCGACAGCATGGACTCTTCCTAGCTGACGCTCACGGACTCAATTGGAACGAGGAAAGACGATTCTCGCTGCAAAGCTCCAGATCTGAGTGCAGGGCCTCGGGGCACCAATAGGGCGTCTTGACCGCCGCAGGTCTCCAACCAGAGATGGTAGAAGTGCTTCCGTTGTCTCTCCTAGGACTGTGTCGACCTCTCTTGTAGCGCAGGCTGATGGCGTCACATCTCACCAGTAGCCAAAGAAAGGGGATATGCGATGTCATCCCAAGCTAATTGACTCCCTTCCCAAGGAGCATCGCTCGGGTTGCTGCAATTCGAACCCATCTTCGCAAGCAGCTCGCTTCTACGAGCAAGGCTGCGATCTGGGAAGTGTCCAAATACATGAACGAGTCCTACTCCAGCCATGGGCAAAGGGCTAGTCGCACCGCTTGGGAAGCATACTCTGTCCATTCTTTCCCGAGGATGCGAGATTGCATGTTCACACAGGGTGGCTGTCCAGCTCCCAGACAATGGACTGATGAAGGCATTTGTCTCGCGCCTCACAGCGTTTTATCGAACTTGCATCGCAGAGTTGATCTGTCAACGTACGCGGCTCTGAGATGGTTCCTGAGATACTAGCAAAATCCCCGCTCGAAATATTCGGGAGCGCGACAACAATGACGCCTCGGGAGCGATGTGTAACAGATCGATCAAGCTCGCTCTTGCAATCGAGTATTCTCAGCGCGGCTCCGCGGCCCTTTCTCTTCCTGTCGTCAAGAAATCGAAGTCGACGGCGGGATTGGTACGAGATATCAGAAAAGCGGAATGTTGGCCGAGCCATCTTGTTATGGAAGTTGGTGACGATAGGCCCTATAGGAAATCTCAGAGCGCTATGATCCTCCAATAGTTCGAGAGGCGAGGTCGATGGCTTTGGTTGAGAACTCGAGCAGAGCTGGCGGGTCGAGCTCATGGCTTGTGAAGCGCACGGACAAAGGCGATCTGGAGTACCGCTCAACGCGCCTGTCGGGTTTCAATGTTGGAGGAATCAATCTATCGCCTTGATCAGCACTTCCTCAAGGGGTCACCTGGCCGCGAAGAGAGGGCAAAGATGACTTCTGAATGCTGCACTTAGCTTCTCTTGCTATCCATTCTGCGTCATCTTCGGATTCGAGAGTCGCCGACTGTGATATCGAACGCTCAGCGCGCTACCGTTTCTCGAGTGCTGTTGGTGGTCATAGTCGGTCGCTAGTCACATTTCAGCCTAAGTGGGTGAAGGTCGCATTTCGAAAAGCAAGACTGCCACCATAGTCAGCGCAGCATCTCGGAGCTGGGAGGCCGCAGTCAAGTGTGGAAGAGCTGTCTCTCGCTGGCTTCACGCGCTAGCCTGTCACACTTTTTCTGAGCCATCTCTTGTACTTTGTGCTGCTGGTTGCGATCTGGTCAGGATCGAGTATTACGATGTATCGAGTCGAGAGATTGATTGCGATGCTATCTGCGTGGATTGTGGCCGCAGCCTTCGTCGCTCACTCAAAGATTGTCCGACACTTCTCCTTCATCTGTCTGCTGCTATTAACGCGCGATTTTGATTTCAAGGGCGTCGTTTGCTCATGACTGTCGAAGCGAGCTGCTATAAATGCTGCAAAGTGGTCGATACATCTCCACCGCAGCGATGGGTATGAGTTCTCACACCTGCTGCTTGGGCTTCAGCTCGAGGATCACAATTGCTGTTCGCGTGCTGGTTGTGCTTGCGGCAGCGGCGATGATGGTAATCGTGCGGAAGTGCTCTGACTACTGCTTCTGGATGTGCATACATTCGCATGGCAGAAAGGCGCGGATGATCAGCCAGGCGAGCGTGAAGATGTTGCCGTGGCGGCCGGAGTCTGATGGGCGCTTCTTCCAGCAGAACATGGTGGTGGTGGTGCTGTTGCTGCTGCCGGTGGCGAAAGGGACTTGCGCGGGCCTTCTGACGGCGACGATGTGGTAGCAGAGGAGGTGCTGTCTGGTGTTGACTGGCTGTCCGACTATGGGAATGTGCAATAGCAGAAGGGCGTGATGGTCAACGTCGTGAATGCGAAGCGCTGGCAGAGCAATGGCAAAGCGGTGGTGAGACGACGTTTAGACAATGTGACAGCGGCACGAGACAAGAGCAGCATACCGCGACGGCAAGGCACAGCAGCGCAGACACAACAGGCGATCACGGCGACAACTGAAGACACTCTTCTCCAAGACACTGCGAACAGCAGAGGCATGATGAAAAGATGCGTCGCGTCAGCTGGAAGTAGTGCAATACCAGCGACACGGTGCCGCGCAGACGTGAGCAAGCTCAGAGGCCTGGCAGCTGGTGCCAAAAATGGTGAATATTGAATCGTCGCCGTAGCGACATATCAGATATTACACTGATAAGAACAGATACCTGGAAGACGTCAGCGACGGTGTCAATGAAGGCGACAAGGGAGCGACTTACTACACTTGATCATAGCCAAAAGGCTGTGATGGATGTCAGCAGATGTCAGTCAAAGTGTGTGGGTTGGGTCAACAAACCAAAGAAGAAGCTAAGGGGAAAAGGAAGAGGATGAAAGCCGAAATTGGCGTTGGGTATATTCATTTCGAGGACGCACGAGCCACCTGCGTTGCGGCCCGCCGCGTCCGCCGCAGCCATTCTGAGATGTACTGAGGAAGAAGGACTTGAGGACTCGCAGGAGGAGTCCAAGGGTAGGAGTTGCGGCTCTGAGGTAGCTACGGACCTTCGGCAGGTCCTCGGCGGTCATTCTGGACGCTTAGAGGGCAGTGAGACCACTACATCTTCCCTACGAAGCAGCGCATCCTTCGCGAGAGCTCTGTGCGATTCAGGCCGTGGTTCTTCTGCTGTTAAAGAAACCCGAAGCCATGCGGCTATGATGGGCGTAGGCAAGCCAGACCTGCTTTGCGAGGGTGCATCGGCATCACACTTCCTTCCTCCTTGACTGCTTCTGTCAAGGCTGGACTCTTGCGACTGGCCTGGCAATCATTACCGTACTACAGTTGGCAGAGCCTCTGCCTTGGTGCCGCATGAGGTAGCTAAGGTCGAGCGCACAGCAACACAAGTCAGAGCAGAGGCAGCAGGTCAAGATGCAGAGATCGGCACTCGACTTGAGAAAGTCGGAAGCGGATGCTTGTAGTGCTCTGCGGCCAGATATGGCACGCCCTGGCACAGAGAAAATGGAGATGGCAGAATGGGGGGCTTGAACTACTGGCGCTCACGAGACGAAACGGGCTTTGCGACTGCCAGAACTGCTGTCGTGAGTACATAACACTACATGTCAGGCGGGACAGAAGTAGCTACCGTTAGCATTGGCGCCGATCTGACAGCTAAATGCTTCCAATGCGGCATGATATCCTGTCCGCGATAGATTCGACTCCGATATCAGTGCGACGCTGACGAAGATGAGGGGGAGCGACGTGTCTTGAGGCACAACAATACTTGAATCCCTTCCGGAGACACTTGACTACCAGCCGAGACGTAGATCGCCATTGTGAAGCTACGTGGTGTACTGCCTCTTCTCCTCTTTGCGACCCTTCTGTTCGTCCTCCTTCGTGCCATAGCAGCTCTATCCAAAGCTCACCACGAAAGGGCAGCTGAAACAGAATCCAGTATTTTGCTTGACGGCAGGAGGTCGTACTGCTACAGTCACGAGCAGTTCCGCATCGCCCTCGTGCGACACTCTTCCTTCCCTGGGCCTCTAGATCTTCCACTTGACTGGACCTTGTGCTGGACTGGCGGTCGAGCTCTGCCTCATCTTTGGCCTCTGTCGCTGTACGAGGGAAATGTTGGCTAGCGGACCAGCGGGAGAGAGCGCGATCGTGGTGCGAGGGTAAAATTGCTGGAAACGCCGATAGTGGAGGACCGCTTAAAATTGGTTCCCTGGCACTCTTTGCCGACCATTGCAGAATGAAGATCAGCAAAACCTCCCTTTGCGCGGTTCTTGAGAAACGGAAGAGGCATGATGTTAAGTTCCAACCTAACACTGATCACCTCACTCGCAGTATCTCTGCTTCCGCAGCGACGTACAATGGCTCCGCTCGAGATCTGATTGCAGACGTGATATTGCCGTGCCGAGTTTGGTTCAACCAGGACTAAGCAACAGTATGATGACAAGAGGACGCGCCGAGCAGGCGCTCTTCCCGATAGACACATTCACGATGCTTCGGACCAGATATGAATAGCCGTTCAGCTACTCTTAAGCGGAACTGACGAAAATGGCGTCCAAGGAGAGCTCTTCGTCAATCACTTCCCTCCGTCTGCGGCTTCCCTGCTTCTCCAAGAGACTATCCAAATCATTATCACGATGCTGAGTGCGCCTTACACGTGGCTGTCCATTGCGGGAATCGTGAAAAAAGAGTCGTCACAAGCGCAGGATGCCCAGCATGTGACACAAAAGTGAAGCCATGTGCGCCAGGCTGCAGGACCCTTTCTTCTGCAAACATATCCTTTACTTCACTTGCGCGCCGACAAACTCTTCTTGCACATCCACCTTCACCTTCCGCGCTCTCTCACACAACATCAACCACACCACTCCCTTCAATTCTAATACCACCACAACACAACCTCAATATGAGTCGCGGCAAGACGCCTCGCTTCGACGACGTCGGAGGCGAGAGCTTTCCAGAGTTCGCCGACGGCGACGTCAAGCTCACCATCACTGGCGCGCGCCAGTATCAGCTTCACAGCGGCGTTCTCAAGAATGCCTCTCCGGTAATGCGCGAGCTCCTTGCCACTGAGAACGCGGCTGCACTCTCCAGACGCGCCATCAACAACGGAATCGTCATCCGCCACAAGCTCGTCCTTGTACACAATCCCGACAACGAGGATGAGGACCAGGAAATTGACTATGTTCTTGAGCCAGTCCTGCTCGATGCTATGGGACGCCCAAACGGCAACAATCCGGTTGGCGTGGGCATGGAACTCGAGGAAGGCCGTCGCATCAATCCAATCTTCATGGCCTACGATGCTGTCTTGGGCGCCATGTACAACCAGCCCATCAATCTTGGCGACTCCCAACAGGACGGACTGTCTGACCTGCTTTCCAACGCCTTCCAGGTCACAGTGGTCTCAGAATATCTTGACTGCATCCGCATTGTCAGCAAGCCAATCGAAGCGACTCTTCTCGCCACTGGACAGAACCTCAACCGAGCCATCGCCTCCAACCCCGTTCCCTGGCTGACCTTCGCAGCTCGCGTCAAGTCTCGTGCTATCTTCAAAGAAGCTCTCATCCACGCTGCCGGCCAGTTCAACCAGCCAAGCGTAATGGAGAAGATCAACCGAGACGAGATCCCAGCTGATGTTCTGCAAGTGCTCGTGCGCAAGGGCAGATGGGTGCAGAAGACCGTTTCGGACTCGACTCGCTATCTTGCCTCCTACTACCCATCAATGCTTCTCCGCGAGGTTCGCCCAGGCGACAAGGATAACGTCAGTCGCGCCTCGTATGGCAACGATATCATGATGTGGATCGCAGTCTGCATCTTCCGCCACTGGATCTGCGACCTCATGGCTTCTGATCGCACTCACCACGCTCCCGACATGGGATGGGCCTTCATCAACGCGGTCTGTGTGGGCGGTGACATCTACCTTTCGCGCCAAATGCTCCAGCATAACTTCCATGTACGCTTCCCAATGACGAGCAAGGGCATGGCTTGTGTTGAGCATCGTCTCGCTGAGATCAAGGACGATGTCAAGCAGTGGGCAGTTGTAAGTCTCTCCCTCTTCTCTTCATAATTCAATACTAACTTCGCAATAGCCACTGAAGATCAACAACTCATCTCTCGACCTGAGCCAAATGCCAGTCAGCCACTTCCTGCACATCAACGTCAACAACAATGACTTTCCATGGGTTGCAGCTGAGGAGATGATGGAGCAGGAAGAGAAGAAGCCCTCGAAACCGTCCCGCAATGACGAATCAGAGGAATACGAGTATGAGGACGACACTCCACTGCCAGCGGGCCCTGAATCGATCAACCCCAACGGTTTCGCCAGCGGCACGCCGCCAGAGGAGGATTCTGACGACGAAATGCTTGACTTCCAAGCCATGCGCCAGGCAAACAGCCCGGTATTCGATACTGCTGGAGCTGGCGAGGATGAGTACGATACTGAGATCAATACTGAGGACGAGGAGCGCGAAATGGTTCAGAGCGCGCTCAAGGGCATCAAGGAGACAAAGCTCAAGGAGCGCCGTCCAGGTGACGAGTAGAAAGCTGTGTTGGTGGAGCGGATATCAGCAGAAGCATTGGCATAGGCAAAGACGGCTTAGATAGCCATGCAGTTGCCAGGGTGTATTCAATTGTAAGACATGACTCCACCGAGCGACTGCAGCTGAGGTCGTGGTGTCACAGACAGTACGCTCGTCTCAGGCTTTGCGTTCCGAGCGAGAAGGCGGTTTTCCTTTCAAGACACATCCCAATACCATACCAGATTCTACCCGATCAATCCAATAATGCGAGGCGTGACTCCGCTGAGTGACCTTAGCTGAGATTGCAGTGTCCAACACGGCAGCTTGGTCTCAAACTTCACTTTAGGAGCGAGAGCGTTTCTTGTTGAGACACATGCTCAGCCATGTGAAAATTTAGCCCGGTGCCATGAATGGAGCATATCGATTCAGTGTCGTGAACATGGAGCACAAAAGGCGAGGCAAGCGTGGAGGGCATTCACAGTGCCCAAGTAGACCACTCCTTCGCACCTGCAGCTCTCCACAGCCGATACCACTTGCATGCGATCAAACTCCAAATGGTTTCTCGACTTGACCTGCTATTTAGCCGAGTCGATGCCGCCAATTGGACATCCCGTCGATAACGACTTGCTGAGTATCTCATTTTGCAGTGTCCACAACGGCCATGTGCCATCTTCATGCTTTTGATGCTCTTTTATTACACTTCGAGAGTAGATATCCATTGGAATGTCCCGTCTTTCGCAACCACTGTAGCCACGCGAAGGCGCTGGTCTGGTCTCGCTCGGAAGTCCAGGTTTCCATCATGCTGAGCTACGTCCAGCCTTTACAAGGTGAGGCCTCTCGGACACAAGATTCGACGCACGAACTGCTTACGCACATCGTGTAGTCGAGGTCTATGAGCCAGTGAGCGCCGTTATGAAGACGGCGATGGAGCAGAGGCGTGAGACGAGTAGCTGAGGGTGAAGGAAGAAGTCTCGCGTCCGAAGCGTGTAAGACCAGGATTTCGATCACGTGGACGCGAGTCAAATGACCATGCCGATCTCACTCTTGGCCGAACACCTTCGTTGTCTGCCCAGCCCAAAATCTGTTCGATCAACATTACCCCTTCCATCTTGCCGTCTTCCGGAACACGTACACACTCAGGTGTGCTGATGAAGGATGAATGGTGACTTTCACGACACAAGATGCCTGCATAAATCGTCGCCGACGCTTCAATTTCGGCCACTCACTTTCCACGCCGCTGACGCCTGTAGGATTTCGGCATCCAGACATGCAAGATGATCGGGGGCCCCAAGTTCTCCGCAGCTCCTCCGCGAGCGGCGCCTCAAAAGGTGTAACCTTGTCACCGCAGGGCCAGTGACATTCGACGAATGAATGCTCGGTCTTTCAGTTACCGCTAACAGATGTTTGCACGCGCGAGCCGCGTGGTGGCCAGAGTGACGAATGTACCGTCCTGCTCCTTGTTGGTAGAGATCAGCCGGTTTGCCTGTTGGAGCAGCCCGTTCAGCTGTCCAGAGTGCTAAATGTTAGCGCGCTTGGTATAGATGAGATTTGACTTAAGGAAGTCTTGTCTCTTCCTTCTTTTCCTTAAGCTTTGATCTTGTTTCCTGGAGAGGTTCTTGGAGCTGGTAATCAGCGTCGACAAGATGGGCAAGAAGGTTTATGGACTCGTGGGCACGAAACTCAATATCGCCATTGCCGTGGTCGCCGGTGTCGACTTCGCGCTTTTCGGATATGACCAGGTAAAATGAAAACCAGACAAGCAATGCTTCTGAGAGCCAAGGCTGACAAGTCTTTGCAGGGTGTCATGGGAGGATTGCTCACACTCGGATCATTCTTGAGAACCTTTCCCCAAATCAATGTTCAGCATCCACCGGCAGGCCAAACCGCTAGTCAGGTCTCCAATATCCAGGGTATCACAGTCGGTGGCTATACTCTAGGATGCTTCTTCGGCGCAGTGGCAACTATCTGGCTTGGCAACATGCTTGGACGAAAACGAACGATTATGGTCGGATCTACTATCATGGTGATCGGAGCGGCCATTCAATGCTCTTCATTCAGTCTCGGTCAACTCATCGCGTCTCGTCTCATCACAGGATTTGGCAATGGCATGAATACATCGACTGTACCAACATGGCAATCAGAAACATCCAAGTCTCATCGCCGAGGCCAGATGGTGATGATTGAAGGATCTTTGATTGTCTTTGGTGTTATGATCTCCTACTGGATCGATCTGGGATTCTCTTTCTTGGAACCGTCAACGATATCGTGGCGATTCCCTATCGCATTCCAAATTGTCCTTGCGCTGTTCATCCTTGCATTGATCCCAGGACTTCCTGAGTCGCCACGATGGCTCATCTTGAAGGGCAAGGAGGCTGAGGCTCTGGACGTGCTCTGCGCATTGAGCGATCTTCCTGAGGATGACCCAAAGATTCAGAGCGAGTTCAAGGCCGTAAAGGACACTGTCTTCGAGATGGCTCAGGGTCGCTTCGCAGACTGCTTCAAGTTCAACCGCAACCGCAACTTCCACCGAACATGCCTGGGATACGTGAACCGTAAGTGCTCTTCTGAGATAATAAGAGACGTCACTAATATGCTTGGCAGAAATGTTCCAGCAGATTTCTGGTATCAACATCATCACTTACTACGCCGCCACGATCTTCGAGAACAGCATTGGACTTTCGCCATTCTTGTCTCGACTGCTGGCAGCACTCAACGGTACTGAATACTTCATGGCGTCCTGGATCGCGATATTCACTATCGAGAAAATTGGCAGAAGGAAGTTGATGTTGTTCGGCGCAGCCGGTCAGGCGGCCTCGATGGCGATCCTCGCAGGCACAACCTCTGTGCCCACCGACAACCCGAATAGTCAAAAGTACGGTATTGCAGCTGCCGTATTCCTCTTCGTCTTTAACTCCTTCTTCGCCATCGGCTGGCTTGGCATGACATGGTTGTATCCAGCTGAGATCACGCCTCTGTCAATCCGTGCGCCAGCCAACGCTATTTCGACCACAGCCAACTGGATCTTTAACTTCATGTAAGCCGTTCCGTGAGATGGTATGTTGCGAGTATTGACTTTGTAAATAGGGTCGTTATGGTGACGCCTGTTGCTTTCGCGAACATCAAGTACAATACCTACACAGGTAAGCTCACCCCAAAGAAATGATCTGCTGTGCAGAATGCTAACACGATTTGCAGTCTTCGCCGTGATCAACGCCTTCATGGTTCCATGCGTCTACTTCTTCTTCCCAGAGACTGCCTACAGATCGCTCGAGGAGATGGACGAGATCTTCCACAAGGTTCACGGCTTCAAGGGTGCTTTCGACGTTGTGCGCGTGGCAAAGAAGCAGCCACACAGATTCGGCAAGAATGGAGAGCTTCTTATCGAGTATGACGAGACCGAAGAGGCACAAGAGATCGAGAGGAGGAGAAGCTCAGTCATCTCTGGTGGTCATGCTGGGAAGGCTACCAGGAATCATATGAATGGCACTGAGAAGGTGGAAGATTTGGAGAGCAAGTAGAAGTTTGATGTTGATATGAGGAAGTAGACATGTGAAGAGGCGGAAACATGCCATATCGAATCACCCACCCGAACACTGCGATCATTCCTTCCTGGGTACCAATTCTAGTAGCGCGGTCGTGGAAAGATCTCGACTGCATGGGATTCATTCCGCTGTCGAGTGCAAAAGTCTCAAATTCCGCTGGCCTTTATGATGTGCATGCAGTCTCTCAGTACCTGGACAGAGACATTTGGACGGTACAAGACCCTCCATGCTGATGAGGCGATGCATTTCGGTCCACTGGATATATGCTGACGTTGAGGAAACATCGCAACTCCTTGATCAAGACGAACACATGTGACATGTTTGCAGCCAGAAGCTCGGCACAGCGTCTGACCTCGTGGTTGATGCGCGTCCTGGTGTTGTCTGTGGTCGCAGTGTCTAGATATGAGCCCTCGTATTCACTTGATTGTACTCTGCTTCATCTCGTGATGTGCACGCCGTCCTGGGTGCACTGTAAACGCACATGTGGACGACACAACACAGTTTCGGGTAATGAGGCGATCAAAATGGGCCACTCGAAATATGCTGACCTTGTGTATGTCATACCAACTTGGCCATATGTGACATGACTGCAGCCCGACATCCAACGCAGCTTTCGATGATGCTAATCTTGGTATGGTTCGTGTGTGCAGTCCCTAGATAGAAACCCTGGTATTTACTCGATTGTAATTAATCCTGTACATCCGTGTACACTACGCTGTGGTCTTTCGTCAATAGTGCCTGGTGTGTCTGGTGCTGCAGCGCTCCAAGTTGAAGCAGGAACCAGAACGTCTTGGTAGTGAACTTCGGAGACTGTGTCTCAAGGCCGCTTCAATCACGATGGCCGCACAGTGTCGATAAGAGCAGCAAACTTGATGGCACTTCTGTGCAAGTTGCTGCAAGGCTTTGAAGAACACCTGCGTAATGTGTTCTTGCGGTGGAGTTGCAACTTCTCTGCCATCAGAAGGCCGATACGATTGCCGTGATCACCTGATAGAGAAGCAATGCGGCCTTATGGCTAGCCTCTGCCGTCAGGACAGCAGTGCTCGGAACGCGTCGCAAAAGTAGGATCCGTCGGAACGAATAGAACTAGTTCAGGAGAAGCAGACCAGTCGCGTGAAAGTCGCACCACGCGACGGCCGGCAACGGCGCCAACAAATTGGGAGACAGATCAATCGGAAGCGGTGGCATGGTTGGGCAAGGAAGGCTTGTGCAAGGCGAGGGGGACAGCCTGGCCCATGCTGAAGATCAGATTAGATTGATAAAAGGAGACGCGAGGAAACGAAGTGAAAGCGAAGGGCTTGCTGAGGTTGCCAAGACAATCTCGTTATCGCAGCGACTTCCCGACGCCATGAAAACAAACCTCGAACAGTCTTGAGTATACTGAGGCAGCAGAACTCTGTTCATAGTGGCAGTATTTGCTGACCGGAGCGCGACGCGATCAACTCAGCCGTTCGCGTGCGAAGGAGAGCGAGAACGATGCGCAACTTGGCGATACTCACCACGCACACATTCACCAAAATGATGATGACGAGTCGTCGAGTGCACAGGGTCAGCACATGCTCGTCTTTGCACACGCGAAAAGGCAAAAGGTCAAAAGGTCCCGCAGGGTGAGTTCTTGGGCGCTGCCGATCATCCCGATTTCGGTGGGTCAATCGCATCAGAGAGTCCGAGGCTCTCGAACTCGAACCATTTTCTCCTGCTGCGCGTTTGCAAGAAGCACCACCACCTGTGATCTGTGACTTCGACCTGTGCGAGTTGTTGCGGCCTTCTCCATTACTCCTCTCACACCTCATCGTACATCTCATCTCGTACCTGCGTGCGCTGGTCAGCAGCAGGATAATATTATACTACCACCGACGCCGCTTCTTTGTGTCTGTGTTCGAACGCGAAATTCCGCCTGTGCGTTGTTGCGTAGTTCTACCACGCGCGGCGCGGCGTCCGACGCATTTTCCAAGATCCCGTCCTTGCCTTTCCTCGGGTCGATTTTATCAGATCGAACTTCGAGTTATCAGATCAAGTGCCTCGCCACTTCTCGCCGCCGACAACGCAGCTGGACTTCGACCAATCTTTGGTGAGTGCCGCCGTGCCGCCGTCCCTTTCCCCACTGCCCACCGACGCCGACGCCGAACAATGCCAGCAGCGCGCATTTCCGGCTTGCTATCGCATCATCAATATCAGTCAATCGTGCTGGTCAGCAGCGCATGATATCGAGATGTGCCGGTGGAGTTCGCCGCAGCGACAGGCCGAACACCTCACTGCGCAGTCCTTCCGAGGCGGAACACTGCGACCGCGAAAGTGGTGGTGACAAAGCCAGAGACCAACCAAACCCAACCGCACAGGCTTTCAATGTCCTTCTGGCGCCCTTTTTGCCGTGCCTGACGCAAATGCTCTGCCGAAACTTAGGATATTGCCAATCCCCAGTCCCCTCAGCCCACCTTCGGCCTGCGTCTCGGTGCCTTCGTTCTTCACGACTGTACCCTCTTACACAACCACTCTCTATTCCCTGTATTACCAATGTCCTGACAATTACTTACTAGAGCACAGAACAGCGCTTGTCGATCTTTTGTGCTCTACACTTCCATACTTCACCATGAGTACCTCACTCAAAAAGGCCTCCGGGCCTCGCCGCCACAGTTTCTCGCACTTCGGCAGAGAATCGCATCGTCATAAGAATATTCCATACTCCTCCACGAGCAACCCGGACAACCCAATCCCTATAGAACCAGTCAACGATCCGTCTATGGACATCTCAATGGAAGACAAGATCAAGTTGAGCAACATGGTCTACGCTCCGAGTCCGCGATCAAGTGGAGAAAGCCTTCATTATACCGACGACACGAATACAAGCGACTCAGAAGCGCCGTCCACTCCGCTTACTGAGCCCAGTGACTTAGCAGAAGACGCCTTGAAGGGCGTGAAGCAACTCTCCCTGGGCGAGCAGATCACGTTAAGCCAGCCATCGAGAACACGAAAGAGAAGAGCAAGCACCACATACGCCTCAAATGTCGACGACATTCGGAGACTCATTGGCTCAGGCAGTGGCACCAAGTTCTTGCAGAAGTATTGCTGTGGCGAGGGCTGCTGCATGATTGAGTCCTTGCCACTTCACACAGACGAGGTCGCCTTCGCACCAATCATCACACCTGCAAATGACGCATACAGATTTCTTAGTCTCAACTTGCGGTCATTATCACTGGACACAGAATTGACCAAGCTCCCGGAAATGCCTTACCAGAAAGTACGCTTTGGCACAATACGGCGGCAATCGATCACCGAGAAGTTTCCAGGCGAAGCACTACACAAGCATGACGTCGACGAAGTCAACGAATATCCTCCAGAGTACATGAAGCCGCACCCACCGTACAGCATCTTCAATGCGCCGCTATACGGTGCTCGGGAGCTGACCAAGCCTGGTGCCGAGAAGCGGACCTTCCATTTCGACATCGATGTTACGGATTATCCTGAGGAGGGTGGTGTCGACTTTAAGGTTGGAGGTGCGATAGGAATATGTCCACCCAACGATCCTGCTGTGGTCGAAGATATCATGGACCAGCTAGGCATACCGCGCTTCCAACGAGACAAGGCTATTCGATTGCATACCTCCGAGGGGCGATGGCCGACCATTTGGGGTGAGGAGGAATCGAGAGAGCTTGTTACTACACGAAGAGAAGTGCTCACTTGGACCGTCGACATTTCTTCAGTTGCGCCTACGAAGCCACTGATACGATTGCTGGCCGAATATGCGTTGGAGCCAAACGAGAGGAAGATTCTCGAATACCTCGTCAGCGCGCAAGGTCAAGCAACATTCTGTGATCTGAGAACAGGACCACACATCACATTGCAACAGCTCCTTCACGCTTTCCCGTCATCGAAGCCGCCGCTTGAGTATCTTTGCAGCGTTCTCAACCAGCTCATGCCAAGATTCTACTCTCTGTCCAACGATCCGCATGTCTCCTCGGCACGCGAAGGTCTTGCAGGGCGACGTCTGATTGAAATGGCAGTGACCATTCACGAAACGGCAAACTTCAAAGGAAATCAACGTACCGGCGTTGGCTCTGGTTTCATGGAGAGGCTAGCGATGAGGTTCATTGAGGCTGACGAGAAGGCGCAGAAAGAGTCTGAAGCGAAAGGCTTCTGTCTTCGACCAGGAGTCGGAGGTCGACGAGCGAACCTTCACCTACCCATGTTCCGCGGCCTTATGGCAAATCCTCTTTCTAAGAAATTTGTCAGTGACGGCCCAATGGTGCTCATCGGTGCAGGTGTTGGTATGGCGCCATTCCGTGGCTTCATCCTCAACCGCCTTAAGAACGCCAACTGTGCCAATAAGATCTGGCTTATTCAGGGCATTCGCGACAGCATGCTCGACGAGATCTACCGTGGCGAGCTAGGCGATCACGAAAAGGATATCAAAAAGGTTGTGCAATCACGCGCCACGACATTGCCGCCTGTTTCGGAAGATGATGCCGGTGTTGCCGAAGAGGAACACACTGATGGCGAGACACCTGTGGTAGCTGATCTAAAGAAGAAAGACAAGGTCGCCAAGTACGTCCAAGACGAGGTTCGTCATCAGGCCGACATCGTCTGGTACGTTGTCAATGCTATCGACGGCCGTATCTTCGTCTGTGGCTCTAGTAAAGGCATGGGCGAAGGTGTGGAGAATGCATTGATCGATGTTGCCATGGACAAGGGCAACCTTGATTACGAGACTGCCAAACAGTTCTGGGAAGGCAAGAAGGAGGCAGGTCAATACATTGCGGAGACCTGGTAAAGACATGGCTCTCGAGCAGAGCCCGCGAGGATAAAGATGGCACAAGCAGACCATCGAATTCTACCATTTGCATAGCTCGGGCTGGCAAAATAATTGAGTTAAAAGGCGCAAAGGGGATCGGCGGCTATACAAGCCAGCTACTGGGACAGCGTTGGAGCACATGGGATGGGATGGCAAGAGACTGATAGCGTTCTCGCAAACATAGTGTTGGGATTGTGTACATATTTGTTGCCCAAGGATGGCTTATCTTATCAGACAACACTTTCGATCGTGAGATCTACTTCTCGGGTCATACCCATTCCTCTTTGCCTTCCCTACACTATCTGGCCAGCATTCGAGGGAAGTTGTTGACCCAGACGACTCCGCTTTCTAGTGCGAGCGCAGGTCCAGAGGTCGCAAAAAGCTATCTAGTCTCGAGCATCGAGCGCAGAGCGTACACATTGCTGCTTACAACACAGCCTCTTCGCAGAGCTATCAAGACTCAGCCTCTTCTTCATTGCCGCAGATACCCCGTGAACAGGCCAAAAGGCTGTGGCAAGACTCCTGCTGGCCGGCCTCGTCGTCCTAAGCCCAGAAAGACGAAATCGAATATCCTCCTAGACAACGATGGCCGACGAAGGTATGTCCAATTCCCCCGCCTCACGACCCGGCACAGCGACATGCGGAAGCGCAGCCAACTTAGTCCAAAAGCAATTTTGGTCAAGGACAGGTAAGGTCCGACCAACCTCCAGCCTCCAGCATGCCAGAAACCGACTTCCTTGACTCGCTGCACCATGGCATGATCTATGAGCTCCAATCGATCCATTTCGTCGAAATATGCGTGTAGCCGATTGTGGATTCTTTGATGTGCCAAGATTTCTGATTGGATGGTTGCGATTTCTGGGTTCAGGTTCAAGGCTGCTGCTTCTGCTTCCTCGGTGGTCAGGAGAGGAACGACATGATTTCTCTGGCCTTCTCTGACAATGAAGATTCGTTCCGGTCGATTATTGGGTGAGATATATTCAGCCTCAGAGGAGACTGATTCGGGCTTGGGCGTTGTGAAGAGCTGTTTGCGACAGAGTGGGCAAGTATTGTTCGATTGCAGCCACTCCGTGATACACTGCTCTCCAAATTTGTGGTTGTCGTGGGCGACCACGGTCCGCTCTAGCTTTTCAGCTTGACATACAGAGCTTTGAAGCGTGTTGAGAGAAGTTGTAGTTTCCTGAGAGCAGATACCGCAAGTAATGGACTCTGGTGACACGCTGTGGTCCAGATTGGCGAGGAATGTCTCGCGCGAGGGTAAAGAGTTCGCTTGAGTATCCATTTGAGAAGACATTGGCGGAGTGAGATCCGGCAAGATTTTGAAATGTGGTGTCCGGTCTTGCTGTACTTTACAGATTGTTCTGGACGTTGATGCGAGCGTGGCGCAGATTTGTGCGTACTGTGAAAGGAGGCGAGCAGTATTCTGATCTGTGGATATGGACAGAGAAGAGAGCATACCGTGACATATGTACTGAGAAAAATCAGGCTGTGAGGACAAGTCCTCAAAATCTCAAACCTTATTGAGAGTCCAAGCCGTCGACTGAAGATCCACAATGTCACGAGTGCCATATTTCATTTGAGCTTGCGCTTTCAGTGAGCTTATTTCGATGCTCACGCTATTGTGGTGTCAGGTGGTCGACCGATTGATCCTGCATACTGTGGCCGCTTGCGTTGACAAACGTGCTGTCTGAAGGAGTGCCAGGGCCTGCCCACCAGCTGCGTGAGACGTTAACTTGTTGCTCACATCTGGGAACGCTGTCGAGCTCCGGGCCATCGTCATGAGGGCGCTGGTAGATTCAAGTTGCGGACAGGAAGAGAGCAGGTACGTTGGTGAAGGAGAGAGGGTGGACTGACAGTAGTCTCAGTACACAGACCACTCGCTTAGCTAGCCAATGGTTCGTTCCTCACGCTGCCCTAGTATACGGTAGTTTAAGGGTCCTAACGCGTAAAAACCTCTATATTATAGAGCTTCCTTATACAAATAGTATAGTAATATTATAGAGCTCTTATACGCGCTAGACATATATATAGTATTATATAGACTAATAACTAAGAAAAACGAGCTTAATAATTATTAAAGTTAATACGCTAAATAAGCTAGTAATATTAGAATAACCTATATACCCTATATATAAAAGCCTTAGGTATTTAAATATATTCGCGTTTTTATATAGTAGAACGCTAGTAATATCTCCTCCTCGAATTCTAATTATATATTAATAAATATAGGATCTCTAAATATATAGTAGTCTACGCTTAAGTTCCTAGGCTTTAAATCTAATTATACTACGTCGCCCTACTAAAG
>JAASFE010004667.1:5973-19622 GCA_013365205.1 Pseudocercospora cruenta
CTTAGAGAGTTCGATATATATTAATAGTACTAGCGACGTATTAATAGAAAACTAAACTTTAGCTAGCTACGTAATATAATCTATAGTCTTAGTAATTAACTAGTACGTATAGACCTACTCTACTAACTAATATATATAATTTACTAACTAGATAAGGCTCTATGCCTTATCTCCTACCCGTACTATATTAAGTACTAATACCTAGCGGACGGTAAGATTAAGGAGAATATAAGCGCTTAAGGGTTCTACTATATTAACCTAAATATTACTAATATACGGAATAGATATAGGACCTTAATAATCTAGGGTAGTATTTCTTTAAATAATAAGACTAATAACGACTATATTATAGTTATACCTAAGATATATAAGTAAGAGAAGTTCGAACTATAGTTCGAGAACCTACGAAAGCGTAATATATTAAGTAATAGTTACATCTATAAGATTACTAATAAGGTTCTAACTAAGGAGGATTTAAAATAGCTTAGTACTAAGTAATAGGCTTAGCTATATAAGAAGAATTTAGTACGGATTACTAGTCCGATACTTCCGTATAGAGCTTCTAATAGAAAGAATATACGAAGAACTATTCTACCTTAGTTTATAAAGGTAGAGGAGAATAGCGACTTAGAAGTAGCTAATACTAATACCTTTAATAAGCTTCGTACTACCTATACCGACTTGATACTAGGACTAACGTCTCTATCTAGCTATCTAAACTACTATAGTACTATTTCGTATAAGTTTCTAGTAGCTATATACCTTAATATTAGAAACCCTATTTCTAAGCCTTTAGTTAGTAACCTACGCTAGGACGACTATAAGGTAGTTAGTAAGGTTAGTAGAATCCTTAACTTCTCGGTTAAGTAATAGTAGGACTACCTTACTACGTAGAGATAGGTTACTACGTTGGAATTTATACGAAAGTTTAGGAGTATAGTTACTCTCAAGAAAAACTTCTATAGCGAGAAGTATAGCTTCTTCTATAATCGCGGAGATATAAGTAGGTATCTACTATAGTATACTATCGAAGGAGAGACTAATATCTACGGTAAGGATAGTAGGGGTATAGTAGAGGCTAAGCTTAGTTAGTAAGGATAGGTAGCTAGAAAGAGAATTACCCCCTTAGGGGGGTAACTTTTAGTTTAAGTATTAATAGAAGGTAGAATAAAATAATTAATTAAGGAATTTAGAATTTATATAGAGTTTAGAGTTAGATTTAGTATTTAAGCGAGTAGATAGTAATTTCCTTAGGTAGTATTCTTAGAGGAAGTAATAGCTTAGTATATATAAAGTCGTACTACGACTTTAAGGAAGGGAGGGTTATTAGCTAGTAACTAATCGGGTTTTTATAGCGATACTTTTATATATAAGAATAGAGAAAAAGAAGAAAGAAGAAAAAAAAGATAGGAAGAAAAATACTATATCGAAAAGTAATAGGATTTATTCGTATTTTCTAAGAGATACTATATATTCGATACCTACGTACTACTACCTATACTCGACTATTATATATATAAGACGAACCGAGATCCGCCCTTTACTAATAGGATATTCTATTCTAACTAGTCCTACTACTAGCCCTTCTCGTATACCCGTCTACTTAGGTTTATATAGGTTAAGGCTAATACTAGGCTCCTTCTTAACTTTAGCTCTTCCTCCCTCGCTAGACTAGTCTAGTAGTATATAGTCGCTACCCTTCGTATATTATTTATAAAGCTCTAAACCTAACTTAAAAATAGTTATATCCCGTAATAACGAACCCTTAAGACTATTAATAGTAATCTAAAGCTTCTCCTTAAGAGTTAGATTAATATTTATCTACTCGGTCTCGCGACTTCTTAGGATCTCCTCTAGAAGTTCTAGCCGACCTTTATCTAATTTTGCTGCTCTTATAAGCGCGTTATACCGCGGGACTAGCACTGCCTTAGTGAAATCCGCTCCTTCCGTAGTGTCGTAGTAGTTAGATGTATCGAGCTCCGTGCAGAAAACGATGCAGTCGTTGGCTGCCATTAACTTCTTGCGATAATGGCTATTTCCATCACCCGGATCTTGCTTTGCTGCAATGACATTCTTAGTGAAATCCTCGCGCTTCTTGTCGTCGAGGTTATCATCGCGGGAAGCAGTATGTTCCAGACCGATCCAGGTCTCTGGCAAGCCGACGAGCCACTCGGATGAAGTTACCTTATTGTTATTGTGCTCGGAGACCAGTCTTGAGAGATGTGAGATGAATTGTTCGTCGACCTGCTTTGACCATGTGAACTCATCATATTGAGACCTGGTAAACAAGTCTCTCAGCATTTCGTAGCGAACGTCTTGATCTTTGCGGCGGAATTCACTGGTGTCTCGTTCATCCCTGAGGATGTGTTTCATGTTGTTGATGCCTGCAAGTGTTGATGAACTCTCGAGATAGACGGAGTCCAGATCGTCGTTTTCGTCGTCTTCGTCGTAGTCTTCCTCGTCAGAATCTTCGGTTTTGTGGTCAGAATCATTCGGGTTTTCTGAACCCTCTTTTTCCTGGTCTTCTCCTTCTCCTCCGCCGCCCTCTCCGCCACCCAACTCGGCATCATCGTCGACAGACCCCCTTGAACTGGTCTCGCCCTTACGCTCAGGCTTGTACCTTGCTCCAACCCCTTCCAGGATGTCGTCGACGATCTGAGCATACTCGTCATTCTTTACATACAGCTCGTTTCTGTAATGGAGTATCTCGAGAAGGTGCTGACTATATTCCATCCATTCGTCTTGGCTTGCATGTTGATTCGGCCGATTTGCAACAGCAGCATCAAACTCTGCGTTAGTAGAGGCAGGATCAAACTCGCTTTGCTGCTGCGTTTCTTGCATTTCCTGGTCCGGGATGGTGGGCATTTTGAAATGCCACAATTGTTGACTGCTTGTCAACCGCTTGTCGACTCACTGCTCACAGCCTCGCCGCCTGACCGCCTCACTTTTCTGCTCTCACAAAGGCTTCCATTGCCTGCTTCTCACTTTTGAAGCCATCGCGCCTCAGTTCTGTCTTTACTTTCGGTTCATAATTAGCATATGCTAATCGCCAATGGGTTACATTGTCTACTCTATTTCGACGGTAGAGAGGGTCTCTGAGGAGACGGATCTCGATTCCCGAGCCTTAGCATAGCAGCACTACCTTGGTGACAGTACGCGCCTCTGGCAGACGGCACAAGCAGCGGCGTCCATCTCGCGAGCGATAGCCGTGTCTCCGGCATCCGTTCTAGAGCGGGTCCGAGTACTGAAAGACATTCAACCGCTATAAAGAAGAGTGAAACTGTCGTTTCGGCTTCGAATGTTTTTCTTGGTCTTACTGTCAACGTTCTGCCGGGAACATGGTGCACAGTCGTCACACCTCAAAACGTCAATGGCGGGCGACCAGGCGATGTCGTCAGACCACGGCTAGTCAAGATTTGCACATCTCCTTAGTTGTCTCTATTCACTCTGCCATGGATTGTTGCGAGAGAAGTTGCAATTGTGGTGTCAGACGCCTGGGAAATCGAAAGGAAGAGAGCACAGCATGAAGCAAGTCCGGTGGTCGTGGGGTCGTTCTCCAGATCCCACTTCGCTTTGACTTTGACCTCACCCTCCGCATCCCTTCACCACCGACCGAGCCTATTTGAGCGGATGCATTCGTGAGTCGCTGCAGTCTCGACCCTATCGTGTACGATATAACAGACTGCCGCCGAATACGCTCTCACGTAGACTGTCAAGTCGCTATCCATGGTCGACGCGCACATCCGAAAGAATGTCACCACCGCGTGCGCGCCTTGCCGGCAGAGCAAGCAAAAGTGCGATGGACAAATGCCACAGTGCCAGAACTGTCTGCGAAAGAGAAGAGCATGTCGTTATGGACAAGACGAAGACAAAAGGAGTTGAGCGGCAGTCCGCCTGCGAATAATGGCGGTTGAGAGAACAAGCCCCACGGCAGGCGTTTCCACGCCAGATGGGAATCCTGCAATAACACTATATCTAAAGAATCGCCTATCGTCCTGCTCTCGGCATTCTTCGTAGCTACATTGATGCCCTGTCGAATCAGCTGCACGCTGCCGCAATTCAGCCAGCCGCCATCGCGACTGAAGATCGTGAAAGTGCGAATAAGGTGCAAACACAGCTCCGACCATAGTCTCGAGTCATCATGTTCTAACTGATGTTGAAGGTGCTCGAAGCTGCCGGCTATCATATATTGCCCGAAGGCCTCGTGTCTTCTATGACACCTTTTTATAATGAGAATGATACACAACCAGTACAAGCGCAAGCAGATCCTACCTCACAAGAACAATATCCGGGAGCCGCGGCTGGTATGGATGAGTCTCACTCCAGTCTCTTCTCCTGGGACGACGGCTTCTCTTCCACGCTGGACTGGCCATGGGCGTTCCCACTGTTGTCAGAATTGGAGCCGTTTCCGGATGCGTTCAATGTATATGAACACAATCACGTTGACACCGTAACACCACAGCCTTCACAAGTTGGCTCGGAGGAAACTCGCGACCCAGCTGAAGACGAGGCAGAGTTGCAGCTTGTCAATGAAATTGCCGCCCGATTTGGGTTTCTTCAGATGACACCTAATGGCAGACTCAGGTATCTCGGAGGGGCGAACGCATTTCTGCTGAAAGAATCAAAGTCCGGCACTCGGCCACATCCATCCAATACCAGCATCGATATTCGACCCCCAGAAAGAGGTATCAGGCTCAACGAAGCTATCGATGAAGGTCGTGTGAAACATCTGGTCGAACTGTTCTTCACCTGGCACAATCCATGCCATCCCGTGACAAGCAAAGCAGCCTACTCTGATCGGCGAAGGACCCTCAATGGTGTGGAAGACGAAGTAAACACTTCCGCCCTGACTAATGCTATGTAAGCAACACACGTCGATGGACTATCAGACATAGTTCTGACTGCAAATATAGGTGTGCAATTGGCGCCGCTTTCGACTCAGCGTCTCCCCAAAGCTCTGCCGATCCTCGCGGGTCGGAGGCGGAAATCTTTGCCCAACGAGCAAAGACTTTACTCGATCTGGAGATGGACGCCCCCTCGGTGTCCAGCGTGCAGTGTCTACTTCTGCTTAGCAGTCACGAACATGCGCATCAACGCACAGCCAGGTCCTGGCTTTACAGTGGTACGTTGGCACAAACAACATGCCCTGGGCACTGCTGACATGATCTTTCTCAGGTATGGCAATGAGGATGTGCTTTGACCTTGGACTTCACGTCGATACGGAACCTTATGTATCGCAAGGTATAATATCTCTGAAGGAGTCTCAAGACAGGCAGCTCGCCTTCTGGGCATCGTACATTCAGAACTAGTATGTACCACCCTCTCCGTGCCGTAGTAGCTAGGCTGACATGGAGGCCTAAGTCGTGCGAGCTTTGCCTCAAGTAGACCCTTCACTGTAGACACATCTGAGCTTCGGGTGCGGAGACCAAACTCGGATTTCTGCGCCTCGATGGGCATCTGGACGCCATACTTTGTACCGCCGGATTGTCCAAGCTCAGGCTACGCAGGAATCACCCCGGATCTCCTAGCTATCATATCTGAACATCGTGTCCGGCTTTCCGAGCTGGTTGAGCCTATCATTCGAGCGCTGTGGGTATGGGGATATTGACAAAGCTGCCAATGCTGACGCCCGCGGCAGATACGGCAATGCGAACATCACGGCGAAAGACCTGCAGGAGTTGTCCTACGAAACAACCTCTAACATGTCTCAATGGAGAACAACACTGCCAAATCAGTTACAGCTAGAGAGAACCCCGACATCATCTCTTACTCCACAACTACTCGTCTTACAGTAAGTTCCGTCTTACAGCAAGTTCACATACGTGGGCGACCCTCCAGCAGGCGGACTGATCAGCTACCGTAGCATTAAGTATCATCATCTGCGAATCCTGATTCATCGGCCTTGGACCTCCGCCAAGCTGCAACCAAAGCCGTCGCAGGGACCTGGATACCGACATGCGAGATCAGTTTGCACCGAGTCCGCATGTGAGATGGCCGATATTCTGCACACTTTTGCTGAACGCTTCGGGTATCGTCGGATCGATGTTGAGACGGTCCAATTACTGCCTTCAGCTGCGCTCATACTTATCTTCGCTACCATCTCAGCACCCAGCAAAGACTCCAGTCACCCGCAGGTATCTTCTAGGCTTAACACATTCTTTGAAGCGTTGGAGCAGGCTGGTGCATCGCACCCAAATGCTCGCGACCATCTCGGAGCGTTGAAGTCAATACAGGAGCGATGGCGACAAATATATGAGATCCACAGGAAAGATAAGTGGCGCAACACAGCAAATACTGGGGATTCTAGGCCGTCCAAGAGAGTCAAAGTCGCTGAGAGTGCAAAATAGTCCGACACAGAGAGCTTCTTCTGGCATTACCTTCAACTCATTACCTATCGATTTCCAAATCGTCCGGTTTCCTAGATCCTACCATTCTCGCCTCGAACAGCGTGGTCACAACCGCTGTTTACCAGCCCGGCCATCATCGCATTCTGTCCGCATCTTGTCTTGTCTCGCAATGAACTTGCTCTCGCAATTCACTTGCTCTCGCACTTAACAATCCGAGTCCTGCACAATCTCAAGGTCAAGACTGCACCATCATGCGTGAGAAATTGCCACATCTTCAGCAGGATTTGAATGCTGCGTCTGTTCCTTTCCCAGCAAGTTCAGAATCCTAGTCTTCGGGAGCGACTTTACTCAGCTGATCACAACATTCTAGTCCTTCGTCCCTGCTTCTGCCGCCCTTCTCCGTCGTTTTCGCCGCCTTGAGATGCCCTCACTACACCTTGTCGACTCTTTAGATGACCCACAACTTCAATGTCACATACTGGGACCAATCTACATTTTTCGACTCGATTCGCTCCGCGTGAGTTCCGAATGCTTTGTCCCAGAGAACAGTCTGCTTGCCATAATTAAAACTGTTCTTCCAACCCTTCCGATGATGGAGATCGTGGTCTTCGAGGACCAGCTGCGCATCAAACAAGTCTAGGAACCAATTGGCTGTAGTTGGAGGTCTCCACAGGACTCTCAGCCCGCTGTGGCCGAACAGCTCTGTGAAGACTTGGTACTGGTTGCATACCCATAGGTCTCCGAAGCCTAGCGGAAACCCCATGAGCTTCATGGTCCAGTATGTCAGTAGCGGGATGACGGCGATATCGAAGATTTCTTGTTCCGCGTCCGCGTACAACGTCAGCAGCGGATTTGGGTGCTTTGTCAAGTGATGGGTACGGTGGTACTTCCACAGCCTATCGATTTGGTGCATGCTTCTGTGGTACCAATAGAACCAGAAGTCGAGGATAGTCAGATAGAAGCCTATCTCCGGAATGAGCCACCAGCTGAGCGTTGGAACCTCGTTGCGTCGGTACGCGAAGAACACTACCATGAGTGACCGGACCGTCAAGGTAGAGATCAGGGAATTGAACACCTTTTTGACTGCATGATCAGGCACCCCATCTCGTGCGTGCTTGTCACCATCAAGGAACCCATGTGTATGGCCGACATCGCGAATCATCATCAGTTCGTGAACTCCATTCATCTTATACACCACACTGTAGAACAAAAGGGCCACGAAAGGATGGAAATTCCGGCCAAATGTCCAGCAGTACAACCGGTGCAGCGCCAGTGGCCATAGAGCATGGACGAGGACCCACTTGTGGCATTGAAAATGTGATACGACTGGTATCGGTTCGCTCTTGTCGTGAACAGGCACTTCGCGGTTCAAGTCAGTTGGGTGCACCCTCACCCATTCGTACCACCAATGCCAAGTCGTCCAGGTATTTCGGTCGGCTGTGCGCCATGTCGACTTCATGGAGTCTTTTGGATTCGTCGTCATTGCTCAGCTTGAGAGTCTCAACACTCTCGCGAGACATATAATAGGCTGACAGGGCGGTTCCGGTAGCTTTCTCCGCTCGAATAGACCCGGTCGGCTGTTGAGAGCGGACGGTCTATGTCGCAGACGTCGCTGGTTGTCGTTGAGTAGGCAGTCTTATTGCGGAAGCGCGAGTGGGTTGGAAATGGAGCAAGAAATTAAATGCCACGAACCGCACAAATAACATAATACACGTTGATGGTGGGGTTGCCATAAGCTCCGTACGAGAGGGCGAATAGGTCAAGGGTGTTACAACACGCTCCCGCTGTGATATTCCGAGAACCGCTTACAGTACCGAGGCCTTCAAGCATCGTTGGGGATGACAGGACCGATGCTCATACTGGGGTTGCCTGTAAAGAACAAGGTCCGGAAAGTCAAATCCAGCGACATCGACGGATCGACCACGAATGTCGGCATCGATCACGCCAAGCATCTTTGAACAATCTGTTGCTGAATGATATCGATGTGTGATCTGTTCCTTTGAGCATTGGCGAGCGTGATTGTGGATGCAAGACCCAAGATTTCCATTCGTCGCCAGCGATCGTTCGGCTAGAACTCTTTGATAAGCACAAGTTTGACGTCCAGATAGGCGATCATGCCAGAGAGATTTCGATTGCTTCTGAGAGCACTCGTCCCTACTTAACAGCGACGAGATGCGGACGAAAATTCGAGCACAACGAGTCGGCAGCCTATCGTCCGGGTGGGAGTCCGTAAGGTGGCAAGCTTAAGGTGATTGTTCCATGTGCTGTCCTTGCACAAGAGGAGAGGATGTAATCAAACTGGTCATATTTTACGACAAGTAGGTCTCCTAGTATCCTGAGGATCGGACCTGGCCACCTACCTTCAACAGTGGACAACACCTTCATCGTCTTGCTCCTATCAGAAGTTGACTAGAGCTTAAATCACTGCCACGAAGCTAGCTGCCATGATACGTCTCAAATACTGCTTCGTCGGCGAGCCTATCTCACTCGGGAGCTATCAGCTACTGCTGGCTCTGTCAGTGAACGATACAATGTCGAGCACCGTAGTCAGTTATGAACAAGGACCACTGAAGCTAGTTCATCGCACCTGCTCTGTCACAAGGTCGAGATTGATACGGAGACTCCGAGAACATGTTGTGCATGACAGACAGGTGCCGTTTAAGCGGCACAGTACGCTCGTACAGTATATCCATTTTAGGCAAGACTGCAGAAGAGTCTAGCACGAGCTTGCACATTTTACGTCGTATTTCTCTCACATTCTTGTTTCTTCTGCTCTAAAAGAGCATGCTGCCTCAGTCTAGTACACCTCAAGACATTTCTTTTCGATTCTTCGAGATTTCATCGTCGCTGCTTCTCGCCTGGGAGCCGTTCTCGTCCGCCACCTCCGCCTCAACCACCGGTCCAGTGTAAAATTTGCGGCCTTGGATGAACCAATAAAGGGTCGAGAAGAACAAGATACCAGCCAGATACACAATGGCGTAGTTCATGTTCTCTGCGGTTACTGGACGAATAGTCGGCATAATGAAAATGATGGTAACGAAGAACGTCCAAATGCAAGCCCAAGCGCTGGTCAATGGTCCAAAGATCGGGCCAAGATTCCAGGGTCCGGGCTGGAACTTTCCAAATACCAATCGGCAAAAGATCGGAATGCAATAACTCCAGTCAAGAGCAATTGCAGTGACATTAAACACACCTGCGATAGCAGTGTACGATCCAAGTCCGATGAGATTGATCGCAATGCACCAAAAGACCGAAATCCAGACGGCAAGAACAGGTGTGCCGGTTAATGGGAGGACCTTTGTCCACACGGATGAGAAGGGCAAGAGCTTGTCACGGCTGAAGGCAAAAACTGTGCGGCCAAGCGACTGCATGGCGGTGAAGGTCACGAACTTGATGATGATGAAGGCGCATACGGTAAAGGTGATTCCACCACCCTTTCCGAGGACATTGTAGAAGATTTGCGCGCTGTGTCACAATCAGCGATCAGTTTTAAGGGCGGCCTTTGATTGCGACTTACACAGGCTGGGCAATCGGAGATGCCAAGATTGTATCTGGATCACCCATGACGAAGCAAAGGACGATGTTGAAGAGGAAGCCGGCAAGATACGTGAAAAGCATTGCCATCGAAATCGCCCAAGGCGCCTTGATCTCTGGCTCCTGGATCTCTTCGGCTGTGGGAAAAGTCAGCACTGGTTCCAGGCCGCACGTGAAGCTTGCTTGCACTTACTGATGTGCGCAGTGGCATCGTAATCCGTCATGGTCCAGGCGACTGACAAGAACCCGAACAAGAAAGACCACCCGGTCGGTGTCCATCCCGAAACGTTGTGGATATTCGTGAAGACGTACTTCGCGTCGTGTTTGGGGCTTCCATTGCTAGGCTGAGCCAGTGCTAGCAATGCAATACAACAGGTGACAAGAACTAGGACGTGGAAGATCACGTAACTCTTTGTCATTTTCTCTGCACAACGAAGAGCACAAAGTTAGCAAAGATCTTCAGCAAAGCATCTACACTGACGTACCCATCCACCAAGTCGACAATGAGTTGACAAGCCCGGTCACAACAGTCAAGCCTGCCATGACACCCACGGTCTGACCTACTGTCGGCTCATACGTAAAGTCTGAGCCGATCGAAACGGCAGCCAGCAGGAGCGCAGATGCACCCCATTCACTCGAGGCGACACCAGCGATTTGACCCAGGAGATTGAGCCACCCAGTCACCCATGAGATCGATGCAACCCAGCTTCTTGGTGCCAAACGAGACACAGTATCTGTCGATGTGTAAGCTACGCGAGAACAGAAAATAATGGGGAACACCCACAATACAGGCCACCACAAGTCGGGTAGGCAGAGACCAGTTCCGAGACCGCGCAAGCGATGCACATACAACCAGAGCCAGCAATCAACCAACACCACACTGCGGCTGCGGAGCCTCCAGCCGTTAATGGATATGAGAAAGTTGTTGCCACGGTCGAGAACAGGCCGCTAATACTGACAGCAAAGCTGAAAGTCGAAAGGTATCCAAATTCTCTCTTGAACACGGGCTTGTAGCCGAACTCTGCAGCTAGCGCCTTGTCTGCCTCGTTCAGCTCGTCGATGCCTACAGTCCTGACAGTGCCATTCGGGTTGTGAAATTCAATCACGCTCGATTTGCGCCGGGTCGGATCTGACATGGCTGCGGGCTACCTCTAACACGGGATCTATGGCTTGGTCGCTTTGGCAGGAGAAAGCTGCTAATGTCGCTTTGGGCTTTGTTGCTTGTGGGCGGTGTTAAGCTCCGGTCATCGATTGCATTAACGTTCGTCGCTTCTCAGCACGGCAAAACCAGCTACACTTCCTCAATGTTCCTGGAGGTGTTCGCGATTCGTCGTTCCAGAGTATTCCCGTACAATTGGATGGCAGTCTACGCCGGCAAATCAACCAAGAACTAAAATGGACAAATCTCCAAAAGATGGACGCGATAGAGGGTATTCGAGGACAGAATGACCAGGCCTTCTGCACAATAGCTGGGAATTCGTAAAACACAGATCCAAGGGCGTAAAGATGCCTGCAGCCTAGCTGTAGTTTGTTGATGCAAAGGAAGATCCTGCTGTGAGGAGGATCTGTGAAGATAAGTACTGCGAACCCTCCCGCCGTCAGAGACCGTCTGCGCTGAGCTGTGGATGTCCCGCTTCAACCACACCAAGATGAAAGCTTTCTCTAGCCTGAACTTTGATGACGACAAGCCAATTGCTGACTTCCATACAAGCCAGGCCCTTTGCTTCGATCGAAGCTTCGAAAAAGCATGGCAATCATTGGCATCGCTTATTCTCTCCTGCAAATTGGTCGGGACTGCCGCCGATCGGTCCCTACTAAATCTCTTAGTAAACTAGGTTATAGTAATCTCAATATATCATCAACTCTTTAAAGCCTCGAATATAGCGGTATAGACACGTTTAAGGTATTGTTTTATAGCGCTAAACGAGGGCTCTTTAGTAGTATTATTATCGCTATAATTAACCTAATATCTCGTTATTACGGCCTTCCGGCGTATTCTATCGACTATAGCGCCTCTTACGACCTAAGATTCGAATACTATAGAATACCTCTTACGTAAAGGATAGGCTAGACTTAAGGTAGTATCGTTATTACTTAGATAGGATAGAGGCTCGCGGACCTTAATTTAAAAGAAGATAAAGCGTTTCTACGAGCGAGGTACCGTAAGGCTTAAGAAAGTAGGTAGGCCGCGTACGATACTACCTTATATACGGGACTTTATAGTAGATAAGCTATTATCGCGGACGTCGTATTAGTACGAGGAGGTTTAATTACTACTACTCTATCGGTATAGATAGAGGTTCTCGACGAATATAATCGAGCGGTTACTAAAGAGCGAGGATTTTACCTATAAGATACTATCGCGCTACGCTAAGTAGCGCGATCCGGTCGCGAGGTTAATATACGAGTCGAGGATATAGAAGTTATAGCCGTAGTAATTAGTATACTACGATAAGATATATATTAGCGATAAGACGGCTCTACGTACTCGAGGTTAGGCTCCGCGCGGTCGTAAAGTAAAAGAATTAAACACCTCTACTATAGTAAGAGATATAGCCTCCTACTAGCGTACGATATTAATAGATAGCTTCTAGAGCCGCTTATTAAATAGGGTAGTATAAAGACTACTAACTTTATACTATAGATAAAGAGTCGCGTCTTGCCTCGAATAGCGGTATATCTAGCGCTACGGTCGGTATTAATAATAGATAACTATAGTACTTATAGTAAGAAGTACTTAGAGCTAATATACTAATAGAAGGGCGTCCTTCTACTATATCTACCGCCCTATTCGCCTAACTATAATCTAATCGAGAAGACCTTCTACTTATTTAAATACTAGGTTAGATTATACGCGAATATAATACCGAAGTATAGCGAGAAGGATTAGAAGTAGAAGTTTAAAGGGTTTCTACGCTTTATAGTATAGAAATAGGATAAAGGGTATAATTATATAGTAATCTTCCGTAGCTATTATATACTAGATAAGCTATACTAGTATCTATAAACTATATAACCTACTTCTATATATACTTTTTATATCGATTAAAAGCCCTAAATCTACGCTATAATCTAATCTAAAAATAATATCGATACGACTATTATATAGTTATTACCTATACGCTATTATTATTACTAGAATATTAGAGCTACTACTAAGCTATGTCTCGAAGCCCGTACGGAAAGTCGGAAAGCTCCGAGCTTAGTTTAGCGTTCTACCTAATTCGGTCGTACTATTTAGTATATTACCTTTTACTAATACTATTAATTTAATTTTTTTCCTAATAAAGAAACTAGCCTATTTACTATATTTTAAAAAAAGAATTAAGTAAATCTAATATATAGTTATTATATTATAAAGTCGTTTATAAAATTTACTCGAATTCGTAAAGTCGCTCGAGCTTCGAGCTAGAGCTAGAGGTCCGATATCTAGTCTATAAGCTAGCTTTATTAATACTAAATATATTACCGAATAACTATACTACTTATTAACTCGCTCTTTTTTTTAAAATATACTAATAGTATCGACTAGAAAGATACCGCCCTTATTTATATAGAGAGAATAGTTATATAGTATATTCTATATATATAAAGCTAAAGTAGTTTTATCGTCGGAATAGCCGAGAGTTTTACCGACATTACGGAGTAGCTTCCGGCTGTCTCTAGTATCGGTTTAAAGTATTACTAATATTAATAGTATAGTTAGAATATACTAGTTTTAAAGGAAACAATTTATACTATATATCCTATATTAATCTATACTATCGA
>JAASFE010004667.1:20617-51545 GCA_013365205.1 Pseudocercospora cruenta
CTTCTTATCCTTTATTACTTTCTTAGCTAGTACTTCTATAGGCGATAAGATAGGTCTAATAAAGGACTCTTTAACTTTAATATTAACTAAGCGGCCGTCTTAAATATAGGAAAGAATAAGGGGTACTATCGTATCGCTCTAGTCGTCTATAGTATTAAAGTTAAGCGCTAGTTCTTACTTAGTTATAGTATATTTAGAAGCGGTTATACTAGCTAAATAGCTAATTTAACGAGTACTATATATTATAGGATCCTATAGGGCACCCTAGTATATAAGCTTATTAGAAGAGGTCTATAAGGCATTCTCGATAGTAGATAAATCGCCTATATAGACGATAATAGTATTATAGAAGGCCTATCTACGATAGTCGCTTTACTAAGTTGTAACGATATTCGGGGTTAGTATAGGCTTCGTAAGTCGTCCTATAGCTTTACGAGTAGTACTAGCTAGAGGCTACGATTCCTCGATACTAGGTTAACTATTTTTATCCTAGATACTTAGAGGTTATAGCGTATTATTAATAGATACTTCCTAGTTATTAGTTTATATATTAGGTATACTAAGTTATATTATAGTAACTATCTTCGGTTTACGCTTCTATAACGGCTTAGGCTTCGTAGCTTTAGCGGTATTCTTAGCGCTTAACTTCCTCTTTACTAGAGCTTTAGAGCTCTTACTACGAACCTTCCGTCCCTCGGTTATTACTATATTTATAGGGATTTACCCTATATTTATATAGTCTTACTAGGTAGAAGAGTTTTCTTTAGTAGCTTAGTTACTCGCTAGAGGAGTAGCGGTTTATATTATGTCTACTACCTTCGGTTTACGCGCTCTTAGCTCTATCTCTTCGTCTATATCTTACTAACTATATTATATACTAAGTAGATTACTTAGATATTATTCTTATATACTATATCGCTAGCGCTACTATCGTAAGAAGGTCGTCTATATCTCTAGAAATGCTAGATTCTAAAAATAGTCTCCGTTACGCTATATATCTATAAATAACGCCTATTCTACTAGATCTTATATATCTATATTATATATATCTACGCCGTATAATTAAGCTCGTACTTACGTCTATAGAGGGTACGGTATTTACGAGGAATTAGGTGTTCTAGCTATAGGCTTAGCTATTCGTAGTAGCGAGCTTATTATAACTATTAGCGAGGTAAATAGTAACGGAATTAGACGATTTAGACTACGCTAGATAGCCTACGATAAGGGCTCTTTAACGAATGTATTTTCATCTATATAGGTATTGTTAGCGCATAGTTATAGTAGAAATAGTATAATTTATAAGATCTATAGAATTTACTAAAGCTTTGTTAGGGTCCCTCGGAAGCCGTCCCGACCAATTTGCAGGCTAGAATACTGCGATGCTTGCAAGCCAGTGGGCATGCATCTCGCGTGGCCTTTTTGAGCCTCCTGGTTGTCCATTCTCTCCAAACATCCGGAAAGAAGCACAGAGAGTGCGTAGCTTGTTGCAAAGCAGGTGAGCATATACTACAGACTTACGACGGATCATCTACGCTCATGAGAAATATGCGAGAAAGAGCGTTGGAAGAAAGGCACACGACAGCCGTGGTCTGATCAACATCATCATCGACCACTCGCCTGTGCGGTTTTGCGCCACAACGCTATCTCCTGCTAATGCGAGATGAAAAGTGTGTCGGTCCAGACCATACACGAGATACACGCGGCTCGTCAAGCATTTCCGGCGGAAAATCGACAAAGAATTCCACACCTCACTGGCAGATCACTGACGCACATGATCGAATGCCAAGTGCAATGCTACTTTCTGCGGGATCTTTGCATTCATCTCACTAGCAAATACAACCCGCTAGAGAGGCATCGCGGCTCACCACCTACGTGACTTTTGCCCTCTCAGCTTCGTAACTCATCAGTATGCAGGCACAGACTGCTTCTTCCTCGGATCTGATCGTTTCAGCGCTGAGCAACGCCAGGAACAGCATTGAAGCACCTGGTTGAGTCACAGCACCAAAGAATCCCGCAAATGCAAGCAAAGAGCATCAATCATCGTGAGTGAACAGCGGCATGGCAATGTCCAAGGCAGCGACCGCACAGGCAATACACGCACCTTATAAGTTGCAGGGTAGATTGACTGCTACAAATGCGCTCTGCTTATCTGGATCCTTATCTCGCAACGAGCTGTGTCGGCGTACAAAGACATGATTATGTCTACACGGCAAGGTGTGCCCGACTCGGCTAATGCTCCGGCATACAAATGAGGAGAAGGCGGCCTCACAATTTGAGTCTGACACCCTGACAACATGCTACCTGAAGCAAGACTTGTTGTCACCCTATCACGTCTAAACACAAATGCCGCACGCACAACAAAGCAAGCTCGCGATTACTGAGCTGCACCCTTCATTTGCGGCTGAAGTAAGAGGAATAGACTTCAGCAAAGATATTCCAGATGATACATTTGCGGAGATTCTTGCAGCGATCGCAAAGGTAGGTGCAGGTCAACATTTGGCAATTCTGAAAGTACTCAGCAGGGACAGTATGGTGTTGTCAAGTTTCCACAGACGGGACTGGATGATGCAGGTCATGTTGCCTTCGCAGCACGGTTCGGAGAGCTTGATGATGTGAGTCCTTACAACAAGCTGGGCAAGAAGCATCGTTTGCCATTTGAGGAGCTATTTGATGTCAGCAACCTGCTCGAAGATGGCTCGATTGCTCCGATAGATAGCCACAGAGCTGCAATGAATCGGGTAAGGAAAGCAGCAGAGAGACTGAACGACTTTTGGTCTAAGATTTCACAACAGGGCAACATTTTATTCCACGTAGACAGCTCCTTCAATCCAAGAAGAGCTGGATACTCTATTCTTCGAGCACATGAGCTGCCTCCGAAAGGAACAGGTGGGGCCACTGAATATGCCGACACGAGGACCGCCTTCGAGGACCTGCCGAGCGATTTGAAGCGTGAACTGATCGAGAAGGACTTTGTTGCTTGTCACTCCCTATATCATTCCAGAAAAACGGCAGCTCCGGAAGCGCTTCCAGGCATCAATCCGGAAGACCATTTTATGAGCCGACATAAGTTGATTCAACGCCACGAAGCGAGCGAGAGGATGAACTTGTACATCGCGTCTCACGTCCATCATCTTGAAAGCATCAGTCGGGAGGAGTCAAAGAGTCTCATTGATCGACTTTACGAACATGCGTGCCAGCCCCAATACGTAGTTGCGATTCCGTGGGAGAGTCCAGGAGATGTCATACTCTGGGATAACACAGCGGTCATGCATCGAAGCACTGGGGGAACTTTTGAAGGTAAATACAAGCGAGGTAAGTGACATTTCACCATGGCGTGGTCGATCAGACTCACTCAATGCTCCAACAGATATGCGGCGGGCGACAGTGCACGATGGAAGTTCGCAAGCTTGGGGCCTAAATGACCGCTCAAGCGACAGAATGGGCTATCCTTGAGCCGCTGTCCTTACGCATCCATAACGCATAGCATCACGCAATGTTCTTGTCTCGATTCGACTTTTGAGTGCACTTCCGATCCATCATGCGACTACCAGTTCTGTTAGCATGTCCCGGCCTTCCCTAATGAGAGATACGAGAGACTCACACCCCAATTATATCTCCCTTATTGCTGACGTTGAAGAAACTGACGAGCAGGGAGTAAGCCAAGGCGTCATATTCAGATGGTAAGGAGAGTCCAGGTGCAAGCTGCTCCCAAATATGCCATTGCCAGCCATCTTCGGTCTTGGCGGCTTCATGCAAGGGATATGCATCGTGTTAAGCTCGAGCTAGGCTCAATGCTGCATTCCTCGTCCCCGCCTCCATGGACCATGCGCCATGTATTTGTTGTGCGTTTCAAAACAGGAATGCAAGGCGCAGCGACAGAGTTGAACGACCTTGGAGCGATCCATTCGATCTTGCATCTAGGGAAGGTCGAGCACTGGATGCACCCACTGACAGGCATTTCAGCACACATTCGCTTCGATAGCACTACGATCATCAATTTTGCCCACCATGGCAATTCGTCTCTCTTTCATCGTTCTATCCCTCGTTTTCTTCGTTCAATCTCGCCACCTACATCAATACAAACATGAAGCTGTCGTCCTGGAGAGGAGACAAGTCGGACCGCCTATTCAGGCTTCGCCAACTTCGACAGTCACAGTGGCAGCAACCAGCGACGCTCCCATTCTTACCTATATCACGCCCTCGCCCGGCGCAGCAGCAATCGCTATCACAGAAGAAAGCCAACTCGTCACGTCTTACGTGCCCCAATACACGCTATGCGAGCTCCCTCCACAAGCTGTCTTTCCAGTAACTCCCGCTCTACCGACTACAACCATGACTGCACCATGGCGCAACTACTCCATTTCGCTCCCACCTGGAAATGGGACATGTACGACCATCTACAGCCCGACTCAAACCATGGTCTGCGCCACGACTCTTACAGGCCTGGTTCAGAAATACACAGTCTCAGATTGCGCTCAGGATATCACGTTCTCGACCGAATACGGCTACGTGTTAGCCTCGCCAACAGTCACACCCAACCTGACTTCCGAAGCGGTTGCAACCATTACACCGCAGCCCACGGTTCAGCGCTTGACGACGTACTATCTCGCGCCTTGGCAAGCTGTCACAGCAGGTTCGACGCCAGAAGAGGTTACACTGAAAGTCTGCGCAACGTACGCCAACGGGACAGAAGAGTGCATCCGTCAGTACGAAGTCTGGCATACTTCGCTTGTAACAGAGTCTGCTACTCGCACCACATCAGTCAACATCTCGACGACCATTCATGGAACCAGTCAAGTTATCGTTGAGACGTTCGCCGCAAACATCACCGAGGCGATCACGACTTTCAGGCTGTCGACCGATATGGAGTTTGAATACGCGACCGAGATAGTCACAACGGATAGAAGCTCTGTAGACGGAGTCGTAACTGCGCCGACGAGCTATATCACTCGAACTGTTGAGAATGCTACTCCTATCGAGACTGGGACTGATGATATTACGTGAGTATCGTTAGACACTAGTGTCTGGATAATGCTAACGGGCTGTGCAGGACAACTCGCACGTCGACGATTCGCCGAACAAGCACTACGACTGTGTATGATGGCACCACTACTGCCACGCTACCAACTGTACTCGCTGACGATACGCCAACGTGAGTGTCATTTTGCCTCTCTACGGCTGCTTCGATCTGCTGACATGTAAAACAGAGAATCCGTTGATTGGGTTTCGATGCTTGGTATTCCCACTGCGCGAAAGGAGTAGACCAGGCTGACAATCATGTCTCATCTGTAAAGACACGGCCTCGGATATTGTTCTTGTAACGTATCTAGACAGACACGAATGGCAGCTTGACGCAGGTCGTTATTTGCATCGTTCATTGGACGTCATCAGCGATCTGACGAGCTTCTCCAACTTCACATGGTCGGCGTATGGGCACTCTTGCTCACCAGCGAGGCTCACTTCCGAATTCTCATCGACCAGGTCTTGTGTGTGTCGCGTGCTGCAAGCAATACAGGTTCTCCTCTGTCAAAGCTTGAGCGCGCTGATGTGGTCCAGAATCGAAGGCGTGGTACCTTCACATGAAATGCAATGTTTGCTTCCTTACGCTGGTCTTTCAGTCGCTGGAGTCGTCTTCCTCATTTGTGACACCATTCTGCCCATTCGCAGATCTTTTCGCTATCCGCCTTTGCTCCTTCTTGAGTAGCGCCCTCTTTTCGTCGCTCAGCTTCGTCATCTTCTCGAGCACTTTCTTCTGCACATTCTGCATTGCTCTCAACTGAGCCTTGAGATCCGCATTCTCCTGCTCTGTCGTCCTTCCAATGTGGGCAGGCCCATCGAGCGCCATGAAATCATCGTCGCTTGCTTCAGCATTTCCGTTGACTTGCAATGCATTTTTGCCCCAGGACGCAAGCTCTGACAGGCCCTCATCAAGAAGTGCTGCTGAAAAGATGGGTGTTGTGATGTTGTCCCAAAATTCAGAGTTCGATGCAGCCAGATCGGTAGACAGTTGCACGTGCATGTTGTAGTTCGCAGGAACGCCACCACTCTCTGAAGTGCTCAATGCACCAAATTTTGGTTTTACAATCTCATTAATCCGTATCTTCTTGCTTGGGCTGTGTTGACCTCTGAAGCCAGTGATAGGGAGAAAGATGAGGTTGGATACGGGGGCATGAAAAGGCACCTGCCCGAGGGCACTTCCCTGGCCGCGAGCAACATCCCAAGGAAGAACATGTCCGGACTGATGGCCAGTGATGATTGAGCTGCCATCATATGAGATGCTCATGCTGAGCACAGATCCGTATGATGCATCTGAAACCCTCCAGAGAGATTTCGGCGTTGCCTGAATGGGCACTGCGGCGTCCTTCCCAGCCTGCACAGCAATGAAGTCCCCACTTATTGATGTGTACAAGTCTAAGGACTGCACATTTCCGTCTTCATATCCGACATAGACGATCCGATCTGCTGGATCGAGTACAGCGCTTGAAGGGATACCAGGGAGCAAGTATGTGCGCAGAATCTGGTTTGTGCGATAGTCCCAGATCAGACAGGTCCGATCCTTCGAGAATGATACCGCAAAGTTGCAGTGCAATGTCCCATGGCCTACACAAAGAGCAGTGATCTCCGCATGATGTGAAGAAAAAGTTTCCAGTGGCTCGGCAGTGTCTGCACTTGCGAAAGAAAGCAAGGCGGGTATTGACCAGACATGAATGGTGGAGTCCTTGGACGCGGAAAGCAGGAAATTTGAAGTGGCATCTACAGAGAGCGTTGTCACCGGTTGCAAGTGTGCTTGATTCGTGGTGACCTGGCGTCCAGTGCAGAGCTCCCACAAGAAGATCCGTCCTTCCTGCGTTCCGAGAATGAGCACAGCATCATCGCACGCAAGGGCGATAGATGATATGCGCTCATTGAAAGGAACTGTGGCTTCCTGGTTGCCCTTCTCACGACTGTAGACATGGACGACTCCCTTATCGTGCTGAGCAGCAAAGATGTGCGTATCGCTCACAGCAAGGCAATTCGGAGCTGTTGCGGATTTCTTGAAAACTGCCCGCTGCTGCTGCAAAGGCTGGTACTCGTGCACGAAAATGGCGGCGTCCTTGGCCACGTTTGTTCCAGGCGGCTTCAGAGGTACACCGAGCGAGGCGATGTAGTGCTCCGTGAGCATCTTGGCTCACTCCGTTGAGATCGCGCGATGTTGATTGCATGCCTTTCCATCTGCCAGCTTCAAAATTTATTGAGGGTGCAAGGTTGAGCTCCAGACCACTGTCCCATTCGAGACTAGCTCATCCGCGTCTGAGCTTATCTCTGTCATCCCAGCTATACGCGTTCGCAGTCCTACACGCTTCCCTCCTTCTTTCCATCACCTTTCACTACTTGCACATTGAGCCGACATGCACATCTATATACGCGTCCGCATATTGCCGCCGAGTATCTTACATCTGAGCACATCCCATTCAGCCGCCATGCAGGTACTAAAAGCCAATGTCTTCAAACGCCATGGCATTTAGCCGAAATGCTGTCCATGAAGCCCCCTCTCAGCATATGCTAATCAACCTACGACTTACGTAGACGGCAGAATGCATGTGCGGGCTGAACAATTCGATCATATAAGTGTGTGCTCAATCTAGCTGGCAGCAATGTGGAATACGAGACACCGCACAGCGAGCGTACATCACTGACATGGCCGGAGCTGTGATCTTCCTCCTCACTGTCACTCTCCTTGTCCAGCGTGCCTGCTCATTCGCTTTGCCATGGCAGCTTGCACCTTGAAATTCCAACGCGCTCCGCCCAGATCCTCTGAACGGACGCTGGGTGGACACTTGGACCTCTATGCCACAGTTGACTGACCCTGCAAATCTCCCACCGCCGCCATTCAATGGAAGCACTGCCATCTTTGGGAATTCCTCCATACGTCAAACCGTCAAGATCTCCACAGGTGCTTCACAAATTCGTCTGCGTTTGAGCAATGCATTTGGCACAACCAATCTCCCAATTACTGCGGCTTCCATAGCTCTGCCTGTGGCATACTCAGGGCAGAACTTTACTGGATCTAGCGGCGTCAACAAGACTACCGTACAGTCTCTGACTTTCTCGGGCAACCAAAGCATATCAATTCCTAATGGTGGCCTCGCAGTCTCTGATCCTTTGGCGTTCCCAGTCAAAGCTGGACAGGTCTTGTCAATAACGCTATACCTGGCAGATGGCCAGGAGGGCAACGCAATCACGTCTCATCCAGGCTCGAGAACTCAGAGCTGGATCTCTCACGGCGACTATACGACAAGTCCAAACATGACTGATCCCTCTGCTACGAGCGCCTTCCATTGGTATTTCATCTCGGCATTAGAAGCTTGGCAACCAGCAGAATATGGAGCCCTGGCAATCGTGGGCGACAGCATTACTGATGGTCGAGGATCAGACAACAATGGCAACAATCGATGGCCTGATCTACTGTTCAGCTGTTTGCAACGTGAATCCGTGATTGGAGACTTGCTGGAAAAGATCGACATTGCGAACCAAGCTGCTGGTGGAAACCGAATCTTGGCTGACGGCCTTGGACCTTCAGCACTGAGTCGCATCGAAAGAGATGTACTCGCGCAATCCGGCGTCAGATATGCCATGATCTTCGAGGGCGTCAACGACATTGGAGTTGCCGGCTCAGATTCCACGAATCAGACCGCGATCTACAACGCGCTTATTCAAGCATATCTGCAGATGATCAGTCGAATTCATGCTCAGGGCATTCCGGTATTTGGTGCGACCATTACGCCCTTCGGATGCATGAACACTACTCTTCAGCCCTACGCAACACCAGAGCGCGAAGCCACCAGGCTGAAGGTCAACAGCTGGATTAGGGACAGCATTAATATGCCCGGCGGTTTCGACGCCATCGTGGACTTCGATGCCATCGCAAGGGATTCTAAAAATGCAACACAGCTCAATCCCCTCTACAATGTCGGTGATTGTCTGCACATGAATCCGGTAGGCTATCAGGCACTCGCGGATGGCTTTCCCCTCGATGTCTTCCGCAAATTTGAGCACGGCGTGAGCGGGTTTGTCTAAGATACAAAGCGACCATTCGTGTGTGCATTGCATGGCTCAAGTCTTTGCGACGTAGCGTACTGGGGATAGACCCTCTACCGCTCGCGCGCCGAGCCCATCTGCAATCTTCGTGCAGCGCTAAGGTGTACGATAGATGCAATATCAAGGCTTTCTTCGTGGTCTTGGACAAACGCGCGAGGCTATGTCATTCAGTACTTAATCCGGCCGGCTGAGGACGCGAATCTCGAGCAGTTCTATACGCACGCAAGGGCCTTCCTCAAGTGAGCTATCAACAGCGCTGAGCTTTCATTTGAAGGTGAAGGCCGCCTTGCTGGGTATGAGGGTCTCACAACGAGCTTCCAGGCGTTCAAGATCTCAAATTTGCAGAAGGTGCGCTGCACAGGTCATGGCAGATGAAGCAGAAAGATCGACGATAGTTGATGATGGGTTCGCCCAAAACGAAATTGAAGATACAGCGCGCTGTCGAGTCTGCTGTGAGGTCGCTTTTGCAGCATTCTACGTGGTCCGTTCGTGCATTTGCTCGATTCGCATAAGGTACCTGTTTGATGTATACACTACTGGCAAAAGAAGCCGGGAGAAGGAAGTCTATCTCTATCCAGTCTGTTTTCCGCTAATGTCGCCCGTCAATCAAGAGTCTCTGTCGTACGCCCCCTTACTTTACAGCACCCATGTAAGCGCAAGACCAGCTAAGATGCTCACTATGTAAGATTCTGCAGGCTTCTCGGCGGCGGCAGACGATGTAGAGGATGCAGTAGCCGAACTTGTTGACGTGGGCGTTCCTGTTGAAGTTGTGGTCGACGTCGTTGTATAATTTGTCTGGTTGTAGAAGAACTCCATGATGATCGGCGTTGCATCTATGGGCGCGCCTGCAGACTTCCGAGCATAGTCGTGGATCCAACCGTTGAGTCTGTAGTGTGTGACAACGCCTAGATTGTCTGGTCCGCCCCATCTGGATGCAAGTAGTGAGTGTCAGCGAGCGGTATTCTCGTATTCGGTCATGCAAAGGCATATATATTCTTACTGATAAACTTTCACGTCATCGTCAGGACGACTTGTCATGTTGTCAATGCTGTAGCCGTCTCGTACTGCCCAGCTCGACGCCCAATGCTGAATATCCGGTAGGACTCGAATGCCATAGGAGGAATGATCATCCGCACCTGCAGCAGATCTTTAGCGATATCACGAAGATACAACTATTCTGGTCTACATACCTTCATACTCAACAACATCATCGTCTGTCCCATGGAACTCGATGAATGGAATATGCTCGCGCGCAGGCAAGCATTCGCCCTGCGTTGTAGTTCCCGTGTCGATCGTCTTCGGGTCGCCGTCGGTGAAATTGGTGTAGAATGCTCCCGAGTTGGCCGCGAAAGCTGTGATCTTGGTGCTGAGCGTTGGATCGCATGCCATGACGTTGACGAGGCCTCCACCGTTACTGTGCCCTACGGCCCAAATGCGACCAGTGTCGATACAAAATTTGTCTTCCAAATCATCGATGAAATCTTCCATGAAACTGATGTCGTCGACTTTGGGGAATGTAGCATCTTTTGTAGCACCATAACCAGGATTCGACACAAAGCCAAGATTGACACCAGAAACGTATACTACGATAGCATATGGGTTCATAGACTCGTCGGAGAGCTCAGTCTGGTCTTCAATGTCCTTGTATGTGTTCGTGTTGCCAGGGAAGCCGAATATCAAAGGAGAGGCCTTGTTGATGTCGTAGTACTTGGGTATGTGTACGGTATACTTGCGACCATAGCCCTGGATACATGGTCAGCGACTCCTTCTAAAAGACGAAGGTTGAAGTGAATGTCAGGTTCTGGGATATTGCAGCATCTTACATCTGTGGTGTTGAAGGTGAATGGTCCTGCAGTGTCACCGCCAGGTTCATAATCAGAGTCAAGCTCCTTGCCACAGCCCGAAGAAGTATTTACGCCTGGCGCTGAAATAGGCTCGGGAACGACGAAATTCAAGTCGGTTGCAATTGACGATGCTGATGAAGTTGTCGATGTGCTGCTTTCGGACTTATCGGCAAAGGCTGTGACTACCAGAGCAAGGCACAGGGCTCCAAGGCCTCGCAGCCGCAAGAGCTGCGACGCCATCCGTAAGGAAAGTATACTGCCCAGAGATGCTGTGTAGGATATTGCCGTCGGCTAATCAATTACAGTGTCTTGAGTCGGCTGTTCGGCCATGCGCGCACGCTCGAAGGGCACGTGGTTGTTTTGGCAAACGAATGACGATAGTTGATGATCAGGAAGTCGTGTAGGACCGCGACGCGCGGGCATGTCTCGCAAAGCGTGCTCACGGTGCTCCTATCGCTCATTTTCGACTGATCCGATGTGCTCCCGGACTAGAACAGTTTCAGCACAGCCCAATCATTGACTGATCGGGAGAGCGTATTTAGGGTGTTGAACGTTTAGAACTATCTGCCACAGACTCTTCTCAAAGTCACACGAAGCAATAAGACCATTCACGCTGTCCATCACAGAGATGGACGAGCAGGACATAGTTGAAGCTGGGAAGTAAGAAAAGAAGGTTCACGTCTGCAGGACCGTCAGGACGAAGGGGGTTTGCCAAGGCTGGGTTGACGCCGGTCCGCAATGCCGCAAACCCCTTCAACCTTCAACGCCGATCATCTCCTCACGATGCTCCACGACTCAAAGACGCGACACGACACCCACAACGAAAGAACGCTCGGCGACAGACATGGGAGGAGTCACAGAGGACAGCACGATGCTTGGATCGATGCTACCGAGACAATGACAGCCCTCGATGAACACTCTGCGCAAGTGCAGCGACTCATGCCCCGGGCGAAGTCCACAATGCCATGATATCGATCACCACCACCAATGCCACGAGTCGGAACGCCGGTACAGCACAGCCTTCATCTTCATCCGGCATGGCGCTTCTTCAACTTCTCGTCGTACGCCAGTACAGCCTGCATTAAGACTTGCGTGCCGAGCGCGCTGCAGCACATCAGCATCCACCACAGTCAGCTTTGAATCGGCTTTCACTACTCACCAATGCTCCGGCGTCGAATACTCAGACGGATGATGTGAAATACCGCCTCGCGACGGGATGAATATCATGGCGGCTGGACAATGATATGAGGTGCTCACACTGTCATGCCCTGCCCTGGCCGGCAGTTCGCAGTAGTCTGCTCCGACTAGCGACTTCGCAGCCTCTCGAACAGCACCGATGCAATCTGGGTCGAATGCGACGGCTGCACTCCTCCAGATCTGCTCAATGTCGACTCTACAGCCGTGTCTGCTGGCGATATCTGCGCACGACTTTCGCACCTTGGTTGACATGACACCCATGGCCTCGTTGTCGAGGTGCTCAATATCAACGCTGAACTTGGCCTGACCGGGTATCGTGCCTGGACTCTGAGGATGAGAGCTAAAGACGCCGACTGTGGTCAGGCCATCTTCCTCCCACGCGATCTCGTTCACGCGAGCCACCATCTGCGCAGCCGAAAGGAGAGCATCCGATCTGCGATCCATGGGCGTCGTACCGCAGTGCTGCGACCGGCCGATCACGTCTACAATGAGCCACATCATGCCCTGCACACCAGTCACCACGCCGACTGACTTCTTGCCGTCTTCGAGTACTGGGCCTTGCTCAATGTGGTACTCGAAATGTGCGCTCAGCGGATTCGCTTTGAAGGAAGCTTGTACTGGACCAAGGTATCCAATCTTCTCGAGCTCGCTCTTGAAGAAGAGGCCTTCTGGATCTTTGTGGTCATATGCGTCTTGAAGAGGGAGGTTCCCAGCCCAGACCGCGCTGCCCAGCATTCCCGTATTGAAGCGTGCGCCTTCTTCGTTCGTCCAATTGATGACCGCAAGAGGTGCGAAAGTCTGCGCCTGATTCTCATGTAGGACCTTGAGAATCTCCACGCCGGCTTGGACTCCCAAGATCCCATCGTAGCATCCTCCAGCAGGCTGAGTGTCAAGATGAGACCCTATTCCGATGGGTGGTAATTGATCATTCGTACCAGGTCGAACTGCAAACATGTTGCCGACTTCATCGACCTTCAAAGAGCATCCATACTTTTGCACTGTCTCGGCAAACCAATCACGAACGGCCTTGTCTTCTTGCGTCAACGCTAGCCGTCGCACACCACCTTCATGAGCACCCCATCTGGCAGTCTCATGAATGGTGTCCCACAGTCTCTGCTGTTTTACGACGAATGTTCTGACGAAGGGTGGGCCCCTGGTTCTCCCTGCAAAGCCTCCAAAGGCGGAGTTCGCGTTGCACGTTGTTGGTCTAGTTCCAATGTGCTTGAGCTGCACAAATGATCGCTTGGTGCCGAGGCCAAGCATCTTGAAGGCAACGAAACTATTCTTCGCAGCTCGTGCGGTATAACTGAATGTCAGCTTTCTATGAAAAGGCACACCTTTTCCGATATCATGGAGCTGCCTGCCTGACAGGGAGAGCTTTGGCGCCTAGTCGTTGCAGATCTGCGAGCGCCGTTCAGCTTCAACTATTGCCGATTCTATGAAGCTCTTGCAGCGACACGTATCAACGAATTAGCTTGCCTCATTTATGGTCGCCATGTGTGGTATAGATACAGTGCCGACATTTGCTGAGCAAAGTTGCCCTATCGTGCGGAGTGTCGGCACTGTATCGCGTGCCCTAGTCACTTGTGCGGTATGCCTCGACAGGCCTCAAGCATCACATATTGACGTGTTACACCGTGTCAAGTGGGCGCAAGCAGAGTCAGCAGCTTTATTGTACTCATGATGGCTCGAACAAACAGCATATTGCGACTTAATCATCCCTTCACACAGAACTTCATTGCAGGCTCGATACTATTCTGTCTCCCGGGTATCTATCTCGCACTCACTGGACTGGGCGCCGGCGGCGGGAAACCATCTTCCCAGCAAGTTGCTGCCAATGTAAATGCAATACTGTATGGTGTCTTCTTCCTCACAGGCTGGTTTGGAGGGGCCATTTTCAACTTGATCGGACCTCGATGGACAGTTCTGCTTGGATCAATTGGTTATGCAATCTATACTGGTGAGTATGAGTGTTCGTCTGGGGATTGAATGTCTTCTGATACAACTCCAAGGTGGACTCTGGTACTACGATCGTACCGGCAATTCTGTACGTCGTCTCGGAGGCAGCCATATGACCCACCTTCAACGAGCTGACCTGAGAAATATGAATGTAGTGGCTAGCTTACCTCGGTGGAGCAAGCGATGGTGTATCTGGTGGCCTCCTGTGGGCATCAGCTAACGCAATCGCGTACTCATACGCAGAAGAAAAAGACAAAGCTCTCTACATGACGATCCAATGGACTCTCTGCGAAGGAGGATCCACCATCGCAGCATTGGTGGCTCTTGGCATCAACATGCACGCTGAATCACAAAACGCAGGAGCTCCGAATCCTGTCTACATTGTTTTCATCGTCATCCAAGTGTTCGCCATGGTACTCGCCGTGACGCTTCTCGTTCGACCAAAGACCATCATTTGCAGCGACGGAACTCATCTTGCCTTGTTCGATCCTCCCGCCGTTAAGACCGAGTCACTGGGTATAGTCAACATGCTGCGAGATCACAAATTCATGCTCCTGCTCCCACCAATCTTCGCCGCGGAAATGGCTTTGGCATTACAGAGCTCCCTGAACGGATACTACTTCAACCTGCGAACACGGTCCTTGAACAACGTCATGTTCAACTTCATACAACTTCCGGCCTCATTCGGAATGACATACATTCTCGACAATGAACGCTTCGGCCGGCGTCGCGTCCGTTGCTTGATAGGGATCACACTCATGAGTGCCATTACTCTATCTATCTGTGCCGCTGAAGCAGCATGGCTCGTCAAGAACGACATAGACCGATCCAAGCCTGGTCCTTCTGTTGACTGGACAGACAGCCGATTCGAATCTCCTTTCGCGATTTACATAATCTACGGATCTGTATACAGGTAAGCATTCCCGACAACACCAAGACCCACTTTGGCTGTGCTGATACTTCATCCACAGCATCTATCAAATTGCAGTACAATACGTAATTTGTACTCTGACCAACGAACCCGAACGTCTCTCTCGCATGGCAGGAGTTTTCCGAGGCGTGACTGCATTTGGGATGATGTTCAGTTTCATCTTGGACGGCCACGGAGTCTCGTACATCGGACAATTGTCGTTCCAATTTGCCTGTTATGCGGTAGGAATTGTGTTTTTGTACATACTATGTTGCGATCAAATGGTCTACCGACTCGAACTATTTTCATGAAGATAAAGTCATTGTACCGGAACATGTTAAGCATGAGGCTCAGATTGTTGGTGGTGGCGATGAAGAAGAGCATGGGACAATTGAGACGAGTGAGGTGATTGGGAAGAAATAGACCTACGCTTAGAGGGAACTAGGTTCGCTGTTAAGTATCATTGCGTTAGAGATGTCGATCCATGCAAAGTAGTCGTGATTGCATGGTGCTTGCAGTAGTGTGCCTGGAGCTGTCGTTGAGCCCTGAATGTGCTTATCAGCTTAGAGTCGGCCGAGCGAAGCTGGTATCTTCCACCTCACACATCGAGGACACTGCAGTAAGAGACACGCAGACTTGACAAATGATATATTGGTATTGATTGTGTCTACATGGCACCTCACGAAAGCCGGATTGGCAGTATCGCGTCCTCACGCGGTTCTAAACTGGGGTATTATCGAGCTCCCCAAGCGTGCAGTATGATCAAGTCGTAAATGCTTGCTGGTTCCTTCATGTCTAACTGTAAAGGCAGTCAATTGCCGCCGTTCTAAAACGCGATGTTTCATCGGACATGACCGAGATCGCTGTGTTCGTTGCTCCAAAAAGGGCAAGTTGTGTCATTTCCAGACTGTCGATAAAGCGATACCAAGGTCGATGGGCGCGGCTTCCACCACATCGTCTTTTGAGCTCGATCAGCCAGATCGCAGTGCCCAGTCTCCGAAGCATCACCATGGAAATATGCCGGGGTTCACTCTTGGTGACACCGACGTGGACAGGTCGAACTGGCCAGACGGCAGAGAATCCCGCTGCCGAGGCGACAGTCCACCATCTTTGCCGCTCGCTGCTCGAGTATATCAGTCTGGGGACCTTGTCATGCAGCCAGAGATCTTTGTGGACCATGCAGAAGGACTGAGCTCTGGTGTTGCTCAAGATGCTGGTTCGCAGCATCCACTTGTCGACTTCTGTTCTGCACTGCATCAGATCGAGGGCTCGTCTCCGCTGTGGACAAGTTCAGATCTGTTGGCACACTCTGAACCATGGACTTCATGGGACATCGAAAACAACCGACTACCTCTGCAGCATCATGATACGACGGATCGCCCGTATTCTGTTTCATTGCCGCTTGATTGCGGGACGACATTGGACCAGCTTCATCTGTGATGGGGCTCTTACATTCCGTGTCGCGGGAGCAAGTGTGCAAGCGTTGATCTGCGCAGCTGCTTACGCCTGATATGCTGTGCTCTGGAGATCTAGCGTGGAGGGTGTCAAGTCTGCGAAAAGCGACCTTGAGTGACACCCCAAGCAGCAATGTCTCACTTCTTGCCAAATCCGCCAAAGAAGTCGGCAAAAGAAGTCACTTGTTGTGCTTCGAGCCTGCGCTGGTGCTGAGAAGCATATGCCGTCCTTTCCTCGCCCGGTGGTCTTCGCGAGAATGTCGACTTCCAGCTCATCTTGCTCATGACCGAGGGAGTCCTCTGAAGGCTCGGTCGTATGATTACAGGCGGAGGAGCCACGTCCTTCTTCTTCTGCTTCTTATTCCGCCTGAACTTGCTCTTGCGTCTTTCGGGTGCAGGCTTCGGCGGTGAGGAGACTACATGCTTCTCCACAGGATCTGAAGGCACTGACACTGGCACGGCTGGCACGGGAATTGAGTCTACATCGACAGTGGGACTTGGAGGAATGTCCTGCTTTTGCAACTCGCGAGAGCCTGCCGTGTTTCTTCTGGGGCTTCTTAGAGGCAAGACTGGTGGCGGGCCCTCAAACGCGCTGTCTTCGATGAGGGTGTGCAGCAATTCATCGGCCGTGCTTCTTGGCACGTTCTGCTGCGTCTCGAAGCTACATTGTGAGGCATTGCCGTCTGTCAATGTGATCCTTCGCAGGCCATCCACTTCTTCGTCGAGCAGAGGAGAGACCGGAACTTCATCGACGCCGACGCCGCCCGTCTTGGCAGATCTCGTGTCGGTCTTGGGAAATAAGCGGTACCGCAAGGGAGAAATTGCTCTTTGCTGCTTCACGTTGTGCAAAGGTGCCGGCATACACCACACACCACTATCGTGAGCTTCCGTGGACGTTGGAGTTGGAGCCGTTTCGAGCGATGAAGGTATGCTCTGGTCAGTGAGCGTCGGCACGCCACTGTCAATCGAACTCCTGGTTGCTGGTCGAGACACGTCGCTGACTGGACTCAACGGAGGATTGTACTCATCATCGTCTTCGAGCTTCGGCGCCTTGAATAATGTGTCCACCGGGAAGTTACCAAGGCTCTCGTCTTCGTCGAAAAGCCTGTCCTTCATGGTCCGGATAATGAAGAGGTTATATCGGCAGTCTGCTACCGACACCGCAAAATCCATTCCACAATGTCGAAAGTCCAACTTGCGTTCAGTCTCGGTGCTCAACTTATCGACACAGATCTTGAAGCAATCCTGTGCCCGAGCATAGTGGCTCTGCTGAGCCTCTACGTGGCCCAGAATGAACATCACAAGCGCGGCCAACTCCTCCGGCGGCTCAGCGCCATCCAAGAGCTCAGTCGCTGTGTGTAGCTCTCCGAGCTGCGCAAAGAGAATCGCGGCATTTATCAAGCACATGTTGCTTTCGAGTTTCTGCTCGATCGTCCAGGACAATTCAAGAAAAGCTTCGGCGCTGATGCCCAGTTGGCCGTCATGATACAGCTCGCTTGCTTGCCGCCAGGTGTGCACATGTCGAGAGGGAAGTCCTTCGCTGGGGTCCATCGTCTCCACGGTCTTTGTCGTGATCCAGCTGCATCGGCTGGCCTGACGCCGGAGGAAGGTACCTGTCGCCATGCTGAAGCGATTTCTTCGAAGCGGTCTTGAGGCTGTCTCCGGTCTAAGTCGCGAGACTGCTTCCACCCAAAATTTTGAAAAATGTTGCAGCGCAAGGTCTGCCTATCTTGCTTAAGACATCCAGGATTCTAGCAATCTGGTCAATGCTGGCTTGTGTCAATGCCAGTGTGTAGCAGAACTGACGTGCTGCTTTCAATGCTAAGCTAGAAACCTGAGAACAAAACCTCGCCGTCGCGCACGCGGCACACCACCTCTAATGAGCAACGACCCCAGCTTTGTGAGATCGGCCATTACTGCAACCTTGTGAAATGTTCAAATGACCATACCGAGGCTCTAGTGAACGCTTGCGCTACGCGTGTCCTAATGTGGCGCTGATCGGCGAGATACATCGAATGAAAGACGGGTATTTCAGGCGGGGAACAGCAGTAGTTTCACACATGGCGTTCACCGAGCACACACGAGCACATCTAACTTTGCCCGAGGCCTTTTCGCATCTGGGGTTGTGAGTGATATGGAAGCATCGCCGAACGACAGCAGCTATCGGATTGGGCGCCACAGAAATGCTTGAGGGCAAATCATACCAAGATCTCTTGCGATTCGTGGCATGTTCCTTCCTCCGCCAGAGATGGCCGAGGATATATCTTCTGGATGCCTACTACCTTGGCGATCGAGTGCTGCACGAAAGGCACAGAAGCCTCATCTGTCACAAGAATGCATCATGTATGCGGTATTGTACGCTGTACCTCCCGCGACACCACACCGCGACTTCCCTGTTGGCTGCTTGAATGGTGCGACGTACTTCTTCACCTGATGTGGCGCTATCAGGTGTGCTTGCCCAGTCTGGACGCCTCCAGGTGTTGGTCTTCATGCAAGATTGAGTCCAGAACCGAGACCATATCCAAGCCATGCCTATGCAAGAAGAATGAACATCTCCTATGGAGTGCTGCTATTAGCGCAGGTGTTGCTCTCGCTCCAATGTGATGGGGCATAAGGTATCACAGCGCAGAGCTCTTGGCGTACTGACACAACCAGGCCATGCGATGTCATGACCTCTTTGTTTCTGCAGTTGAGTGAAGTTACGCAGTTGGTAAAGGTCCTGGTATGAGGTGATTGATGAAGATGTATGCTACCATCTGGTTACCAGGCCATTCTCAGCATTCCTCGCCTCTATCCGGGATCCGCGATGGAATGCACGAGACTGCGTGCCTCGGAATGTATGGCCCTGAGCGCTTTGTTATCTGCCACATGGTTCATTGTTCGACACAAGAAAGGCGTCATGGCAACGACTTCGATGCCACAGCCACGCAAGCCGGACGGTCTGTGGGCCGCTTTCGATAGAGGGTAGACACGAATGATTTCTTTGTGCTTGGAACACCAACCTCGTCGCCACCTAGCGACAGCAACTTCTGTAGGTCTCCCATCGGCGCCTGCAATTGCAGTGGCACAGTCTCCCTCACGATGTCCGATACGAACCTACCAGCGCTTTTTGGAAATCTTCAGAACATTGATGCTGGTGGTTGCCCGGGTCCCTTCATCGGCGAATCATTATGGCCTTACAACGGTGGATGTGAGTGTCAAAACGTTTCATTCTACGTTCTACAAGACCGCCTACTAACTTATGTTCCAGTCAAAGAAGGTCGAAATTGTGCCCCGAATCCGCTCGTCCTTACAGGAAATGCCTCAAGATGCTGCATACCATGCCCTGTCTTTGACTGGACCTACGCAGACGATTTCAAGTCGCTCACAGATGGCGCTGCGTGGGTGAACGTGGCCGGATTCATCTTGTGCGGCTTTCTCCTCCTTTCAAATGCAGTTCTCCCAGCTACTGCAACCCGAAGATCAGCGCTCAATATCATCTTGCTTATCGGAATTATGATACTCGAATTAGGCTTCATTGTGCCACTCGCAAGGCAGCCTGACCAGTGTTTTGACCCAATAACACCGAACGGGCAATCCAGCAACCTGACTTGCGCTTTCTCCGGGGCCTTCATTGCCTTTGGATTGATGACTTACGTCACATGGATTCTGGTCCGATCGCTATTTATGCACATACAGATCTGCTGGAACATAACACCAGGTGCACAGTCATACTGGGCTGCGAATATCGGCGCTTGGTCAACCATCATCGCTCTCACGACAGCCACGCTCGCACATGCTGGAGTTTCATTTCGATTCGGTGGCTACTGCCATGTAAATGTCGGATCACTGGCTACATACTGGGGCTGGCTACTTGGTTTCGGCGGCGCGGCTCTTCTTCTCCAGATCGCTACATTCGCTTATTGCATCAAAGTCTACTTAAGTTCGGCATTGCAACAACGCAGAGATCCAAGCATCAAGTCGCCATCGGTCATCAGCTCGTCTCGGTCACGGACCGCCCGGGCAACAGCGCGAAGAGTCAAGCAGGTTGTGCTTTTACAGTGGCGATCGTTCGCAATCGTCATCTTGGCTATCTTCACTGCAGCATTCGTTTGCGTAGTCTTCATCGTCTTCGATAACAAGTACACCATCCAAGCTTTCGCCAATACGGATTCACTGATTCCTTGGATCGTCTGTGTGATCGGCACGCAAGATAAGAATCAATGCCTGCAATACACTGGCCCGATTATTATCAAAGAGAGTCTTGCTGTTGCTACGCTGTTCATACTTGGCTTCGTTGGAATTGAAGCTTTCTTGCTCCTCTGTCGATTCGAAGTGTTCACTGCATGGTGGGCAATACTAAGGACACCATTCTGGAAAAAGAAGGCTAGAAGGGCGAATGGCTCCAATGAGGACATTTTGATGTCTCCGAACAAAAACACGACGTTCAATGAAAGCGCTCAAAGAGACAGCACATTGGTAGAATCACCAACTGGAGCAGAGACTGAGAACAAGACATTTGGCAAACACCGGGAGCCAGGTTCGCCTGTGTCACCAATAGCAGATGATCTGGATTACGAGAAAGACAGCAGGCATGGTGCGGGACATGCAGTCTAGATTCATTTTTACGCAGTTCATCGTTCGCATTCGATCAGTCTTGCAATTTAGATACCAAGTTCATACAATTTCACTCCGCATCCTGATCTTCCCAAAAGACCACACATCTCAACTCGATACTTTCTCTTGCAGGTTCTTCTTCATCTCCAATAGTGAGCGCTGCATGTGGCGCCATTCTTGCTGTCCCATCTCTCCTCGAATCGAAGCACTTGATCAAGAGAGCCTCATCAGGCTGCATGTTCGAAGCAAAATACCATTGATGATGAGGATTGTAAGCAACGCTCCATCTTTCATGTTGCTGCGTGCTTTTGCCGCCATATTCGCGACGAGGGATGGTGAGCATAGCTGGCAACAGGTCTGTCTCTGTATAGATCGTTTGCCAATCACAAACAGCCTGTGGTTTCATAATCAGATGATGTGAGAGAACTTTGCATTTCTCTACCATTCACTTACCAGTGGGTCTCGCCTCACAGCCTTGATGGGACGCCACACGTTAATGATTGCCCAACGAGTTTTCGAAAGACGCTTGACGTCTTCTTCTGGTAGATATGCTTTCAACGTGGTCACTGCTCCGTTGAAAGACTGGTCTGCATGCAGACAATGACACTCTCAGCTGAAACTTCGATGCTACGCTGCCAGCAGTATTGCTAGACTCACCGACATGAGCACCAACAGCAGGATTCATGGTGTTGACCTGACCTGAATCTCCCTCAGTCAGCCTGATCTTGTTCGCTAAGGCTATGGAATCCTTCAATGTAGTTTTTCGGATTCCGTGTCCGAACACATGGACGAACGATGCTCCCGTCTGTGACTTGATAATGTTCGCGCACTCTGAGTAGTACGTAGTCTTGATGACTTTCACGTTGTTGAAGTCGTCCTGTTTCATGATGCTTCCATGCTTCAGAAATTGGAAGCCGTTCTTGTCCAATGTAGGCTTTTCGTAACGTGTGCGCAAGTCGATCACGTTGCACTGTCTTGCATCATATTTCCTCAGCTTCTCGCCGACGGTTTCTGTGTCAACGCATAGATATCAGTAGGAGTACCGGAAGCTACGGTCTTAAGCCATACGCAGCTGTAGCACTTTGTCGTAGTTCTCGGGATCATGGTAATTTATGGTGGCAACAATGGTCGATTCGCGGACTTCTGGCTCTCTGTGTGGCATTCTGTCGAAGCAAATTGTATTTGCATGTAAAACGAGCTCTGTACACGCTCTGTTCCAATTTGGGTGTAGACTACCAACACGGAACATCGGCATAATGAACATCCAAGGCCTGTTCTTTGAGTGTACTTACTGATCTGAAATGCCTGCCGATACACATGGGATCCCGAGCATCGTGCAGGGAATGGCCAAAAATAACGAGCCATCGGCATTCGGCCTGCTGCCAAGTATATCTCGACGATAGAGCTACCCAGCAAAGGCTAATGCTCATCTGAGCCTTCGCAACAGTAGTGATACGAAGCCAGCAGCTCAGATACGCCACTCCCAATCTCTTGCGAGCTCAAGCTGGGCGATATGAATTTTCTCTTCTTCGGAAGTCTCGAAGACTCTCTGGGGTACGGCCTTGCCATCTTCCTCTGGCTTGATAAAGTATGGCCCATCTACTTCGCACTTCGTGTAGCCATGCGGCATGGTTCCATTGTACAGGAAGTCACGCACGTGCTTGGCCAGGCAAGTGGATGCCACAGCGACCGAGCAATGGCCATAGCCCTGGACTTCGACAATCTGTGAGCCTTCAAAGGCCGCATTGGCAGCTTTGGCTGAGATCAAGGGGCAGATTGGATCGTAAGTGGTGGATAGCACGAGCAATGGATGTGCGGTCTCAACATGTGGCAGTTGTGTAAAGTTGTGAGTTGTCGGGATGGACCACTGCTGTCTAGCATAGTAGTCACCAGTTTCAGTCGCGGCAAAGATACTTCTGTTCAGCTCTGGGAGGATCTCCTGAAGCAGAGTCTCTCGATCTTGAGGCCAATATGCTGAACCTGTGGGCGCATCATTGAGGCTGACAAATTGATTCGCATCGCCTTCCATGTCCCATGCGGCGCTCCTTCCGTAAGCAAGAAATGCATCTGTGGCATTCCCTTTGAGCAGCTTTGCCAGGTTATCAGCCAGCGAGTACCTGCAACAAATTAGTATATGGGATCCGGAGACTTCTCTTCATAAGGACTTACCACGATGCAGGCTTGTAGAGAGCAGGAAAGATACCGTTGTACCACAGACTTGGGTAGTCCAGAAGACCATAGACTGTGTTGTTGACATACACGCTGATGGGTTGCTGCTTTAACTCTTCCGAGAAATCAAAGACAAGCTTGTGCAAGCGATGGCTATCCTTTGCAACCGATGACAGGCTGCAATTGTCCTTGGCTTTAAAACATTCCTGAAAGAAGCCTTCCAGAACATTCTCGGTATCGGTGAAGGACTCGTCCTCGAATATATCGCCATACCAATTGAAAGCGTTGACGACGCCATCAATGATGACTCGCCTGGACCGCTCTGGAAACAAGCTGGCGTACGTCTGTCCAAGAAGAGTTCCGTATGAGAAGCCCCAGTACACCATATCCTCTTGTCCGACTGCATCCAGAATGTTGTTCATGTCAGCAGCAGTTTGTGGGGTATTGATGTATAGACCATGCTCTCCCATTGTATCAGCACAAGCTTTGACGAAGTTCTGTGTCCAGCCATACACTTCCGGGCTGTCGTGAATTGGTTCCAAGTCTCTCACTCCAGAAAGACTTCTACGCGACTCCTTGTCAGGGTAACACGAAGCCAACGGCTTAGATCCATTGATACCTCTTGGGTCGAAAGACAAGAGATGAAACCCTTCGCCGACAATGTCCGACAACTGCTTTCCTCTTCTGAAGATGAATTCAACGCCTGAGCCGCCTGGACCGCCAGGATTCAGAAGCAGATTCTGGGTAGCATCCTTGGCTCGTGCACGAATCAGAGGTATGCTGAAGGTCTTGTTTCCAGACTTGGTCTCATTGAACTGGTCCATGGGCACGTCTATCTCACTACATTCAACAGGGCGGCCACCAACATCACCGCATGGCTTCCAGGATATCTTCTCGCCTGCATATTTGCGCAATCCATCGGACTTGTGATGGCATTGATGCTTTCCAGGTAGAAATGTTTTGTTCCAGGTCAGGAATAAGCAGATCGCAGCAACGGCAAGGGTGATCTGCTTCCAGTGGCTTTTGGAAGGGCGCTTCCGTCCTTGATCGCGCTCAAGACCCTCCTCAGTTGGCAAAACTTTATAATTCATTGTTGTGATACCTTTGCAGTAAAGTGTTCCTGGTCTCTCCGAACAAGAAGTCGGTGGTGGCGGGCAGTTCACAAAAGCATTGACCTCAAGTCTTGGCGGCAACCAAAAGGGAAGGATTCAGCATGGACATGGAAGTCAATTGCGAGGACGAGTCGTTCGTGTTGATTGAGAACAGCAATCGGAGAAGCGCCTTGACGGCTACGAATCGCTCACTGCTTCGGCTCTCGGGCTTCTCTACTGTGCTATCAATTGACCTTGACAAACTCAAGCCGCCTGGCTAACCAACAACCAACATTGACAGACTTGATTTTCCCATCGTCGCTTCGTCCAAACACAACACTCCAGTCTCCAGGGGCAGGCGCATCCATACCTCTTGGATCAGTTAAGAGCCAAATATCCTTCGCGATAGGTCTCATGATATGTAAAGGGCCTTGGCCCAGAAACCCAGTAAAGGATCCATACAAAACACCTCCAGCACCAGTGCATCGTAGAACGCTGTCTGACTCTTCGCATCTATACTCACCAATGCAGTCCTCCAAATGCTGAGCCAAATAACTCTTCTCTAGCTTAGACACTCTGACGGCTTTCAGCGTTCGATGATCTCTTTTTCGTTCGATATGCAAGATATCGCCATCAATGCTGGCAAGCATCGTTTTGCTCTCAGCAGTATTGGAGCCAGTCAATTTCGGTTTCTCTTCATGACCTGCATAAGTAATAGCGACTTCTTTGTCGTTTTCACTTTCGACTTTGATCAATAGTCGAGTTGCATCGTCCAGAAAACGACCTTTCCACTCGGTCGCCGGGGCATTGAGCGCTGACACGGGTTTCTCCCACTGCAGAGCTTGCTTGAGGATGTAGTCCGCCGCACCACCTGCATCAGTCTCATGGTTGAACATAGCTACGACCGAAATCCTCTCCCCTGGCATATGAATCCTATGCAAACGGTATCCTCGTAGTGCACCGCCATGGCCAAGCGTTGTCTTTCCATCGACCTCTCCGCGACCTAGTCCAAACCCGTATGTGGCAGGAGACCCATCCTTATAGCTCTGCGGTTGGGCAATATATCGATAATTGCTCTTCGGATCTTCCCATGATCGATCCAGGTACTTCTCGTAAGCGATCATATCTTCCAAGCTTGCAACTATACCCGCGTCACCAGACCACTCGATACGGTTCGTAGCAGGTACATATCCATGCTTCTCATCGCCCTCATAGCCAACGCAAGGAAGAGGATGTCCGGCAGTGTTGGCTGAAAGCAAGGCTGTCTTCATGCCCGCTGGAATGAAGACTCTTTCCGCAAGGAGTTGACCCAGAGATACGCCAGAAACGTTTTCTATAAGACGTGCCAAAACGTGGAAATTGACGTTGGAGTATGAGAACTCCGTGCCTGGCTCGAAGTGGAAAGATTTGACCCTCTTCAAGCTCTCTGGGGCATCATGAGCTAACGAGAATGAGCCATCGGGTCTCGCGCCCCAGATCGTGGTCATGGCCCAATAGTCTCTGATACCACTTTGCATGTTGTATAGATGCGCCACTTCCAGATCACTACCGCTGAATCCAGGAAGAAGTCTGTGAAGCTCTTCGGTCATGAGCTCTGCAATATCCTTGCCTCGCGCTGACATAGCTGCAGTTGGGGTCTTGATCAAGTCGGCCAGGACTAGACACACCATCTGCTTCGATATCGAGCATATCGGTAGCTGGGTTGACGTGGTCAGCTGGATGTGCCGGTCGAGATCTGCAAATCCATATGTGTGTTTTGCAACGACTTCGCCATCCTTCAATATGGCGAGTGCAGCGCCAGGTCCACGTTCAAAATTGGCAATTTTCAGCAAGATGGCATCCATATTGCTGATGCGTGCGTGGTACCAGACTTTATTGGGCTCACAAGTGCTGAGAAATTCCGAGCGTAATAGTGAACTCGAGCTGGAGTGTTATTTTTGTCAACGTATTTTCCTATTGCTTGCTGTGCGAACGTGACATGCAAGCGCTAAGCTCTTCTTGCAGGATTTGGTGGTTGGCCGAGCTGCGGGCAAGGTGCTTGGCCCCAGGATCTCACCACACTGGGTGTGGTAGCACATCGAAGAGAACATCCAACCACAAATGATAGCCGGGGATACGACTCCGTCATTCTTCACTTTTGGTGTTCGACTACGATGCTTGTGTCTCACTGGCAGCCGCAGCCAACACTGGAAAATTCGCAGCATCTTGACGCCTTCGCTCTCTTGATCACTGGTGTCGAGCCAATCTGTTCATTGCTCTGCCTCGATGATTTCTACAAGTAGTTTCTTGGGTCGAGTCCCTGTACCTTCGCGCTCGATGCCTTCCCGTCAAACACGAATTCGGAAACGAGTTTCCCAGTTCCAGGCCCGTTCTGTATTCCCCAGCAAGTATGGCCTGCGGCCATCCACTCTCCCTTCACGCCAGTTGGTCCTACGAGAGGAGCGCTGCTACCATTGACCGAAGGCAGATAGCAAGCTTGTCGTGCTGTGACTTCGCCGTCCCTCAATTCGTCGCTGATACTTGAAACAAAATCGATGATCTCCTGACATCGTCCTTGATCGGTCTGGACATCCTCGCTGGTCGGCGGTAGCGGAACTACATGATCTCCTTCACCACATGCGTAGACTTCGTTTTTAGGTCGCGCATAGATCTCTGGGCTCACGATCTGACCAGAATGCTTGCCGGCGCTCTTAGTCGACGGGAACTTTGAAGGAAGCTTGATTTGGGTGAACAGCGCATATGCAGAAACTTCTCGAGACGGTCGTATCGTGACGCTGTGAGCTCGCATGGCACCAATGGGCGCAGATGGGTATACACTTCGTGTCCACGGACCAGCCGCTACCACAACATCAGTTGCCGGTATGGTCTCCGATTTGCCATCTGTCTCATACGTAACGCTTTCCACAGCGTCTCCACTTGAGGAGTAGTTGATGCTCTTTACACTAGCACCAACCCTGATGTCCGCTCCTTTCTCTTTTGCAAGCTCTGCCATGCTGGTCGTGAAGTGCAGAGGATGCACTTGTGCTGTAGTGGTTGGGTCTCCCATTTCATCGTACGCTCGTAGACTGTCCGCGGCCACCCAATCGAGGTCTTTTGGAACTCCTGCAGCAGCATATTTGCCCTTGGCCTTTGGCGGGTTCTTCTGTAGACTCACATCCTCCCCAACACCGTTGGCAATTGCCTCTTGCCTTTCCGGTAGTTGTCTGCCCGTACAATCAACCTGCCCACAGTGTACTGCCCGGTATCCCCATCTCTCTTCCCCATCATGCTCCTTTGCTAGCTCTTTATGTAATCGATAGCTCAATGGCACTATAGAGCTCGGGTAGGCCCATAGTGCTAGAAGTCCGCCAGCCTTGCCTGACGCGCCACCAGCGATCTTGCTAGCTTCCAGAACCGTGACCTTGTGCTTACTCGGGTCGTATTTGGGGTGTCTTGTGAGGAAGTAGGCACTCGTGCAGCCTATAATTCCGCCGCCTATTACAACGATGTGCTTCTCGTTTGAAGCCATGGCCGGAGTACTCAGTGGCGATGCTGCTGTCAAGAGCGTTCGTCGAGCGATGTTGTTAGATATTCTCGTCAGGAAGGAAGCCACCATTCATCGAGATCAGAAATGAAGCTGGGCAAGAGTGACTCAAATGGGATTTGTGGTTGGACTTATCTTTGGGACTGGACTCGGTTGGTCCGAAAATATGTATGCGGCATAGGTAGAGTTTACGTCACATGCGAGAAGATCTGCAGGCACTCACGGTGGGGATGCACAGCTGCATGCATCTGGCGAGTGTTTATGAGTGAAGTTGTGCAGAGTATTATTGAAGAGCATTCTCCTGAGAAAGCTTTATGAGACTTGGTTGGGAGCACAGACATTTGTCGCACAGCCAAAGCAGGGAGAAGAACGGTAGCCACAAAGGCTATTAAAGCATAAGGAAAACAACAGGTGCTCAATTTCTTTTGTCATCTCGCCATGGCAGGCCATACATCAAGCGCAAAACAAAGCAGTAGTCTAGTAGCAGATGCTTCACCTAGTCAAGCAAGTGTTCGCTCTCCTAGAGCATATGTGACAGTAGCTATTCTACCGCGACATCCTGCGACAATCCCACTGCCAAACACTGCGCTTCGCCATGCTCTGCTGTTTTGCAACAGTCGACTGGCTCGTAGACAATCGTAGACGCCTTCCGCTGTATGCCGCAACCCTTTCCACGACTTCTCGTACAATATACTCCAGCACTTCACCCACGCTGCGCTTAGAAGCACTTCCTGTGGACGATGGATGGGCCGGACTCGTCGTACTCTTGCTTTGAGATCCACATCTGCTGGAAGGTCGAGAGGGACGCGAGAATGGAACCACCGATCCAGACGGAGTACTTGCGCTCTGGTGGAGCGATGATCTTGACCTTCATGCTGGATGGGGCCAATGCGGTGATTTCCTTCTGCATACGGTCGGAGATACCTGGGTACATGGTAGTACCACCAGACTAAGAGAAAGGTCAGCTGAGAACGCATGCGGTAGGGATGAGATTCATACCATGACAATGTTGCCGTAGAGATCCTTACGGACGTCAACGTCACACTTCATGATGGAGTTGAAGGTAGTAACGTGAATACCACCAGATTCGAGACCAAGGACAGATGGCTGAAAGAGGGCCTCTGGAGCACGGAAACGCTCGTTACCAATGGTGATGACCTGACCGTCGGGAAGCTCGTAGGACTTCTCGAGGGAAGAGCTCTGGCTGGCGGTCTGGATCTCCTGCTCGAAGTCGAGGGCAACGTAGCAAAGCTTCTCCTTGATATCGCGGACAATTTCACGCTCGGCGGTGGTGGAGAAAGTGTAACCGCGCTCAGCCAAGATCTTCATGAGGTAGTCGGTCAAGTCACGGCCAGCCATGTCGACACGAGAGATGGCGTGTGGGAGAGCGAAACCTTCGTAAATTGGGACAACGTGAGTGACACCGTCACCGGAGTCAAGCACGATACCAGTGGTACGACCGGAGGCGTACAGCGAGAGCACAGCCTGGATGGAGACGTAGAAGGCTGGTGCGTTGAAGGTCTCGAAGACGATTTGTGTCATCTTCTCACGGTTGCTCTTTGGGTTGATTGGAGCCTCGGTGAGCAGGACTGGGTGCTCCTCTGGAGCGACACGCAGCTCGTTGTAGAAAGTGTGATGCCAGATCTTCTCCATGTCGTCCCAGTTGGTGACAACACCGTGCTCAATTGGGTATCGAAGGGTGAGGATACCACGCTTGCTCTGTGCCTCATCACCGACGTAAGAGTCCTTTTGACCCATACCAATCATGATACTATGCTCTTGTCAGAAATCGCCCAGCTTCAGCGGAGGATGAGATCGCATACCCATGGTGACGTGGTCGGCCGACAATGGATGCTGGGGCACAATGTCAGCTCCCTGGCGCTGGCCAGCGTAGATAGCGGAAGTACTCACGGAAGACGGCTCGTGGCGCATCATCACCGGCGAAACCGGCCTTACACATACCAGAGCTGCATATCTGTCAGTATCGCTATCTTGACCCTGCCTGCTCTTCGCCGTCCTCGTTTCGCTGAATGATGGATGGATTGGTGATGACGTCGAAACGGAGCTGAAACGAGGTTGCGGCGGCGGTGGAAGGCGCATTCTTACCCATTGTCAATGACCAATGCTGCGACTTCTTCTGTATATCACAGGCAAGTCAGCGGAAAGTCTTCCAGGTGGCAACGGGCAATCTAGGGGTGGATTGGGGATGATTGAGGCAACAATAGAAATTGCTCGAGCTTACCCTCCATGGCGACGGTGTTTAGCTTGAGAGTGTGGGTGTGGGTGTGGTGTGCGAGTGCTTAATGGGCCTCGCAGAAAGCAGTTGTCGGATGTGTCGCGGACAAGGATGAGGTTGAAAGTAGTAGTATGGGTAGTGGAGGTTGCGGTGTAAGAGTAGGAAAGTGCGCACGGTGGGCGGCTTTCCGGCCCAGTCGTTCTACGTCTGGAGCTGTCGAATCAGGGTTCTGGAAACGCAGCTTCAACTATTGAAACAACGACAAATTGAGATCTGAAGGACAGGATAATTATGGCCAGGAGCAGCCGCGCAGGTGGTCATCTATCAAATCTAGCTGCCTGATCACTCTTCGGCATCTTTGGCTAGGGATCATGTGTCTGGTGTTGCCTCTGCTTGCGTGTACAGCCCGCCAAGACGACTTCGCCTTGCGAATTCCATTGATGAACAAAGTCAATCAGGCAGTATCATTTGCGCCGATTGACGGCTGAAAGGCACGCACACGGCGACATCAGCATCATACACCACGGCACTACGTAGCGCACTCCTTGCCCGGTGATTGCGATGCCATCTCTCGTCAGCACACGCAGCCGCCGCCTGTCAAATTTTGCTGAGCTGCCAGCTTGTTGTGCGTGGTTGACCGCCACCTTCGTCGCTAGCATTGTTTTGGGTACCCCGCCATGCTCCTAAGAATAATAATACCAGCCAACTCCTTTTCAAGCTTCGACCATCGGACGGAGCTCCAAATCGACCATGTGATTAATAGTACTTAGCATTACTTCTAGCTATTATTTCTTCTTTACTTCTTACTTTATACCGATAATAATAACCTTAATAATAGCCGCGAAGCTTACCTATAACTTGCTATATCTTC
>JAASFE010004667.1:69114-114753 GCA_013365205.1 Pseudocercospora cruenta
GGTATCGTATAATTTCTTCCTTTAAAATATTATTATAAATCTATATTATAACTTAAAGCTTCTAAGGCGATAGATCTATACGTAGACCTATTATTACGAGTAGATAGCGAGTATTTAGCGAGTGTAGAAGATATAGAATGCTAGAATACGTATATAGGTTGGAAATTAAGTTGGAAAGTAGCATTAATTACATGGTCGATTTGGGCCTCCCTACCATCGGTACTCGATGCTACACCAAGCCATGTTTCCTAACACTTTACGGGGAGTGTTCTGCTATAGCTAATAGACTCGTCTGTGCCAGTTTCGAAGCAGCATCGACACCTGCGAGGCGGGAAATTGGCAAGGAACGTGCGAGAATCTGCTCGAAAAGGCTAGTAGGACCTGAAGATTTCTGAACCAAGTGAAGTGACCGTTTCGCGTTTCTAGATTCCTACTTTCTTACCACACGACAACACATATCTGAAGTGCGCATAAGCTACAGAATACAGAGCACCGATATCCACCACCACAGAAGAATACCACAAACATGGCAGACCAGCAAGGCCTAAATGACCTCCTCAAATGGTCCATCGAGAACAGCGACTCCACCCGCAATGCACAACCAGCAGACCAACGACGCGATCCCGGTACCGGTCTGAATCCGAAAATGCTTGCAGAATTGCTCGGAGGACCGTCAGATGCAGATCGTATGAAAGATGCCATGCATGCAATTGTGGCCCCAATGGACCAAGTCGATCTTGACAACAAGCTCATCGCGTGGGACAACCTTGAGCAACTCATTGAGCAAATCGACAACGCGAACAATATGGAGCCGCTGGGACTGTGGGTACCTCTACTGAAGCAGCTTGAGAATGCCGAGCCGGAGATGCGAAAGAATGCGGCAGCATGCGTGAATACGGCAGTACAGAACAACATCAAGTCACAAGAGAAGGCGTTGAGCCTTGGAGTAATCCCGACACTTGCGAAACTAGCGGTGGAAGACGACGATCAAGGTGTGAGGAAGAAGGCAATTGGAGCGCTGAGCAGTTCTGTGAGGAATTTCCAGCCTGGTATGGATGAGCTGGAGAAGGCACTTCCCGACTCAATATGGAAGGGCTCGAAGGCTGGGCAAGATGCTGCGGATATGGAGTCCTGCGACGAAGTGATACAGAAGTTGAGAGATCACTCTAATAGCAGGTCGTAATTTGAAGCATACTGGAGTTCGGTGGCGTTGGGCAAAGTACCAAAGGGAATAGACGACATGTTGATGATACCACTAAATCACTGATGTCTGCCCAGATGGCAGAGTGAACGAGCAATGCAAGAAACAATTTTCAGTCCTTCCACAATCAACAGCTCACACTGGCGGGCCTTCCTTGGCGTTTCTCCATTGGTCTGTTTCAGGCTTCTCCTCGATCGATTCCTCGCGTCTTCCCTATCTCGAGACCAGACGGAAATGGGATTGTAAGTGTTTGTAGGTGGTGGCTCGGGTGGCTTAGTACGTGGCTTAGCTACTATATAAGCCAATTAGCGTACGGAGTGTAGGAATCCTATTTCTCGTCTAGGCCGTTTCTATCGGGATTTAGGTACTCTATATATAAAATTTTAGTAGAAGATTCTTCTTTCTATAAAACTATAATATTAAAGAATTTTCCTACGGTAAAAACTTCTAAGCTTATAATCTAAAGCCTATAGAATCTTATAATATAAATATCTTAGATAGATAGGTTTAAAAATAGGTATATTCTAATAGCTAAAAATTCTATAGGTAATAGTAAATTACGCCTAGAGAATCTAATAGCTTACCGATTTTACGACGACGAATTCTTCTACCTACGTAATATCTATACTATAAGATCTAAAGACCTTAAAATTATAAGATTTAAGATTTAGAAATACTTAAAATTCTAAATCCCGAAAATCTCGATTCTTATTTTTTTAGATATCTTCGAATCTTAGGTATTAAGATTCTAAATACCTTAAAGTTAATAAACCGAGAATTCTTCGCTTAATATTAAGATACGATAACGTATAGCGAGGTTTTAAAAATCTAAATATAGGAGATTACTTAGATATATCTTTTCTAAGACCTCCTTTTTTAAAAAATATAAATTGCGAGTAGGGAAGGTTCTTTAAGCTATAGAGGAGGTATTCTATACTCTTTCTTAGTAAAGATAAATATACGGAAGGACGTTCGATTTTTTTATTAATATAAGGCTATAGCTTTAAAGGTCTATATATTTATATATTTAAATAGATATTAATATATAAATTATAATTACGTAGCGATATACCGTAGCCGATTTTTAGATTTTAGTCTATTTATCAAGTTACGCTTCTTCTAAGATCGCTATTCCTCGTCTTTTATATATACGCGTACCAAATCTTAGTAGAAACGGACTAGACTAGTAACAAAGAGCGTTAAGGTAGCTGAGTTAATCACGTGTTTATATAAGCCACTGTTAAGCCACGCCTAATCACGTTGTTACTAGTCTAGGTACGAGATAGCGTCTTCCAAGCTTGCATCCTGCAAAGCCGCCTTTAGCAGCACAACCTGCAGCAGCTGATATTGGCGGCTGCCGACTGCACAACCGTGAACATGCATGTTTAGTAAATTCAAGGCAAGCACATCTTTCTCATTTTACAATATGTCTGCTACTGCTGTGGCACAGCTAGGACAGCAGAAGCAGTACACATGACGAAACGAACACATCGAACAAGCATAGTCAGCGTTCCGGATCTTTACGATGCAACACAACAGTCCCCATTGCGGTGCACGCATGCTTCCCACGCTGCTGCAGCTTAGACAAAAGATTCAGCGTGAGCTGGATGACGCCCTTCTCGAACATCAGATCAGCGTGGATTCAGCAGCTTCTTTACAACAAGCCGTGGCAAACCACTTCGCAGAAGCCATACATAGGAGCACGAAGGCATCACATCGCACATCGACTTCAGAAAGCGAGAAATGCAGCTTAAGCAACGATCAGAGACCCGGCCAGCAGCACCACGATGCCGTTGCACGACTTGACAATTCAGCGTTTATGGTAGGTGGGCTACCTGCGAACAAAGCAGGGTGGATTGGACCAACTTTGCCTCAAATGACCTCGCATCTTGAGGAAGAGCTTAGTCCAAGTCCAAGTCGACCGACCAAGCGAAGAAAGCGCATGCCTAAAGTTGAAGGAGCATATCCATGCCGTCATTGCGAAAAGCCTTTCGATCGAGCAGGAGACAGAACGAAGCATGAAGCCATCCATGAGCCTAAACGACGTTCATCGCACATTTGCAATGAGTGTGATAAGAGCTTCGCCTACCTAAAAGACTTGAGGCGACATGTAGAACGACTTCACAAAGCTTCGCAGCAGATCACGCAGCTTCCAACATGCTCGCCAACGGAGACATTGGCCGACTCCTGCTTCGACTCATACTTCCCCTCTGTAGATGATATTATAGCGGACATGCCTCTGGACGACAACAGTTGCGGGTCCCTTCTGCCAACCCCGATATCGCCAGACGACATGATTACACTCATGGCTGAGGCGCAATCGCTATACTGCTGCGGGTGTCCTCCAAGCGAGCAATGCATACAAGAAAGCATTGCATTGTTGAGCGGCTCCTTGAGCCTTCTAGTCCTTGCAGCTGAACATCATGGCGTGACACCAGAGATGACTCCCTGTCTTGCAGCAAGCTTTGCAAGCCTAGAATCGCAAATGGCTCTGTTGGAAACTCAGACATACAGCTCGATGGACTGTCTCACACTCAGGCAGCGCCTGTTCGCACGAAGTCTTGGACTGGAAGAGCTTATTCCAGAGTTACTACACGCGGCTCATGTCCTTTTGACTCTGCTCGACTTTCAGGATGTTAATTTCCAGGCCACTCTCGCGCAGGTTCAAGCGCCTCAGACAGGCAGCATGGTCGACACAATGGTCCAAGCAAACGCACTGCTGTCTCAGTCGAAAGTCAAAGCATACGCATCTGAGTATGGCACCACGATGGATCAGCTCGTCACTGGTCTGGGCGGGCTTGTATTGACCTTAGCATGAGGCAGTCCTCGAAACTGATGAGATATTTGGAATCTGTAAACTCGGAAGCAGGCTGCTGCAGTATGTAGCAGTTTCTCGAAGCATCATTCCAAGGCTGTGCTTTGATGATGTCGGATGGTGGTCAGTGAAAGATCCCGGCGCCACACATGAAAAGCTTTGGGCCAACGCTGATCTGACCTCTTGTCGTAGAAGTCAAGCGGGCGTGATGCACAGCCGCACGTGATGCACACTTCCGAGGTTTCAACCAAGGCACTTTGACATGCATTTTCTCAACAACCATTAGAGATATAATGTTCATATTGAAACAGTAGACACTTGTGATGATAGGCTTCAATCTGATGTGCATATTATAGCTGTAGCTTATGTCGTTGTCGCGCACCACGTGCAGGCTGAGATCTGCCCTGAATCTCGGCTTCTAGCTTCTGTGCCTCACTGCTTTGCAACACCTCAACTGGAGGCTTAACTAGCACTTGTTTGCGACTTCTTGGCTTCTTAGCTGACTGTTGCAGACTATCTTGGAGTTGCCGAGTCGCCTGCTTGGTCTCTTTGTCACGTTGTTTGTTAGCAGCATCTACCAGCTTCTGAGCTGCCCTCTCTGCAGCTATCTTCGAGCGTTCTTCTTTACGCAACTGAATAGCGACTTTCTTCTGCTGAGCCTTAGCACGAGACTCTTCCTTCTCAAGCTGTTTGGCGGCTTGTTGGTCCACTTTGTCTTGTTCTTTACGAGCTTGTATAGCAAGAGCCTGTTCAATCTTCTTTGGTGAGAAGAATGTAGCGCCATTGTTGTCATTTGCCCTCAGCTCTTCGAATAAGCCTTTGCCACGCTTGCGCTTCTTCTTCTCAAGATTGAGTGCTGTTTGGAAGCCCTTGTTCTCGGCCTTTAGTATAGCATTCTCAGTTGTTATAGCGAGAATAGTGTTGGACAGCTTGTCAACCTTCCTATGCTGAAACTCGTCCAGTTCTTCAGCTACAACGTCTCTGAGTAGTCCTTTGAGCTTCTTCCAGTCACTGGCTGATAAGATTGAGTTGCCTGAGTCACTGCTGGAAGGCCTTGTTGCTATCTCCTTCGGTTCAAAGATATCCAGTATCTCTAATGGATTGAATGGATATAGGCCTGTCTTCTTCCAACCACTAAGAATATTCTTCTTAGTAAGAGCCTTGATCCAGGCAGGCCAGAACAAGCGTAGGAAGTCACGTTTAGTAACACTGCACAACCCCTGGCAGTCATGAAGGAACTTGTCCAGTTCTTGGCTATAGTAAACCCCAAGTAGACTGAAGACTGATACATCAAGCGGCTGGAGCCTGTGCGTTGAGTAAGGAGGGTAGACAGCAACCAGGATCTTGTTCTCATTGCACCATTCAAGGAATGGCATGTTTATATGGCTGCCATGGCCATCCACAAACAAGAGCCTATGTCTTCTGCGTGCCTTGTCCTTTGTATAGCGATGGAAGATCTGTTCCAGCCACGCTAATCCAAGGCTATTGTCTGTCCAACCCTTCTCAGAAGAAGCGAAGAAAGCAGTGTGTTCTGAAGCCTCAAAGTCCTGCACCCAAGTGTCCTGAATATTGCCTGTCTTGGCTTGATAAATTAGGCCAGGTGGCAGCCATGTTCCATCAGCGCAGATACAGCCAACTATTGTGAGCCACTCTCTATTGCCATCCTGTGTATTGCCTAGTAGTCTCTTGCTGTCCAAAGCGGCTTTTGAGACCACTCTCTTTGCCTTTGTAAGGAAGCCAATAAGGACACCCTTCTCATCCATATTATACATATTCTCAGGCAGTATGTCATACTCTTTGATCTTCCGCTCCACTAACTCGAAGTATGCGTGATATTGAGCCTTGCTGTCTGCCTTCTTGCGCTCCTTGTCCAGTGGTTGGAGATAGAGAGAGAGAATCTTCTTGCTATGCCTTTTGCAGAAGGCAGGCACCCAACCCTTGCTAGGCCGTCTCTTTACGATATCGTACACGAAGTTGCAAAGCATCGATGGTGTAGGAGGCAATCCACGCTCTGAAAGGGTGTTGAGGTACTCGACAAGCGTGCGCTCTTGTTGATGGGATAATATCATCTGATTTTCGTGTTTTTGGGTAGCTGTTCCAGTAACGCCATTTGCGCGTCTGCTGAGTGTCGACCGGTTAACTTCATGATGTCTCGCTGCTGCTGAAATATTGCGCTTGTCTTGCTGATTAATTTCTGCTATCGCATGACTATATTGGTCCATTGTGGAAGAAGATACATGGTGTTGAAGATAATGCTAGAAACGAGAATCTGTGCATCACGTGCGGCTGTGCATCACGCCCGCTTAACTTCTAATCGCCGCTGTGACGCGGGGGCTGTGCCCGAGATCACACTTCGCCGCAAGCTTTCTTAGGTCGTTTGTGAGATGTAACTGTTTAAACAAATACCTTCGTTCTTCCTGTCTTTAACACCGTAATCACCTAAACACCCTACACAAGCATGTCCGACTTTGCGCCACCCGTTGGCCCACCTCCACCAAAAGTGCCAGAGGTATGAAATCGAGCTTTCCCTGCGATCCCGGCCATCGACTTACATAGCGCTAGGGCTGGAAAGCGATCTGGAATGATCAATACAAAGAGTGGTTTTACGTGAATACGCACACCAAACAATCGCAATGGGACAAGCCAACAGAACCCGTCTACGCAACGTCAGGCGACGCGCCACCTGGTGGTCCTCCGCCAGGCTACGACCACAGCCAGAGTAAGTCGACAGGTCCTGAGAAGCCTGCGCTAGGCAGCAACAACCCTTTCAATGGGGCGGCAGGAGGAGCAGGATCGAGTCACGATATCAGTGAGGACGAACGGCTTGCGCGTCAGTTGCAGCAAGAGGAAGATGCTCGAGCTCAGCAGAGCAGCAGAGGCGCGTCGGATAGCTACTATCAGGGCGGACAAAATCAGCCGAGTAATTATGACTCGCCCTACGGAGTGCAATCACCAGGTCCTGGCCAAGATGCAGACCGAGGGTCTAAGAGCAAGGGCGGAATTTTTGGCAAGTTGAAGGACAAGCTTGGCGGGTCTTCTTCGTCGAGGCCGGGCTATGGACAGCAGTATCCCCAACAGCAATATGGAGCATATCCGCAGCAGGGCTATGGAGGTTATCCTCCTCCTCAGCAATATGGAGGTTACCCACAGCAAGGCTATGGAGGACATCCTCCCCAAGGCGGATACTATGGCGGGCAGCAGCCGCATAGACGAGGTGGAGGCGGAATGGGCGCTATGGGTGGAGCAGCGCTGGGTGTTGGAGCTGGTCTTGTTGGAGGCGCACTCATTGCAGACGCAGTCGACGACCACGAGGACGAAGCTTACCAGCAAGGTTACGACGATGGACAGGACAATGACATGGGCGGCGGAGACATGGGCGACATGGGAGGAGACTTCTAAGAGCAGGAAAAGAATGATACCAAAGCTATGATTTACGAGCGACTGTACATACGACTGAACGATCCAATCTCGTTTTGCACTCTTGATGAAGCCTTTCCTCTGAATCTCTTAACAGGAATTAACGCGTATGCTTTAATAGCTCCGCGCGGCTATGAATGTGTATATTCTGCTAGAAGACGGCACAGCATGTGAAAATGTAGCATTAAATGGATGCCTGGACACGCCTCTCGAGCGCGCATCTCAGCCAGACGGACGTCATCTGTTTCACAGCGCCACGATGCGAAGCGTGCCCCGCGTCCCTCATTCCCGACCTGCATTCCCAGCTGTGGCTACAAAGACTCAACACCTTCACTGCCAACATATGACCTGACTTAGCATGTGATCCTTCCTGAGGCTAGAGCAACACAGTCACAGCGGAAGGCAAGGCTGTCTGCACATTTCGGAAATATTCCATCATGCCTTCCACACCACCTTTGGCAGCAACAGACGCTGCAGCCGATCCTCCGTCGCCGCCTTCGCCCTCGGCCAGCTTCTATTTATCCGACGATGAGATGGAGAGCGAGTACAACACTGTGAGACACAGCAAGAGCGAGAAAGGCGTCAAGCTGCTGTACTGCAAGAGCAAGGTCTACATACATCCAACGCCCAGCGCGAAGGACAATGTGCCAGGATGGATCGCCCTTGTCCAGCAGAAGCCGGATCTCGAGGGCAGACCGACCTCATCTGGTAGCAGCAGTGCAAGACCGCGATCCAGATCAGACCTGTTGCTAGCCTGGGTGCCTGAGAGCAGTATCGGTGATGCGATTGAGAAATACACCAAGGTCGAAATGGCTTTGGGAGACAGTGACACGCCGCCAAAGCAGAGTAGCCTCGTCCCGCGACCGCCTGTTGTGTCGACGCACAGCTCAAGTTTGGGCACGCACGCCTTCGCCATACAAGTCAGTGATATCTTCAGCATTACAGTACGTCCACCGAGCACGGGCTGGTGGTTCGGTAGCATAATCATCAACTCGAGGGCTGGTGACAGCTTTCCGGCTTTGTTCTTCCACGATTCCGAATGCCAGAGCACCATCGCTCAGCGTAAGAAGCTGCAGCGTGAGGACTTTAGCATCAGCGGATCCGATGGCCACATGTTTTGGGGCGGAGACCAGGTCATGGAGTGGCTGAAGAAGCACGTCAATGTAGAGCGGTCCACGCAGGAACCTAACATATATCTGATCGAGCCGAGCGACGACGACAAGTTAAACTTTGGTGGCGGAGGCAAGCCGACTCCAGATAAAGTGAAGAATGTGTTAGAAGGCAAGCACAGGGACGAGCCGTCTCATGCGAGAAACAAAAGCAATGGCGAAACACCTATCGCAGCTGTCCTGAAACAGGCCAGATGGGGCTTCTTGGAGAGCATGGCAAAGGTTACGACATTCACGCGAAGGACGGCACAGTCGGTGGCAGAGAACAAGAATCTTCCCCCACAGGTCAGACGCTTGATGCAGAATCCACAGATTCAGACGGTCTCGGATGAATTTGACTCAGCAAGGCTATATTTGGCCCGCTGGGCGATGAGCATTGCCGAGCAATCTGATCGGGAGAGGAATCAGCGAATCTGGACCGCAAAAGACGTCCTCGAAATGGAGGATGGCGAGCTTGGAGAGTTTGAATTGCTAGACGCGCAGGAAGGTTTGGCGCTTGCAGATAAGAGAAAACCGGTGGACCGGGACGAGTGGAACAGCTGGTTCAACTTCCGCACAGGCAGGTTGGAGAAGACCTCTGAAGAAGTAAAGGGCCGCATCTTTCATGGCGGTCTGGCAGAAAATGACGGTGTCAGAAAAGAGGCCTGGCTCTTTTTGCTTGGAGTGTACGAATGGGACAGCACGAGCGAAGACAGACATGCGAAGATGAATAGTCTTCGGGATGAGTATATTCGTTTGAAGGCTTCCTGGTGGGAGCGACTGGTCGATGAGTCTGGGACTCTGGAGGAGCGAGAATGGTGGAAGGAGCAGAAGATGAGAATTGGTAAGTCTAACTCCGACCTCACAGCCAACACTGCTGCTGATCAATATACTGACCGAGCCATTCGTGGCGCTATAGAAAAGGACGTCCACAGAACAGATCGACATCTTCCACTCTTCGCTGGCGAGGACATTCCACATCCCGACCCAGACTCACCCTTTGCAGAATCAGGCACGAATGTGCACCTCGAGCAGATGAAGGACATGCTCCTGACGTACAATGAGTACAATCGGGATCTTGGCTATGTTCAAGGCATGTCCGATCTGCTCGCACCTATATATGCCATTGAGCAAGATGACGCCGTCGCCTTTTGGGGTTTTGTGAAGTTCATGGAGAGAATGGAACGAAACTTTCTACGAGACCAGTCCGGCATGCGACTACAACTGTCCACACTTGATCAGCTCATCCAGCTCATCGATCCAAAACTTTATGAACACCTCGCTCGCGTGGACAGCACTAACTTCTTCTTTTTCTTCCGGATGCTCCTCGTCTGGTTCAAGCGCGAATTTGAATTCGAACCAATCTGCCGACTGTGGGAAGGCCTGTGGACAGACTACCTCAGCTCAAATTTCCACCTTTTCATCGCAGCCGCCATCCTCGAAAAGCACAGGAACGTCATCATGGAGCATCTCAAAGGCTTCGACGAAGTCCTTAAATACATCAACGAGCTCTCCGGCACTATTGACCTCTACAGCACTCTCGTTAGAGCCGAAAGCCTGTTCAAAAGGTATAGAAGGATGGTCGAAGCGATCGATCGGAAGAACAACTTCCCTCAGGCGCCAGAAATCAGACAAAGAGTCGCACTGCCACAACCTCCTACACCCGGAAGTGATGGTAGACCAAGAAGAACCAGTTCAAGCGCAGCTGAAAGCTCGTCAAGACAGCAGACGCCAGCGCAACAAGCTGCTGCAAGACGAGAAGCCGAGGAGGCCGTTAAGAAGGAAAAGATCATCACACCTGAACTGCGTTCGTTGTTGAGTCGAGAACCTCCCAAATTGGAGAAGGAAGAAGTCAGGAGTCATGGTGGAGGAATTGGATCCTGATCTTAATCGCTGGCGATGATGGAACGATTTTCACGAGAGGCATTAGTATGTCTGTTCTGTTACGATATGGCATTGCGTTCGGCGCTCGGAAGGGATTGAATATCAAAGGATCACCATCACTTGATCGGTGAAGACGTCTAGAGAGAAACAGATCACAGCTCGAAAACTGAGACACAAATCAATCTCTTGAATATGATGACGATGAAACAAGGGGGTATAATCAACCTATCTTTCTCATCTTCTCTCTCTCTCACCCTTGCTCGTAAGCAAGTGTCCAGCAACAACAGAAATCAAAACTCCTCACTCCGACGCTAAAAGCGATTGATCCCATCCCATCCCACCACTATGCTTGCTTGCTTGCTTGCCTGCCCCTCTTTGATACAACAGACATTAAAGAGATTATTATGTACAATCAATCCATCTATGCATCACTCATCTCATCCAACTTCCCATTTCCTACTATGCTCACAATCAATAATCGGCGATCTGGCGACACGACTCAGAGCGTCCATCAAAGCAACACGCTATTCCGCTTTCTCAGGACTGTGCTCGCTCGCAGTGGGACTAGGTGGGACCACGACGGTCGTTGGGGTTGGCAGTGGTGACTCTCCTGAATCACGTTTACCATCACTGCCGCCCGACTTCTCTTCGTCTTCTTCCAAGATCGTTGTCTCACCAGGTCTATCGGCAGCGGCTTCGTCGCCTTCTTCCGTGATTGTCGTGGCAGTCGTGTCCGTGCTACCTCCAGCAGCACGTCTCCTTGCACGTCTTCGGGCTCTTTCATCATCAGCGCTTTCCCTGCGCCTTCGCACTCGAATGCTGTCAGATCCGGGCTCAGCAGGTTCGGCATCGCCACGTAGGCCTTGGAGCATCGAAGCTGCTCGGTCCGCGATGTCTTCTCCTTCCGACACACCACCTTCGACTGGCTCATTACTATCGGCAGAGTCGTTGGTCTTGGCAGGACTGAGCAAACCACTCTCATCGACCACCATATTCTCGCCTGTCTCCGGTATCTTCTGACCCGAAGCAACGCGCACTTGATGTCGATCCTTCAGTCGTGCTCGTCGTCTTCGTTCTCTGGTGTCTTTGGCGACTGGTGCGGCAGCACGGAGCTTCTGGAGCAGGTCGTCCATGGCACCCGTTGACACAGGACTGGCAGGAGCATCGCTGATCAATGCAGATGATGAACCTTGACCCGACTTCATCTGCTTGCGGCGCATGTTCTCCTCGTTGCGGCGCCAGGCTTCTTCAAGTACAAGATTCTTTTCGTGAGATTTCTAGTGGTTTGTCAGTATTTGAGTCATTGTAGTGTTTGCAGTTTGCGGGATGCCAACTTACCTTGTACTCCTGCAAGAAGTTGGCGAGCTTGCTGAAGAACTCTCGCCTAGCATTCTCATCCTTATTGTCGTCGCCAAAGAAAGTGAGTATGTCATCGTATACCCGGTTCATCTCATCGAGGTAGAGTGCCATCTGTTCGGCTTTCCTTCGGGCTTCCTTCATTGACCTTTGCACGACCTGGCTGACGCGATCCTCTGGATGGAACCGCTTGGGGTCGCTGAGGTTGCCAGAATCCAGAGAGGATTGCACATTGTTGATGTTGTCGATATACTTCTTCGCATCGCCTTGAAGCTGTTCAATATTGATCTTTTGTGTCGTAAGCACGCCAGAGATGTCCTCATAGAAGCCTTCATATTGTGGGTATTGTTTCCTGACGACGCGCTCAACGTAGTCCAGAAGTGTCGACTCGTTGTCCTTGTCCTTGACCATACCAAGACGAGCAAGCGAGGACAGCTTGAAACCAACAGCCTGTTTATTAGAGTCGTTCATGTAGTTTCCAATGTCCAAGATAAGGCCAAAGACCGGCATAAGCTTGACAGAATCTCGCAAGCTCTCTGATACCTGTACCACTTGCTTGAGCTTTCCAGAGATCTCGTCATACTCTGCTTCGAAGTTTTTGGTCAACGCAAGAGCCCTCATTCTCGCCTTCCAGTAGTGATGTAGCTCATAAGCCGTGTAGAGATAGATCTGGTCCTCTCGTGTCAACTCAGCAGGATCCTGCTCACGCGTACTCTTAATCGCGTCAGGTCCAGTCCAGTCTTTTGAGTAAGGTGCCATAAGTTTGGCCACATTATCCGGGATAGTGCAAAGGTGCTCGTGCTGCAAGAAGTCCATGACTGTGCTGTTCTCCAAGATTTCGCGGTCGCAGTGGATCACCATACGTACGATGTCGTCTGCGTCCACATTTGAAAACTTGGCAAGACTGATCTGCATCATATGCATGAGATCGCGGCTGATGACTTGCTTCTTGTCGGTCTTGACCTTTCCGCCGCCCTTTCCAATTTGCTTGATCTCCTTGGCCATGAAGAGTTTCTCGATTTCGTCCAAGATACCCTTCCTTGACAGCTCCTGGTACTTTTCTTCCTTCTGCTCGAAAGTTGGCGTGTGAAGCGACCACAACGTAACTTCGGGCGAATCGACCTTCTCCCAGTGCAAAGCCTTGAGCTTCTTCTTTGGACGAGGAGCGACTGCACCAATGCCACCGTTTGGACTAGTATGCATTTGCTTAGGAAGGAAGCCGCCATTGAGCTTGCCCGGAAGAGGAGGTGCGCCAGGAGGCGGCGGTGGAGGAGGTAGTGCTCCGCCCTTGAAGCCCATTCCGGGAGGCGGAGGAGGTGGAGGAGGCGCTGCACCATTGAAACCAGGCATTGGGGGTGGAGGAGGCGCTGAACTGCCAAATCCAGGCATTGGCGGCGGGGGTGGCGGAGGGGCATCGTTAGAGAAGCCGGGCATGGGCGGAGGAGGCGGTGGCGCTGCTCCATCGAATGCAGGCATTGGCGGTGGCGGAGGAGCTGCTGGGCCATCAAACTTCTCCTTGGCTGGCTCTGGCAGATCTGTGCTGGTAGGTGTTTTCGGGCTCTCGCTCTCCAGACTTGGATGACTAGGTCCAGTCGTGACACCATCACCTTCGTCATCGCTACCGTCAACCCTCGGTGCTCTGCTTTGAAGCTCAGCGAGCATGCCTCGCTGTGCACTCGCAACAGAAGATGGAACCTTGGGCCGTGTGTACTCGACCAGTCTAGGCTTCTCAAAGACGGCATCATCTTCCATGATGGTCTCGTCAACGTTGTCTCCATCTGCAGCTTTTCGGACAGGTTTGCGTGCAATGCCAGTACCTCTGCGAGGAGCGGTCTGGCCGAGGTAGCTCATTTGTGCTTCCAGTCCATCTGGTTCCATGCCTGCGCCCTCCATCTTCTCGCGAAGTTCACGCAGCTTGTCACTAGGATTGAACTGTTGCCAAACCTTGCCTTCTAGCTTCGCTTGAGTCTTTGCACGTTCAAGCTGCATCTCCAAGCGATCCATAAGCCTTTCACGATCGAGTATACCTTGCAAACGCGCTGGGTCTGTAGTCTCGCCATTTTTGCCACCCTTTTTGGAGTTAGACTCAGCAATGTTCTGGGCATCTCGAAGCATCAAGTACAATTCGCGAGTCTCGAGTTCTTGTCGTTGCAAGTCCTGTGCTCGTACTCTTTGCAGCTCGCCAAGCTCTGACTTCATCGCTTCAGTCTGTCGAGACTGTAGGTCGATGACAGCAGCTTGCTCATCGATCTGCTTCTGCAGCTTGGCTACCAGACCCTCGGCACCCATCTCCACCTGAGACTTCATCTCATCACGCTCCGCAATGGCCGCATCGGCAACAAGCTTTGCTTCATTGGCAGCTTCACGAGCTTGTCGAGCCTCGGAATCTGTGTAAAGCTTGTCGAGTAATGACTGAACGGAGAAGTTGAGAGACTGTTTGAGGTCCATGTCTGGTAGTCGTCGATCCATAGCCACATACGAGAGCATGTTCTCTACGAGCTGGAACAGCTTCACACGATCTTCTCCTTCGTTATCCCGAATTAGAAGAAGATGCTGCAGTGCTGAAAGGAAGTAGTCGCCTTCTCTGCTTCCTGCAACTCGCTGCTGTATGGCCTCGACAATTTGTACCGGGTCGTTCAAGTCTCTCCCTTCGCCTTCCATACTCTCATGCATAGAGCTATTCTCCCGTTCCAGCAAGTCCTCGTAGTCGATAGCTTCATTATTTCGATATCGTTCAATCTGCTTGTCGATAACCTCGTACTGGAAGTCTTCCATCTTCGTGAAGATACGCTTGAGCCCACAGGCCACAAATTGAGCCCGGATATGACATCGCAGCTGCAGATCTCTTTCCGGTGCATCCACTATGGAGTTCACCAAGAACAGAGATGCAACAGCATACTCCATCAGTAGGTTCTCCATGCCGACACCGCCACTTCTGACTTCGTCTGATGCCCCTACTAGAGATCCCATCTTACCACGTCCATCGATGGTGACCTCCACAATCCGCAGCCACGCATCGAATCGTCCGTTCTCGCTTTGTTGTGCCTTGAGATGATCCATGGCCTGGAGGACCTTTACATGTCCTTGTCCATCTGCCCAATGGCATAGAAAGGTGAGCAGCTCCGATACCAGCTTCCTGGTGTGTAGTCGAGGAGTCGTCAATGAACTCGCAAGCGCCATGACGATACTATCGTGCTGCAACGCATTGTCGGCTCCATACTTGTTGTTCATCAATGCCTTGAGACATTTGACGATATCGTATTCTCGATCCAAGTCTTTCTCCTGCTTCGATCCTTCCACTGATACTGGTCCAGATGCTTGCCGTCTGTTCAATTTTCCGAGCAGATTGGTCAATGCTATCTGACCTTGTGCTTCGACGAATGCCTTGACCCAAGCGATGGGCTGTGTTCGCAAGCTTACAGCCAAGCTCTGTAACTGTTTCGCAGATATGGAGTTGTCCAGAATTTTCTTGACATACCACTCCGGGCTGCCTTCCTCCTCCATCCGACCAATGTCGAATCCGCCGTGCACACTCTGCATTGTATTTCGCGCCATATTCCTACGCTTCTGCTCTCCTTGCCACTCTGCCAGTCTGTCTTGGTATACCAGCGTCCACTTTTTACTTATAGGATATGCTTCCATCTGCCTTCGTGCTTGTTCAGGTAATGACTTCCAACCACGCTTTAGCATCAACTCCAAGAATTCTTTCTCTATGACCTTGTCGTCCGAGGGCCGGTGTTGCAGCAATCCTTCAGGTGAAAATGATGCTGCACTAGAAAACGCAGACGGATTGTGTGCGTTGAGGTATTGATTGTTGCGATCTCGCTGACTTGCAGAAGATTGTTCGGGAGCATAACCGGTCATGCCCACACCGAGAGACGCCTGACTAGTGTTTCCATTGTAGTATTGTCTTCGGTCACCGGACCAGTTCGATCGTATACTGCCGTGGTCACTCGAGCTGCGGGAGGCGGGATAGCCATTGAGAGTGGTGGCATCCGAGTCCAGTCTTCCACGGTAGCTGCTGCCATGAGTGGGAGGCCTCGGAGGGAGCGAGCTGGCGTCGAAGGCAGGGTACTGGTGGAAGTCCCCGCCGCCTTTGTTCAAGTGGTGTGGCAGCGGTTCCCGTTTCGACATTGGCCGATCCGCATGATCAACGAGGACCGGAGGTCGCGTGTCTTTGGCCATGGCATCGTAGGGTATACTGGTGATCACGCCTGCCTGCATGGCGAGCGGGTCTTGGCCATTCTTCATGTACTCCTCCTGGTCGATGGTGCTGGTGGAGCTGCGGTGCGAATGGCGCGCGGCGGACTCGTGGATTGTGGGCTGCGAGTGGCCGTGTCCATGTTCGCTCCCTTTGTCCTTCTTGTTCCGCGAGAAGAAAGACTTGCCGCCGCTGCTCTGACGCGCCGACTTGTCGCTGCTGGAGAACATCTTCTTCTACTGTAGGCCCGCACTTCTGCGCTGCCCTGGCGCTCGAGGCGCGCGCTCAGGCCGGTGTGTCGCCAGTCTCCTGCCCGCACGTTCCTGCCCACGCCGTGTTTATGTCTGCCCGCTCACCCATCCACTGCACCAATCGTCCTATACCAACTGCAAATGTCCGCGCTCCCTGATGTTCTTATTCGGCCACTACTGCCACATCGTATACCACACCACTTGCACTGCGGTGTTCGCCTCGTCCGGGTCGGGAAAGCCACCCTTCTCCACGAAACTTACCCTTCGTGCTTGCTGCGGGCGTCTCGCCGGGGGTGTCGGTGTCGGCGTCGGCGTGTCGTGTTTCGCGGCGGCTCTCGTATATCGCAGGCCACGTGCGGTCGGCGACGATGAGGTGGAGCGGAGTCAGTGGCCTTGACGATAGCGTGCTGTACTCCAGGTTTCGAAGTGAGTCGTGCACAGTTCTCGATCGAAAGCGCAAGGCAAGGCAAAGTATCCGAGCGTCGATGCACAGATGTGATCTCTACCCTGCGACTCCTGAATGCGATAGCGCCGAACCTTCCAGCCGCAGGCGTCTTGGCTCCCTCTGCTTAAGCAGCAACCTAAACTTAGACCACGGCCATCGACATTTCTTTCGTATATGCAATCAAATACTACTTCGTTTGATACGACTAACGGAAGTGTGTATGGCAGACACAGCATGACATGTCTTCGGAAGACACTCGACTATGACGGACGCTACCTCCATGACATACGGATAGACACACGAAACATTTCGGACAGCACAGTATGCGGTCATGCAGCTAGTCGGACATTCCACGTTGTATGTACACCCAAGCTATCTCCGTTCATGTGAGCTCCTCCGTGCTGCTCATCAGCTCATCTCCGATCGTTCGTCACATCGTAAAGGAGGAAATGTAGTACTGCGTGGTTGTTAGCAAAGCCATGCACCAAAGAAAGTTTTCGGCACCCCTTACCGTCAATACAGACTCGCCGCCTCCAGGTTCATCGCTGTTCAGAAAAACATACAAAATGAGTGCGTGGTCGTGGCAAAAGCACGCGATAACTCTGCCTCCGAGCCGCCCGACACTCAGCACTCGACCCCAATCTCGACCATCCACACGCACAGTCGCCCATCCTTCGTCACTTTGCCCAGAAGAGTCGCCCAATTCTTTCATCCTGGTGCTAGGATGATTGGCAAGCCCTGCTTCCCCATCAGCGACCTGCGATGGATCGAGTTCGGGGTTCTCGAGGCCGGTCCATAGACTGTTGATGCGCATCGCATCGGTGTCGAGTGCTAAGCGAAGACAACCGTGCATATTTCCGCTGAGTTCGAGTTTTGGACCAGCACCACCGTAGGCAGCTCGTGTGCTGCTTTTCGTGGACAGTGCCAGCTTTGTGAAGCGATCGCTGATCGCTTTGAGCTGCATCAGGTTGGGAAGCACGATGTGCACATCCGGCTCGCGACATCGCGGTTCATGGAGGCCTTCGACCGATGCTGGCGCAAGTACGCGAACAGGCACATCTTGGGTGACGAGTGTCTCACGTTCATGTCTCGCTCCGAAGAAATCCTCGCTCGCGTCTGTACCGGTACCAGCTGTGCCAAAGCCATTGACGCCATCCTGGGTAGACCCCGATTGGCCATTTCCAAAGGGAGCACTGCTGTTCATTGCTTGTGTGGTGATTGTAAGCGATAGCAATGGGATGTTGTCCTTCTTCGTGAGTCTGATATTGGCGGCAATAGCATTTTGGGCACTCTTCAATGCTCGTTGGAGTGGCGCCAGAGGGACTTCGAGATTAATGGTGTTATTCGCTGCTGCTGACTGAATCGTGTACTCTTCAAAGATCGTTTCGATCGAAAGGACGGACCATACTTGCGTCCCCTGTTCGGGGATGACCGTAAATCGAACATCTTTCTCATCCAGTCGCACCCAGGCAATATTGCCTAGCGAGGCGAGTGATGCTGTAAACTTGGTGAAAGTGTTGATGTTTTGAATACTCGCGCGGAAACGCATCTTGACGGGCTATCAGCCCTCGTCGGGAATTTGCTGCGGCAGGATATGCTCTGTAGTACTCATTTTGATGTACCGATCATCGACAGTCCGTCTTCACGCGACTTTCGAACGCGTTGCAAGCAGTAGAACCGAAACAGTGCGAATTGATGACTGTGTTCAGCAGTACGTGCCGAGTAAAAGCTTATGATGGTTGTTGCAAGCAATACACGTCGCTTCTCTTCTCACAACCACCTCGCAGCAATTGTACCTGTCGACGAGTTCACGATCTAGGAGATCCAGCAGAAGAAGAGCAGGTTGGGTAGTGCAAAACGCTAGTTATGTCAGCATGCTGCGGCTGATCCCGCCCGAGATCCGAGATCGTCCCCGCATACGGAAGCGACTCTCGCAAGTCACCAACCGTCGCCCTGCAGCCTGCTTCACCACCAAACAAACACCACTCAAGTCGCCATATTTTTGGAGCGTGACGCCCGCACTGGACGCTCGTCGGATCGCATTCACTTCCTCGCTGGCGCAATGGCGCCTGCCACGAAACGTCGGTCCACACGTCAGTCGGCGAGCCGCAAGCGCTCAATCTACTACGAGCCTGACACAGACGAGGATGATTTCGAGGCGAGTGGGAGGAGCGAGGAGGACTTTGTGCCCGATACCGAAGTAGTACATGAACCCGTGCCAAAGAAGCGCAAGGTCGAGAGAAAGCGCAAACCACAGACTCGAAGCAAGGCGGCGGCGAGAACAAAGCAGACAACTCTAGTTCGTGCTTTTAAGATCGGCAAGGCTCGCAGGGCACAGTCTGCGCCAGTCAAGAAGGGCTTCGAGGGCCCGAGCGATGGCAATGTTCCAAACTGGAAAGCACTGCCCGAGGAAGTGCTCAAGCAGATCTTCATCTACGCATCTTTGCCAGTGGACGAGTTCTCGCGAGATGCAAGTGCCAACGCCACATGGCTGCTCAAGACCGCGCGGAGCGTATGTCGAGCCTTTGGGTTGGCGGCGCTGGAGGCGCTGTATCAGTCGCCACCCATGCTCAATACATACCATCCACATCAAGTCCTCGACCTCCTGCAGATGCCAAGAGACGAGCGATACATCAACTACAATGTCAAGGTGCACCGCTTGAACATGGATGTGAGGACTGTTGCCTACGCTGCATCAGGCAGACCGAGCTTGGATTTGCCACAGCTGGTATCTCAGCTGCCTCAACTCCAGCATATGGAAATTCTGCATCCACGATACTACCCACCCTTCAGGCCGGTCAAGATTCAGAAATGGACCTTCTCTCCAACCGATCTTATCAAAGCCTTCGAAGCTTGTGGCACTCGTCTTCGCACTTGGCGCTGGTCGCGCGACACGATTCCTCGAAATGATCCACTTGAGCTCTATAAGACCATGTCAACAGCGCATGAGAGCGTGGTGTTTGCATACCTCAAGCGGCTCGTGGTGACTGGATTCAATGTCGATGATAGCTTCGAACCGAGTGCGCCTGAGACGGATGCAGAGGGTGAGCCGCAAGCGCAGCCACCTGGACTTGCAACGTCGATCGCAAAGCTTCCCTCCCTCGTGGATCTGACATTCATCTCCTGTGACACTATTATGGAAAAGTTCTTGCAGCGAGTCCCGACCAACCTCCAACGCCTCGAGCTCACGAATTGCCTGGAAATCACCAGCGAAATGATGCGCGACTTTTTCAAGACATCTGGTTCTCATCTCAAGGAGCTCGTGCTCAATCACAACGCCGCGCTGAATTTGAGCTTCACTACATCCCTGAAAGAGCTTTGTCCCCGCCTCGAAGTGTTGAAGGTCGATCTACACTATTACAGCGAAAAGGACTCGGTCAACGATGCCGAGGCTTTGTACGACGAGCTACTACCAGAAACCGACATTCCGTCGTGGCCGAACACTCTACGCCACCTAGAAATCATCCACGCTCAGAAGTGGTCGCCAGAGGCTGCGCAAAACCTCTTCCGCTCTTTGGTGGACAATGCGCCTGAACTGCTCCAGCTACGGACCCTGATTATTCACGCGCATATCAACATCCCGTGGCGTGATCGAGCAGGGTTCCGTGATCAGTGGATTGAGCGGCTGGGACGAGTGTATCTGCGCCGTAGCGGATCGCCCAACGAGAACCTGGGCTCGATTAGGCAGTTCAAGCTGTGGAAAGCAACTCAGACGAGATCGCCGCCGAAGAGCGGTGGTACTGACGAGCTAAGTCGCGACTGGAACGAAAATATGCCTCTTCGTAGTAGAAGAGCTGTAGCCGTCCAGCCATCGCCTTACAAGTCCACAGGAGACACACAGCGCTACTCCGACTCGGAAGTCGAACACGAGACCCCGTCGAAGCGACAACCGCGCCGCAGCAGACGTGTTGCTGAGAGCCAGGCGTCAGTCATCGACAAGACTGCTACACCATCGCCAGAGTCTGACTCCGAGTCAGAGGACGGAAGTGACGTGGATGATTGGCGCCGTACGCCGGAGAAATTTATTCAAGGCCTTTGCACCACAGTCGACATTCGTATCGACAATCAGCGCCCTCGAGAGAATCAGTGGACCGAAGGAGACTTCATGGATGACGAGCTGAGCGGTGACGAGGACTGGAATGAAGATGCTGAAGAGGAAGAGGATGGATATGCGTGGTAGAGATTATGATGATGTGATAATTGGAAGAAGTCGAGAGGCGAAAACTCTCTCGACCTGTGCTATACGAGCATGCCGTGCAGGAGCGTCTGCTTGGAAGGATGAACTGAAGTGTTTGTTTGTTTGATAACGGTTCGGCGCAATGGACACAAGAGCATGGCAGGTCGTCACCAAGCTCATTGAGATACCCAGGAAGTAAAGGCAGGCATGTAACAATACTATTCAAAGAAATTCAATCGCATGAGCCTGAACTTTGCACTCCGGAGCGTCCCCGTTCATGCAAGACATTGTAACCATTCGGCAGCTCCGGTGAGTGGTTTGCATAAGCGTGCGATGTCGCGTGGAAGCCACTGACATTTCTTTCCGAATCTTGCAGCCGGTAACAAGACTCATACCGCTCTTCTGCTGGCGGCCTCTGGGCAGTGCAAAACGCCATGGTCCCATAAGGCGGCTTTAGAGTTCTACGATCAGCTGCCCCACGTGGCAGATCCTGGTATTTTGCTGCCTTTTTCTCATTGGTTCAATGGTAGCTTGCTTCTTTGACATGCTTCTGCACCATCATCACCATCATCATCAGCGTGGGCATCCAGGCGTCGAATGGAGCGTGAATGCTAGCTCGTGCGGGCGCTGTGAGGAGCGCGCGGGCATTTGGTGTCAGTCATGGCATTCGACGAGGACTGAACAGCCTGCTTGGCGCGTATGTCGCGTCCAGGAGTACGAATTCTCGACCGAGACACCTGGATTCAGAACCGCGAGGGCATTCGCTTGCTAAAACTTGGACGAGAGGCTATCAGACTGCTTTCATAGAGCCAACGATCTACGCGCTATCTTCTGCGCCCGGGCGTGCAGCAATAGCAGTAATCCGTATTTCTGGGTCTGCGTGCTTGGACATTTACAAGGCATTGTGTCCCGGCAAGGAACATCCAAAGCCGCGCTTGGCTACTGTCAGGACGCTTTATGAGCCTGGGCAGGTCATCTCTCGCGGCTCTGTCCTTGATTCTTCGGCCCTGGTGCTGTACTTTCCTGCTCCACGTACAGCTACTGGCGACGATATTTTGGAGCTTCATGTACATGGCGGACCAGCCATTGTCAAAGCGGTACTTGGTGCAATCTCCAGATGTCAAAGCAAGACCGGTCCTATCCGGTATGCTGAGCCTGGAGAGTTCACCAGGCGAGCATTTATGAACGATCGCCTAGATCTCACCCAGGTCGAGGCTTTGGGTGACACCTTGGCAGCAGATACAGAGCAACAGCGCCGGCTCTCAATACGCGGCACGACCGGTCATCTTGCAAAGCAGTACGAGAAATGGCGAGAAATGCTTCTGTACGCTCGCGGAGAGCTTGAAGCACTCATTGACTTCAGCGAAGATCAGCATTTCGACGAAAGTCCAAATGAGCTTATGGAGTCTGTCGCACAACAGGTCAATGTTTTGCAACAAGCATTGCGAGTACACAGCCAAAATGCAGTGCGAGGTGAGCTACTCAGACATGGAATTAGCATTGCTTTACTCGGTGCACCGAACGCAGGCAAGAGCTCCCTGCTCAATCGTATAGTTGGCCGCGAGGCTGCCATTGTCAGCAACGAAGCCGGCACGACTCGGGATATCGTTGAAGTCGGCGTCGACATTGGTGGATATTTCTGTCGTTTCGGCGATACTGCTGGTCTGCGCCAGGCAATGCAGGCAGCCGTACAAGGAGAGCAAGGAAACTCCCCAGAAGTCATCAATAGAATTGAGCACGAAGGGATGAGACGGGCGAAAGAGAGAGCGGCTAACAGTGACCTGGTCATTGTAGTCTTTAGCTTCGAAGACACAAGCAAGGCTGGTTCGCTGCCTAAATTGAATCTGGACGCTGAGGTCACAGCAGTCACAAAGAAACTAATCCTGGAAAAAGACAACGTCGTGATCATCTTGAACAAATCCGATCTGGTGATCAACGAATCCGAACGAGCGGAAGCCAAACGATCAGTTCTGAAGGAGTTTCCATCTCTGGACGAAGATTCAGTACATCTCCTGTCGTGTACCGACGCCGAGCCCACAAGTTCGGGACAACTTCATTCATATGTACTGTCAGCCGGCACAGAAAATATGGATCCAGGAGGGATACAAGCGTTTCTGGCAGGCCTGATTCGGCAATTCGAAAAGCTGACTGCAGCTTTGGCCCCGGTAGGCGATGATGGTGCATCAGAAGGATTCGCACCCGCAGCCGATGCCGATCTTTCTATTTGGCAGGAATCCCTTGGCGCTAGCGAGAGGCATCGCGTTTTGCTTGAGGAGTGTGTCAGCCATCTCAATGCCTTCCTTCGAGAGGCTCGGTCGGAAAGTTTACTTCCTCCTGTTGGTGTGCATAATGATGGTGACTTCACTCGGGATGAGGTGAGCGAAGCAGAGGCAGATATTGTTGTCGCGGCAGAGCATTTACGAGCAGCGGCTGAGTGCTTGGGAAAGATCACTGGTAGAGGTCAGGCGGGTGATGTGGAGGAAGTGTTAGGCGTTGTCTTTGAGAAATTCTGTGTCGGCAAATGAGATGATGGTTTGGACATATGCCAATGAACCTTCACTCGCTCTGATTGCTGCAACATCCAAACATCGTCAGGAAGTAAAGACTTTCAGACTACAGTCGACTAGGCTATTCTCTCGAAATACGGCTCTCAGTCTTCCTAGAAGAATAACTGGCGAGGCAGCGAGGAAAATGCAAGAAGTCAGGCATAAATCATACCATTGAGAATCGAAGAGAAAATTTCGCAACAAGATAAGCCTTCCAATTGTCCTGCTATGGATAAAGTCATGAAACCTCCTCCCACCAATCTCCAATGCATGTGCTTGCGCACTCCTGAAAAGTCTTGTCTATTCCATGTATGCCCAAACAAACTCCTGAAAATGCCATACAAATTTCCCAAAATTCCGTGTAGATGCCGCTAATGCTTCAAAACTCCATGTAAATGCTTCGCTGAACGCTGTCATCAATCCACCGCTTGCTTGAACGCTCATCCAAAATGCTTTCCAGTCGTTGCGATTTTAAAAGATCCATATGTGTAGAAATAGGCTTGTTGTAGAGAAAGAGATGAGTCGTCCAATTATAAGATATGCTGAAGATTGGTCGAGACCGGCTCGATGCTCGAAGTTCTCATGGCCATTACCAGAATGGCTGAGTGTGGTGTGATTGCTTTAGTTGTAGCCTCCTCTGCCGTCGTCGTTTGCTCGGGAGAGCGCTGGAGAGTTGTATCCGCCGCGACCCATTGTGAATGATGGTGTGATGATGGTGTATGTTTTGTGTGGTGTATTGTGTGGTGTATTGAAAGTCTTGCTGTGATGCTTCTGAATCCCGATACAGTCGTTCTTGCCGTATAAGATTCTCAGGAGTAAAGTGTAGTCTTTAGTTGTATCCACCACGGCCCATGGTAATCAAGGAAATACGAAAAAAGGTTTGTGTGAAATGGGTGTAGGAAATCGGGACAGAAGATCGAACAGTAGGAAACACTGAAAATCCTGTGCGTACTGAAGTTTGGTGAAAGCCGAAAATGTGTTGCTGATGTGTGTTGTAATAGTGTATTTGCTGGTGAGCGAAAGTTCGAAGGAAATCGGACCGAAGACAAATGAAACTTGCTGTTGCTTGAAGTGCTGGTGTGATGATGAGAATGAAACGGTAGATGTTGGTGAGGTTCAGACCTCTATATAGACAACATGTTCATCCTTCTGAGAGCTGCGCAGGCATCATAGCTAGGTAGGACAAGACCGTGCGTCTATTCCCGTACCTGCAGCGATATCTCTGCCACCTGTTCCATTAGCGTCGGACGACACAGTCTTTCAGCCAAACTGTATTGCCTCGAGCTAGCACGCACGAGGGTTCCGATCGGCTGTGAAGCTTGATGTCGACGAGAAGGTGAGCGAGAAAGTGTAGTCTGACAGACTTCGGCAGCCCGTGCCAAAAATAAATCTGAGCAATAATCAATTAGTGCCGGATATCTCGAGCAAAATGCACTCTACACGGTTAGCTTGGTTCGAGCGTGCAGGTCAAATGAAGACGTGGCTTGGCCATGGCTTCCTTCAAACACGCACACAGCCTCTGCCCATTCCGCCAGTCCTCGCTCTTGCACACTTGACTGGCCCCCAAATCTTTCAAAACACAAGGTCTCTCTGCACGCTTTGTCGCGTTGAAGGATCCCGAAGCCTGCCGCATCCCCGCTGCTGTTCACAAGTGCACTACTGCAGCCCTACGTGCATGTCCGGACGTTCGAGGATTCTAACGGTGTCACCGTACGTCTGGCGTCGAACTTGCTCTGCAGTCAGAGCCATGAAGCCATTCATTCATGCCTTGCTGCCAGGCTAATGCATTGCATTAATGGTTGATGAGTCAAAGCTTGTCAAGGGACCTCTATCCTCTCACGGGTTGCGGTGTCTGAAGCTGGACGTCCACCATATTGACCACCATCTGGCCAGCACTCGAAGACCTCACCGCGGTACACAACCCTGCCGCAAGGTTAGAGCATTTGTCGTTGTATCGCAGATGATAGTATCATCTCGAGCGTCCAGCATAGAGCGCACATTGCTACTAAACAGATGCGTCCTCATCACAGGTTTTACAGATTGACCATTTCTTCATTGCCGCAGATCCCGCCTACCCAGGCTAATGGCTGCAGTCCCATAATTCGCTGCAGGCCCTCGCAAGTCGAGCATGCGACTGACTGCGCTTTGCATGGCCAGCACCTGGAATTCTCCTGCTTCGAAGATTAGGGCTTCGTTCAGCTCCAGCACTCGACACCGGAGCACTACTCTCCATCGTTTCTTGGAGGTGGCAGAGAATGTCGTCAAATCGGTGTTATGCCTTCAAGATTGACAAATGCAATGAACGAATACGCCAGGTGACACATATGCGAAGCCGAGCGGGAGCTGAATCCCTGCCGCAGCCAAGCTTCTGAAACTCGATCAATGCATCACTATCTGGGGCCGCCCACAGAGGACGATGGACAAAGAATGCCCTACGACCGACTTGACGGCCCAGAAAATCCACATTCAATCAACGGCCTTGGCTGTCTCTTTCCAGCTATCAGCCGGAGTGTCTCAGCCTGTGCATTTCGAGGTGTTCCAGCTAGACGGTTCTGGAGGATCTTCGCGAGCGCAAAGAGGGCTGCATCAGTCTCCATGTACATATGCATCCTATGCAGGATCGCGATTGAGCCTCATTCTGCTGTACGACTTGAGCTCGTGCCAAGTCCGGGGCATATCTTGCAGCCTGCCATGACGAATGTTACATACGGAGCATAGATAGCTTCCAGGACCGAGAATTTGACGGTGAGGGTTTGTGAGGCTGTGACAGCCACGGCGTGCTATGTGGATGGAGACTTGCATTGACCGCTGCACATAGACAGGACCTCGAGTGCCGAACCTTCCGCAGGCCTGAAGTTCACCTATTCCAAGCATGAAGTGTCACCATCTAGGCAGCATCAATGCCTCGATATCAGCCATGCATTCAGTACTGTGTGTGCGAGAATAGTCCCTCAGTATTGCGAGTCTCCTGCCATCATGCCGCACGTAGAACGTCACTGTGATCGAGTCCCAGGCATCCGAACGAGCCTTCCCATAGTGTTACGACAACAGGGTCCGAGGGTCGCAATCCTGAGCACATCCATGCTCCACACACGGCCACCACCAGTAGGCACTGCGTCAGGACTGTGCTGGTTCATCAGAGTCTTCTGGCTGCGGTACAGCAGCGGACGGCAGCGCTACTCGCATTGTAAAGCACAGTACGATAGGAGGTGGTGAGCCGGATGTGAATGAAGGGAACGTGATGCTGGATCGGATCATATGGCGACTGCTGACAGTCGTGCAAGGACAAGATGTTCTCGAGAGCCATGTTTGCTTTGCAAGCCACTTTGGACCGCTTCGATTTTGGTAGGGAGCCAGAAAGTTGTGCGAGCTATGCTTGGTTCGAAATTGGTAGGTTTCCCTCGGAAATATATAAGACCAAAAAACAGCATGCATCCTGGAAGTCTGGCTCTTTCAAATTCGAGTCACCTATGGTATGGCTCAGAAGGCCTCTTGACGTTGGAACCTTGAACAATTCAGTATGCCAGAAAGGCAGGCTCACTGATGTGCTTCTGCTCGTCACTTCCCCTACATTCGAGTAAATTGACGCATGATCGATATATTTCGATTGCACTGCCAGCGATACAGGCACTACGGCGGTCAAATGTTCCAATGAATAATCAACAAGACTCGGGCTATTCGCAAGGAGATTTACAAGTCTCTCAGACAATTTTGGTAATGTCGTAGTCGCTGCTTAGGGTAAACATAACCCTAGTGCGTGCAGAGCATGGAATGCCGAAGTTGGCCCGCGTGAAATCCGCAAGCGTCGTCCACTTTTCCTTCGTCCGGACAACAAGATCTGCACACCTCTCACTTTGGTGAAGAGAATATGACTGTGAGTCACAAAGGAACGGGAGTATTGATGTAGATGCTCAGAAAATTTGATTCAGCCTCGCTAAGCCTCGACAACTGGTCAAGATTGTACAACTAAAAGGTATCTTTTAACGCCATAAAATTCGTTACACAGAAGCCATGGTTCGCATCATCTATTTCTTGTTGCGCTGACCATAGGCCTTGGTGGCGTAGTCACCCTTGTGCACAATCAAATCCTCAGGTCGGTAGTCCTCGCGGCCGCTCCAGTATGAGTCCAAGATGTTCTTGACACCAGCGGCGTATCGCGCCTGGGCGTCGAGCGAGGTACCGGACATGTGTGGGACAGTAGCGTTGCCACCCTCCCAGTCGATGTAGGAGGCGTAGCGGAGTGGGTGTTCCTTTGGTGCTGGCTGTGGGAACCAGACATCACCACCGTAACCACGGAGCTGACCAGACTTAAGAGCGTCGGCGACATCCTCCTTGACGACGATGGCACCACGGGCAGTGTTGACGAGCCATGAACCTGCGAACAATGTAAGTCAGGAGTTTTACCACTTTCACAGCAAAATTGCTTACCCTTCTTCATCTTGCTGATCAACTCCTTGTTGAAGAGACCGCGGGTCTTCTCATGGAGTGGGCAGTTGATGGTGACAACATCACACTGAGCCAACATCTCCTCGAGGTTGTCGACTCTGCGGCAGCCAATCTCCTTCTCGACCTCTGGGCTGAGTGGCTGGTAGTCGTAGTAGAGGAGCTCCTTGCAGTCGAAAGGCTTCAGGCGGCGGAGCACACGCTCACCAATACGGCCAACAGCAACGGTACCGACAACCTTGTTCTCGAGATCGTACTCGTTCTTGGCAACAGCGGCGACGTTCCAGTCACCACGGGCAATCTGCTCGTGAGCTGGGACAAAGTTGCGGACGAGGACGAGGATGGTCATGACGACGTGTTCGGCGACAGAGACGACGTTGGAGCCAGTGACCTCAGCAACGGTAATACCGCCATTGGTGGTGTTGGCAGCGTTAAGGTCGACGTGGTCGGATCCAATACCAGCAGTGACAGCAATCTTGAGCTTCTTTGCCTTGGCGAGACGCTCAGCAGTGAGGTAACCTGGGTGGAATCTAAACAAAAGTCAATGTCTGTTGAACGAGCTTTGGATATGTCTCATCCTCTCTTACGGTGTTGTGATGATGACTTCAGCATCTGGAATGTGCTTGTCGAACTCGCTGTTCTCACCCTCCTTGTCGGAGGTGGTCACAAGCTCGTGGCCTTGCGACTCGATCCATTTTCTCAGACCAAGCTCGTTCTCTGTGGTTCCGAGCAACTTTGGCTCTTGCTTGGCGTGCTCGTGGCCCTAGAAAGCTGTCAGCAACTAGGGTTCGAGCTACGTGAGAGCTTCACTAGCTGTTTTGAAGCTAGATGAAGTTCAGATTATATGTTTACTTACGTCGTAAAGAACGAGGAGGACCTTGCCCTGTCGTTGCGAGGTTGCCGTCAGCGTTCTGACTCCGCCCAAGCTGGCACGCTGTGAGAAGGTGGTGGTAGCTCTCTGGCTAAGCAGAGAGCTTGCTGGGCGAGCCAGACGAAGAGCGGAGCGTGCAAATACCATTGTGAAGAGAGTCTTGACGGGCGGCGGTGGTCAAGAAGTGAGAAGAAACGTAGCTGGGAGGTGGATTTGATTTATTCGCGTGCCTATGCGCGGAAGGCTGGGTCGAGGCGGAGAGAGCTTCCAATGAATCTGTTGTCATCGATGCGTGTTAGCCGCACCTTCCCTTTTGCCGATGCGTGCCTGTCTCTAGGTTTGGGCAATTGATCCTGATCGACGCCCACAACCTGCGGGGGTGCCACACTGACCTTGGAGAGCAACGATAATCGTTGTGCTTGGCTTCTGCAGCTCGAGCTTCTGGCAGTTGCAACTGAACGATACAGCTTCTTGCAGGACATCCAGGTGCTCTTTATACGTTCACGATGCTAAGAACGAGCTTTGTGGAGCTGGCTACTTGCTACAAGGAAAAAGCTCTACATCCTGTGCGCTCGTCCATTGACATCGAAGCACGAGCGTGACGTTCCCAAGAACCCCACTCGGTGCACTGCACAGCATCGAGGAGGGCCAATGCGAGGAATCTGTGACTTTCGCATACTGCCAAATATTGCCCGACGCGCCTCTCTACACCCAGGCGGAACAGAGCGGGGAGTCGCGACAGGCTGTCGATGAGCGATTATCGTGGCATCCTGGCCCAGTTCTGGACAGACCAACGCTGACCGCAGGCGTCGTCAAGCTGGATGTATTGCGGAAGCACCAGGAGCATGCACTGTCACTAAGGTTACAGGTCCGCTAACGTGGAGAAAGCTCTCCCGCCGTCTAGCCTGGAAGAGAAGAGTGGGTCGTGGAAGCTCAAGAGCCGAGCGGCGTGAGAGGCCAGGCGTGTTCGAACTGTTCCTGCGCAGAGCCGCAAGTCCAGGAACAACCGGAGCAAGGGAAGCAAGCTCACAATTGACTTTCCGCCCAGCAACACTCAATAAGAAGGACGGACGACCATCGCGATCGTTTGATGAACACCTTGAAATTGGGGATGCATACCAAAGACTGCTTTGAGAAAATTTCGGCGTTCTGTCTGCTGCGATGAATCGACATCATCTTTGCTCATACAGCCCACCAAAGCTCCAGCGGTTAGATGTCGGGACATCTGACTGTTTTAGGAATGACGGGTGCTCTTACGACTTTGGGGCACGGCACGTCACGCTGATGGCTGCAGCAGCGGCAACAACGGGTCTTTCTTTGCGACGCGGGCAGTTCTGATCAGAGCACGCGACGAGATCAAGCCTTGCGGGCTCTGCGACAAGCTTCCATAATCCAGTGGAGAAATCTACAAAAGCCGCAATCAATCCACTGCACGGCAAGCGATACCGCTGGAAGTGTAAGGGCCGGTACAGCATTCCGTGCAACAGTATCTCTTTCCGACACTTTCGACATCAATAATGTATTTGTGATTTTTATCGTGCGAGAAGACACCGACCAAGCGCAAGAGAGGCGTTAGGAGGTGCCTTGCTTCGTGCAACCTGGATCTTGAGCATTGAAACACTGGCAGCAGGCTCACTCCAAGATTTGACGCAGAAGCAGAAATCCCAGCAACCAGCTCTCCAATGCATTTAGGAGAAGTTCTTGACAACATTCGGGATAATGTGTCGAGCGTCTTCATATCTGGCGCTGGAATACTGACAACTCTAGCTTCCTCGCCATTGACGGATCTCTTCGTGAGCTTCTGGCCACAACGCACACCTGATCCTTCACAGCTCCGCGATACCCGCACACTCCAAAAGCTCAATCATACAGCACAATTCACAGATTATATGCGCCTCAAAGCAACTGCCGCAGAATCCTAGCAGCAATGCTGTGCAAGCGAGACACAAACGATCCTGTTCCCCGCATGGCCAAGATGCAGCTATTGGAAGCTCCAATGCAAGATCACGATGATCGCTTGGAGGCCGACAATATCTCAACGTGATCTGAGCGAAGACTCAAGAACGCAAATTTCGATTCTGAGCTGCTGATGCCTTGTGAAGATCCTCGGGAAAAACACGCGTTACAACAATGGCATAGAGTGCTCATGTGCCAAAGTCAGCTACACAATTTGGCCACTCAACAACCGAATCAAGTTCACGAACGCTGCGCTGCGAACGTGGTAGCAACCGATCAACCAATTATCGTAACGTCGAAGAAGTAGGAACGATTCAGGAAGGCAGTCACGGAGGACTGCGTGAAGGCCGCAGAGGAGACTGCACACAACGGAGCGAAATCATGATGCGAATCACGCTTCGTGAAGCGGTTAGTGCTCTATGATTTATGACAAAGCAAAGTCTCTTGCTCGCAGTGGAGACCTGCTACATCCTCTCAACACCATCGCTTGAACGCTTAACAATTCAAAAACACTGCTGGCGATCAAACAGCATCTTTCAGGCGCTTCTGCCGTTTCTCCACATCAGCCATCTCCTGAGCTATTTCTTCGTTGAAATGATCCGGCGAGTCGAGGTAGACGTGGTGTCCTGCTTTCCGAATGGTGACCACCTTCACGTCTCCATTCTCCAGCTTGCGCTCTTCCTCAGTGGCATTGGCAAGAGCTTTCTTCTGCTCTGCTTTAAGAATCTCGGCCGAAGCATATCCACCCTTGATGTCCATCCAATCGTTCTCGCCGTACATAAACACGATTGGAATGCCAGTTTCGCGCAGGCGTTGCGCTGGGTTTGCTGCGGCATTATCTAGTGAAGGTTCGGTATGCGTGTCCAGGAACTGGCGGCCCACGCCCTGGATCCGGCGGATTAGCGGCGATCGAGCAAAGGCGCCTGGGGCGAGAATGTGTGCTAATGCGTATTCACCACTACCACGTTGTCGGAAAAGCGAGTACGAGTAGTCGTGCAAAGCTTGTGCTTCATCATCAGGAAGATGCGAAAACCGCCGACTTGTCCAGCCGGAGACTAGCCTGGGTCCAAGAGGTCCAGCATATCGTACCAAAGAGAAGGGACTTATGTTCGCGTCCCATAGCGTGATTAGCCACCACGGCATCTTCCTCCTCGGGGGCTGCTGCCTGCCCTGTGATCGTCCTGCAGTTTCGTCGCCGGACTGAGTGACTTCGTTCTGCATGGTGCTCGACTCTGGCTCAGGTGCATCGTCGCTCACTGCATAAGGGTCCTCGGGAATGCCGACAGGTGAAGCCAGAATCAGCTTGTTGAGGTGGCCAGGATACTTCAGCGCATAGCATACCGCCATGTAACCACCCATCGAGTGACCAAGCAGAGTCATCTTCTCAATGCCACGCTTCTGCCGCCATTCTTCCAACGCATCGACAAACCAACTTTCTGCTTCTCTCGCTTTTCCTTCTCGATCTTTCGCCTTCACACTAAATGGTGGCCGTGAGCTGCGACCCATGCCTAGCATGTCCAGAGCGTACAGTTTCCAATTGGGGAATCGCGTCAGGGCTTCGAAGTTCTTGTAGAAAAAGCCAAGTCCAGCACCATAACCATGAAGCATGACCAAATTGTTGTCCACCTCTTCGCCAATTCTCTCAACACTGAATTCATTCAGGTAGCGATTTTTGCCTTTGAGCTGAACCATCTCTGACTGCCATTGTCGCGGTCCGAATGGATCGTGCACGCTGTTGGTTCTTTGTATGGTGGCATCGCCAGTCTTGTCGACGCTTAGCCCGCTTGTATTCGCGCTGGCACTTTTGCTGGCCGGTTCGCTACCAGGCACAGCTGCTGTCGGTGGTCGTTGGAGGTAGGGAATGAAGGTCATGATTTTGTGCTCCGTCACTGCGGGAGCGAGTGATGCCCACCATTGTGAGGCGGCCTCTGCGCGAGATATCAGCCCTCGCCTCATTTATGCTACACGCTGGTCCTATGGGGAAATCTTCGTACCCTTGTAGGGAAGTGGAAAGTACTGTGCTTTGGGCGGCGGTGCGCGACCTTCCTTCTCCGCCGCTTCTTTGTCTCGTTGTCGCGCGAGCTGGTAGAAGCAATGTGTTAGCTGTGCCAATCTCTCCATGCGGTAGGACTGTACAAGGTCACTGAGGACTGCTACACACCATTGGCTTAGGCAAGGCTCCTGTAGGCGCTGTAGGGTGCGAGGATGTAGTGAATTGGTCGTCGTCCGAATTGGAAGTGGCGGCAGAAGTCATAGTGGAATAATAAGAGCACGCCTTCGGTGCTGGTGACGTGGTGTATGCGGCGGCGATTAGAAGGGTTCGCCAGGGAGCGGACGCTTGCATGCCACACTCCTAACTCCGTGAATGTGGCTACCTATTCTTTCACAATTTCCTGTCCGGATTGCTTTTCACGCCGTGTCCGCTTTGGTCGTCGCACGAGTGGCTGTTCAGGCAGCAGCATAGTGGTGAATGAAGCGAAGTCAAGCCAGGTGTTGCTTTCTATAGACACAGTCAATCTACTAGTAGGCAGTCAGTTGATTTCTGTTGAACCTCGCTTTCGAATGTTGGAGCGGAGCGCGGGCCGGCGATGAACTCTTCGCGAGTGGCTGGCCCACGTGTAGAACAACAACCACACCGACGAACCTCCCACTCAACATCGCAAAGTCGCAGAGAGGCGGTGAACCCGAAGTCGTGGGCATGTCGTGAAATTGGCTATCAGATTTGACAAGGCCGTCACCTGCAGTGCGTATTGCATCGCCACGGCAGGCTTGTCTCGTGGCCCCTGTCTATCTGGACCGAGCGAGACAGAAGTAACAGCTTCATTCAAGAACGAACGCTTCAGGCAGACAGATTGGTATCCATGCAGACAGCCTTACAGCCATGTCCGATCCCATAGACCGCATCGTCAAGGGTGCGCCTCCTCCAGATGTTTCCGCAGAACAGCTCGCGGCAAACGCCAAGGCAAATGCTGCAACAACCACACCTTCAGTGACAGCACCAATACCACCTGCAGCACATTCCGCAAATTTACACGACCCCCGAGAAGCAGTTCCGTCGTCTCCACCTCAGATCTATTTGAATCTGCTCATTCTGGAAAGCAGTCTGAGGCTTCAGTACATATCCTTACGCACCAGGTTACGGCTCCACCTGATATTGTTTACATGCCTCATTGCCTGGATTACTGGCTTCACCTACCTGCTGTTCTTCAGACCTCGTGAAGATGGATCTGGAGTTGGTGGATCTGTGTATTGGATCGTGGAGACCAGCGAGAAGTTGGCACTGTGCTCAGGAATTGTCACTTTGATCCTCTTCTGGGCCACAGGAATGTATGATCGTGGCGTTCGCTGGCCGAGAAAGTTTGTCAGCATCACAAATCGTGGACTTCGGGGCTTCAATCTGAAGGTGGTCGTGGTGAGAGGGGGCTTCTTGCATGAAATCATGAGCTGGTTGGCTGTGCTAGACATGGCCGGATGGTTTCGAGAAGCAAAAGTCAATTTTCAATTCGTGCCGCGAGACATCGAAAGCACAGGGAACAAGGAACCGCATCAGTGGAATGCTCATGCTGCAAAGCATGGTATTTTGGAGGAAGATATAGCTCCTGGCGGAGATGTCATTCGTGTGCTGCTCCTGCCAAAGCCTTTCAGTCCAGATTTTCGCGAAGGCTGGGACACATTTCGTCTGGAGTACTGGGATCGTGAAAACACACGTAGGGCTCTGCTCCGGACAGCAGTCCGCATTCGCCGGAGAGAGGTTGCAAAGCGGGAGGGTGGATGGTTCTGGTGGACGGGTTGGCGAGGCTGGAACAATGTTCGCTTCAATCCTTTCTCGAGCCGGAAGACCCGAAGACAGCTTGAGCTAGACAAATTGGCGATCCGTGAGAAGATCTCGCATGAAAGTCTCAAACAGAAGAAACAACAGCGAAGGGAGAGCATTCTACGCGATGGCACGGCTTCAGGCAACCATTCGCGGAGCGGCTCGGTGTCGAGACAGAACTCTCGCACGTCTACACCTGAGCCAGACTCTCGCTCGACTACGGCGACCAAAGAGGGTCGCACAAGACGAGGATCCTCCGCTTCTAGCGCGAGTGGTCGGAGGCCTCGCAAGATGCTTGCTGCGCATGAGCCCAGCCGTCTTAGTGCAACGGAGACGCTTTTGTACAGTGACAGGGACCTCAGCGTACCAGACGCTATGTCGAAGAGGAATAGTACCATCAGCACGGGTAGCTCTGACTCCAGGGAGGGAAGTTTCGATGCGAGACATTACGACGAGAGCCTTAGGATGCAGAAGATCAAGCAAGACCCAATCTTTGCGGGCGAGATCAAGCAGGAGCCCGAGGAGGATTAGAATAGTCCCAAAGAATAAGGCACGCGGAGCGACGTAATGCCAACAATGGGATATTTTCGAAATGATGCACCCGAGCTTGCTTCCAGGCCCACCACCCCGAGCGCAGTGTATGGCACTCGGGGCTTCTGAGCGCACGAGCCCGGTATTGGAGCCCTTTCCCCAGATTATCATGGCGCTGGAATCGAGTCTACTTGTCATGTCGCCTATTGGTGATGTCGCAGCCTTGAAGCAGGGTTTCGAAGGGCCGCGACACTGCATTTTGGCTCGCGTACTGGAACTGGCGCATTTGACTGAGTTGTCTTTCGCACGGCTCCTGTTGTTCCAGGCTCTTCGCATACACATCACATCACATGAAGGCGACTTGGCCCGGAGACTGTCGACAACGGCCAGCTATGGCTCGCGCCAGTCCAGCCATCTCAACGCCTGCTCGCTTGACCTGAGCGGGTAAGGAAAAGTCCTGCAGGACTTTGTCGTTGTATTGTTTTGGACCCATTTCACGCAAAGAGGGCAGGAACTTGGCTATCTTGGTACGTGTCCGCCAAGATATTGGCCGATCATGTCCGCTGGATGGGACGCCTGCTCGCCGACTATATTACAGCGAACAGCCTGAGTTGTAGAAAGTCTATAAAGGCAACTGCAAGATCTCGTCTCTGCACTTGCAGATCATCACCATACAAGCCTGGCTTTGACCTACACAGCAGACTTCGACAACTCAGTGGTCATGCATATTGTCAAGGCGCTTCTTCTGCTGGCGGGTGTTAATCATATCGCTCTAGCATTCACCATTCCTGAAGGAACACCTGACGGTGTGTATTCAGTTCACGTCAACGACCAAGGGGACGAAGTCCACACCATTCTTGCAAACGCATCCGACACAACCTACGCCGATTTTGAACAGCCACAGCCACTCGCCAGATCTCTTGAAGAACGCTGGACTCGACTTGACCAAAGGGACTCTTTCGATGTCAGCTGCGGCGGCACGATTGGCCTGCATGAGGGCAACACTGATGCTGCCAATGCCGACCTCGACCGACAATGTGGCGGAGGTACGCCAGTTCAGCCTCGCATGAACTACTACTCCATTAAAGGAGATACTGTGGCCTTCTTCTGCAATTTTAGTGAGGCTTTTTGTCGGAGTGGATGCTGCAACTTACGGCCTTGCGCCAATGCCGGAGTCAAGTTCTGCTTCTCTGCCTCTCGCCGAACCGATAGCGCACATATTACCAATCGTTGTGGGAGATATAATTCTGGCTGGACTACTGTCTGGAAAGGTGACGCGCATTGGTCTTATGGGTATGACTCGAAGTATAGTACGTTCTGTGGCACGGGACCCTAAGGTCTGGAGGTCAGATCTGGATGCATTGCGGTCTGCAGCGCTTATTCACTGCACAATTTTCGTCGTTGCTTGAGAATCTTCGAACTCTTGTTTGGAAGCGAAATTTGGAGGGCGACGAGAGGTCTCGGTTCTTCAATGAGATCGTCATTCAGACATTAGTGGCATTACTTAAATGATCATGAGTTTCCGCTCGCAGCCTTCGCCCGCTTGTTATCGAGCTCCACCTTGCTATACCATATTCCTCCTACAACGGTGATAGCCATTCCTATCCCATTCAGCAATGTCATCTGTACATTAAAGAGAACAATTCCAAGTAAAATAGTGAGAATCTGCTTCAGATTCGCGCAAACGCAAATTGTGAGTGCTCCTGCGACCTTGTTGGTCTGGAAGGAGACGATGTTGAGGGCAAAAGCTCCAATTGCATTGATGGCCAAAATTGCCGAGAAATATGGCGTGAAGATGGGTTCGGTCGAAATAATTTCTTTGGCTCTGGCGAGCTCTCCGCTTCCCCAGGCATAGAAAATGCACTGCACTGCAGCGAGTGGTGCCATGCGGAATAGAAGCTCAAGAGGTGAGAGCTTGAGTGTGCCAGTCATGAGACGATTGCTGGCGATGGCCTTGAGTGCGGCCAGGAAGACCCCGAGAAGTGTCATGGAGAAGCCGTAGATTGTGAAATAGTAGTCGCCATAGGTCGCTAATGCGACACCAACGATCAAGGGTATCATAGTAAGATAGGTCTGCTGAGAGAATGTTCGAGCGTAGAAGATCCGATAGATGAGGAGAGTAGCAATCGGTGTCGTGGATCGGAGGACTTGATGGAATGGTACAGAAACAAGAGCCCTAGATCTGTCAGACGCCATGTTGATCTGCATTGTCAGCTTCTATTCACTTACAGGGATACATTGCTAATGGCAATGTTCAGCGTGAAAAGACTTGAAAAAGCCACGAGGATCAGGTTTTCTCTCGTTGCTAGCCTTGTCAGCTGGAAATGTCCTGTGGCCAGCAATGAGGCACATCCTATTGCGGTAGTGCCAGTGTGAAGTGCCGTGAGCAGCCAAGGCAATTTCGCCTTTTGCATTACGGCCTTATTCGAGAGCGTCAAGAATAAATTGAGCAAGAAGTAGAGCGTTAGAAAGACTAGCTTTCTCGTCGAAGAAACAGTGTATTCAAGCGGTGGGGCATCCTGTGCCTCAGCTCTTTCTATTGATGGCTCGTCTCTGTAAACGAGACCGGCCTTCTCATCTTCGTTTTGCGCTTCGAGTGTGAGGCTGCTTCGACGTTCGGGCGTCAACATCGTGGATCGGATCTTCGCGGAAGGAGTAGCAAATCGTGGTTTCCAAAGTACGTTCGATGTCAGGTTCAGAGTCGGTCAAAGGTAAAGACAGTATAGGTGAGTAGTCAAAAGAATGTCATGCCACGAACATAGTGGGCAGTGGTCACTTTGCAGTGTGAAGTCAAAGTGGTGAGTTGTAGACAGGCACCGCGATAGAGCTACCTTGTTATCTGACTAGGGATCACGGATTGCGGCACTTGTCCAAAGCGGATGTCAGACAACATACCGCCGCCTCTCGCTGCACAAATCGATCAGATCTGGTTTTGACGCGTGTGGTGGATGCGGTAAGGTGAAGCCCTTTAGGAGCACCAGTGCAACGGAGTAGCTTCCTTGAGCATCCGATTTGGGTACATGGCGGACGTCCACCCACGTGTAAGCCGCGCCACCAATTTCCCACCACCTCCTATACTCCTTCCGCCCTCAGCATCGAAGGAGTCTAGACATAAAGCATGAAGATCTGTGCCTGAAAAAGGCAGCTGAGCATTTCTCCGACTCTCCACAAATTGACCAGGAGATCGCAGCGCCGGACGCTATGCAGCAAGCGTGTCAAGCATCACTATCAAGCATCGATCACGCGAAACACCTCGAGTCCCTTGCAGTCAGGATGCTAACGTGCAACTGAGATGCGTAGCAAAGGAAGCGTCTGCAACACCTCTCTCGGAGATCCTTTCCAGAACCTGGGAACCACTGGAGATCCGATCAAAGTCTGCTCTTACCACCCCGAGGACTCTTCTTAATGTACATGCCGGTGCCTGTGGCTGTACACCACCTGAGATGGCGATATTATACAAGATTAGCTGTCTAGCACTTCCTACTAACCGAGAAAATCACCTTTTCGATCCTCAGCTCTCCACTTGGCTCTCGTGAGACGCACATAGCCTCTCCCTTATTCTCGCGATAGAAGTCAAAGCGACCGCGGTGAAAGCAAGGATACATCATGTAAGTCAAGATTCGCGCCTCTTCTGGAACCTCATGACTCAAGAGAGATCTCTTCCTCTGGTTCAGGTCCATCAGCATTTTCGCACGCTCTTCTTCAAGCTGTACTGAACGCTCAAGAAAGCTTGCAAGATAGCCACTATCAAACACGCCTTGCAAATTGATCTCCCGCGTGACCTTGAGGCAGCGCCTGCGAACGGAAGAGATTTGACATTTCGGGACAATCGTCCAAATACAGTTGATCAGTCCAGTGCCGATGGTGAACGAAGGTGGCGTGTTCCATTGACTATCCTCGAAAGAAGGAGTACGTCTCATCAGCAGCGAACTCACTTAAGTAAGCTCTCGTACGGAGCATGAGCCTGCCTATGATGATGGCACGACGGCGCTACGATGCATTAGATCCTATGCTTTTGAGATGCGGACACTGCCGTGAAAGTCTGGAGGAGGCCTATATCGGAAATACTCTATAGTGTTTCTCTCAGTGCGAGACTTCTTGCACGCATCTTGGCCCTGTTGTCCTTGCCTGGCGGGATTGCTTCATATTTCACGGACGTAGGAATTTTGTAAGACCGATTTGCTGGCATGGGCGGTTGGCCGACTTGGAAAGACTTTCGCATCCAGATAAAGGTGATGTTGGTGTTGACGCTGTTCCGAATGAAAAGTGGTGGCGAAGAAGTCACTCAGCCACATCGGCACGCATGACTCGCGCGGACGACAGGCTGCCAAATCCATGTTCCTCGCCTTTCACGCTCAACCTCGCTCTTGCCTTCTCACAGCACAACGCTTCACGCCGTTTGCACCTGCAGCTCCAGCACCCACAAGCGCGTCGCACAAGCTGCAAAATGTCTTTCTTCACAGCCAACAGGTATCCCACTCCAGTCTCACCACCGAGAGACGGCGAGCATGCTAACAAGGAAAATTTGAAGATGCGCGGCTATGAGGAGGACTTTGGCAGCAGTAACGGATACACGGACGTGACTGCGCGAAACGAGACCCACGACTACATCGGCGGCTTTCACAGCTCTCTCTTTGCCCACACCTTCGCGCCGCCTTCTCCACCAGCACAACCAGACGAGCACTACAGCGATGCCCACTTCGCCAGAAACAGATGGCCTCGCTGCAAGGGTCAACAAGCTGTCCATAGTGAGGCCCAGCATCGAGCAAGCGGACGATCCGGCGACTACGCAAGACATTGGGAATGGCAAGGGCAGCCGTGGTACTCGCAAGAAGCCTTACCGTCGGGGCAAAGCAGCTTCAAAGCAGCAGGAAATTGGTACGCAGCGAATGCGCCCGCGCAATATTATGGCGACTATTATGGCACGCCATACCAACAGCCACTGACCCAGCACCACTTTCCAGACAGTGCTCCGATAGCCTCGCGCACGCGATCACAGCTCAACGCGAATGTGCCTGCATTCAAGCCGCAGCAACCGCAGGCTGGGTCAGTAGCAGCCTCGAAAGTGCTTAGCAGGTTGTGGAGTGTTAACAAACATTCCAGATATGGTGCAGAACCGGTACAGGCGAACAAAGCCCCCAAGAAACAGAAGAAACAGCGCAAAGTGTTCCAGAATACGCTCGAGCACTTTGTTGAACACCAGGACACTGCATATTTAGATCGCGAACTTCCAGCCGATCGCCATCTCAACTCTTACGCCCGCCGTAAAAAGACAACGCCACGCCTCAGAGTCATGGACAGACCACAACCAGCTGAGTACTATCTCGATGCAGCTGTCCAACCACCAAGACGTCTTGCGGCGCCACGCCCGCTCCTTGTCATTCTTGACCTAAACGGCACTCTTCTTTTCCGCAAGAATCGAGGAAGTGTCTTTGTGGCACGACCACATGTGACGGCGTTTCTCCACTATCTATTTGCCAACCACAAAGTCATGGTATGGTCTTCGGCAAAGCCAGAGAACGTGGAGCCGATGTGCCAGAGACTTTTCACACAAGAGCAGTACCAGAGTCTTGCGGGGATCTGGGCCCGCGACAAGCTTGGGATACCAGAACATGCGTACAATCAGAAAGTGCAGGTTTACAAGCAGCTTTCGTGGGTCTGGAACGACACTCTCATACAGGCCTCTAATCCGGTGCTAGATCAGATGTGGGACCACACTAACACAATTCTCATCGACGATAGCATCGAGAAGGCTGCAAGCGAGCCGCACAATTTGGTCGAGATCGAGGAATTTGAGGATAGAGAAGATCAGAAGACTACGAACGTACTCGGGCAAGTGGTCTCGTATCTTGACGAGCTCAAGATGTGGAACAATGTGTGTTCATACATCCGCAGCACCCCATTCAAGTACCAAGCTGAGCTGGATGTCCCGATCGCGGCGGTTGGACAGGCCGAGGGAAATTTGGATGAGGACGGCGGAGTCGCTCTGCATTGAGGTTCGTGCTATGAGGTGGAGTGATAGGCGACTTTTCGTTGTAAGAAGTTCTGAAATGCTGTTCTTGGCACCTTCCTGCTAATTGAGATACCCAAAATCAAACATTGCTCACAAGACCTGCTTCCTGTCCAGAAACTCGTCGAAGCGAAAGTATGCTGATTCATACGTCGCATTGCGGCCGCTCCAGATGAGTTGGTTCAGAGGCACTACTGAATCTGGCCAATGCTCAGAAGACAAATTATTGCTCACGCTACGAGGAAAGAATTGATGCGGCCGCTTTGAGCGCTTTTCTGCGTATCAATCAAGACCAAACACTTGTTAAGTCGACTGCTACTGCAAATTCTGAAACTACACCATCCAATCTGCAAACGATTGGCCTATTACCGCACAGCGACGCCGGACTTAATGGAGTTAAACGTGGGGCTAAAGATCATCAGGGACCTCACGATGATGAAGCCAGCGAAGAGACGCTGAGCCAGCACAGAGGGTATAAAGGATTCACGAATTCAAGAGTCTTGAAACCTTCATCAAGTCAACAATAACATCAAGACTCCGCAAATATGTCATCCGGACGTGAGTGATTGTACAAGATTCGGACGAGGAACATCTGCTGAAAGTGACCAGTTTTTCCACCTGCACCAAAGCCAAAAAGCCTCTTGGGCTTCCATCGGATCTTGTCCCCCAAGGCTGGAGTTCGTGTCAGCCCGTTATGCCTGGGAGCGATGAACTTCGGCGATGCCTGGAAGTGGGTAAACCCAGCAACGGGGCAGATTCGATGTAGCGGTGCGCTGAAATTCGCCCCAGGGATTATTTGGGCGAGTGTAACAAGGAGACCTCATTTGCCATGCTGGACTACTTCTACGATCAAGGCGTACGTTGGACAACCAGTGTTAATGAGAATATCTTTACTGAACTCTACAGGGCAACTTCATCGACACCGCCAACAATTACCAGGGAGAAGAAAGCGAGACCTGGATTGGAGAGTGGATGAAGAAGCACAACAACCGAGATGAGATGGTCATAGGTACGCTCCAAACATTCTCAAGTTCCCCGTTCACGACTCACATCTCGAAGCCACGAAGTTCACAACTGGATATCGAACCAAGGACGCGAACGAGAAAATCAAGTCCAACTTCCAGGGTAACCACGCCAAGTCTCTCCGTGTCTCGCTCAAGGCCAGTCTCGCCAAGCTTCAGACCGACTACATTGATCTCCTATACGTCCATTGGTGGGACTTTACGACTTCCATCGAAGAGCTCATGAACTCTCTCCACAACATGGTTGTAGCTGGAAAGGTCCTCTATCTTGGCATCAGTGACACCCCGGCTTGGATCGTGGTCAAATGCAACGACTACGCTCGCTTCCACGGCTTGACTCCCTTCAGCGTCTATCAAGGTCACTGGTCATGTGCCTTCCGAGACTTCGAACGTGATATTCTGCCAATGTGCGAAGCCGAAGGAATGGGTCTCGCCCCCTGGGGAGCTCTGGGGCGTGGACAACTCAAGTCACCAGAAGAATACAACGACCCCAGCCGCGAGGGCCGAAAGATGGGACCACAGAACGAGAAGTATGCTCGGATTGCCGCAACTCTGGACGCGATTGCGAAGAAGAAGAATACCTTGATTACATCCATCGCTTTGGCGTACGTGATGCACAAGGCACCCTACGTCTTCCCCATTGTTGGTGGTAGGAAGGTCGATCATCTGAAGGGCAATATCGATGCACTTGGCATCGAGCTGACAGAGGATGAAATCAATGAGATCGATGACTCTGAGCCATTCGATGTCGGGTTCCCTCAAAGCTTCTTGTTTGGTGGCAAGCCGTACAGGAGAAACTTCACCTCGAACGATATCGCTCTGGTTACTGCCAATACGCCACTGGAGAGCGTTCCAAAGACGCAGCCAATTCCACCAAAGCAGGGATTGAACAAGTTGACGTTGAGCTAGACGATTTTGATGCTGGACAACCTGAACTTGCTGGAGCGGATCATATGTAAGTGGGCCCCAGGGGTTGTGGTAAAAGAAAATAGGCAATAAAACTATACAACGAAACACAAAGTCTGCAGATATGATAGACACCTGAGTCCGCAATCGTCCAGATCCGAAGTCCATACAGCTACTGTCAAAGATGTCGCAATGGCATGGAGACAAGACATGCAACGACATGCATAGCAGGATGTTGTGACTTTTAGCTTAATGCTCCTTCGATCAGATCACAAATCATTCGCTTCATGCCGGATTTTCCGACCTTCAATCGTACAGATGACCGCCCCAAGCTCTAGTCCGACTTCAGCTGAATCCTGACCTCGGAGAGATTGGTTTCTCCGTTCAGCTGGACGAAACATCTGACACAACTCATTCGCATACCACCCACTCTTTGAAGAAAGACCCCAGTTTACCAACCATGAAAGCGGTCGTCGTTTCCCAACGCGGCGGACCTGCCCTCGTAGTCAACGACAGACCAAAACCACGTTTACGGGACACATACATGCGTATTCGACCCATAGCAGTAGCTCTCAATCCTGCCGATGTAGCGATCACAGATTTCATGGGAAGTGAGGGAACACTTATTGGCTGCGACTATGCTGGAATCGTAGAAGAAGTCGGAGCGGGCGTGCATCGAGGTTTTCAAAAGGGAGATCGAGTTTGTGGAGGGTATGTGTATCTTACACTTTCGTGATCTGACATGGCTGACTGATGTAGCCAACGAGCCGGTGACCCTCTCGAAAAGGAGAATGGTTGCTTTGCGGAAGAGGTCATGGTGAAGGCCGATATGGCTTTACATATTCCTTCTCATATGTCCTTTGAGGAAGCCTCGACTTTGGGAGTTTGTCAGTTGACGACTGGACGGTGTTTGTATCAGAAGTTTGGACTTCCTTGGCCGAAGCTTGAAGGACCGCATGGTGGAAACGATGCTGGACAAGTATTTGTCTATGGTGGTTCATCGTCGATGGGGACGATGCTGATACAGTTTGCCAAGCTGTCGAATTTCGAGGTCGTCACAACTGCTTCTCCTGGGAATTTTGAGCTGTGCAAGTCATTTGGAGCTGATCATGTTTTCGACTATCGGGATCCGAAGGCTCCGGAACAGATCAAAGAGCTCACGAAGGGAGAGCTGAAAGTTGTGGTTGATTGTATCTCGACAGAGGAGACGGCGGCGTTTTGTGAGAAAGTCATTGCGGCGGGAGGGAAGTATTCTGCGATCTTGCCAACAGCATGTCCGAGAGATGACGTTGAGTCCGTCACGACGTTAGGGTACTCGTTTACTGGCGAAGAATGGGAGCAAGTCGGCGTTGTCCATCCGGCTTCTAAGGAGGATTTTGAATACTCAAAAAGCTTTGCTGAACTGAGTGAGAAATTGCTGGCAGAATGCAAGATTAGAGCGCATCCGGTCGATTTGCGTGAAGGAGGACTTGAAGGTATACCTGCTGCGTTGGACGACCTGCGAGCAAAGAGAGTCAGCGGCAAGAAGATTGTATTTAAAGTCTAGTATGGCCTCGCGATGATGGCTTCCTTGCTTTCTATTTCTATGATCCTTCGATGGGTATCTCGAGATTGATGTCCTTTCCTTGAGATAGCCTCTGCTGTCTTAGCTGGAGATTCGAGTCGCGAGGTCTTTCCAGGCGTCCAGTGACAGATCTCCTTGAGCGACATTGATTGCCACCGCCTGGACACTACTTTCTTTCTCCTGTAGCTCATCCAGGAATTCCACAATCTCTCCAGCAGCTTCCTCACTCTGTACTCCGATCTTGGTGTCCTCATTCGGATCGAAAATGATTTTTGAAGTGGCAATTGATAGATCCAGTGCTGCGCTGACAGCATCGCCCACAGATCTTAACTCTTCAGGCTCACTGCTCACCACAACGCGTCCATCCTCGTCCTGCTCCACGTCTGTCGCGCCTGCCTCCAGAGCGGCTTCGAGCACTTCTTCAATGCCGACGCCATCCTTCTTTTCGAAAGTTATGACGCCTTTCTTCGTGAACAAATAGCTTGTGGGTGTTGTGGTGCCACCATGCTCTTTAATGGCCAATCTGACCTCGGCCAACGTCCTAAGTTTGTTGTCCGTCTCGCACTCCACAATGACAGCCACATTGTTTGGAAGTATTCCTTCTACTGTGACGTTCTCTAGGTTTGCGCCACTGATGGACCTTCCTTGGCCTCTCGCAATTGCTGCTTCGATAGAGGCTTTGGCGAACCCTTCCCGCTTCGCTTTCGTGATCAGATCTGCGAGTCGTGGATTGGAATTCGGATCGGCCCCAAAGAGCTTTGAGGCTGTCGCAATCTCTTGAGAGAAGATGGAGCGAGCTTTGTTCTTTCGCGAGTCGACCACGGCCTTGTCGTGTTTGATTTTACTCCATCGCGAGTGTCCAGATGCTGCATACTGGCTCGAGGAAAAGTTTCGTAACTGCAGACGGCATTGTCGGCAGATGAAGTGATTCGATAGACGGCCTATGATTTCTAACAGTCCTCTGCTTGGAGCCATGTTTGTGTACAGAGTCTAAATCAAAGAAAGTAGAAGGGCATTGAGGGCACTGGGCAGAAGGCGGCGCGGAGACAGGTCCGTTCTCAAGATCATCACAGGTGGACTA
>JAASFE010004671.1:14245-34449 GCA_013365205.1 Pseudocercospora cruenta
ATACTACTACTACTTTACGTAGAGATACGGTTAGTCGTCTTAGTCTTAAAGGCTAATTAGCGGGATTGTTATTCCTAACTAACGCGGCTTAAATTATTTTAGCTAGAATCCGTACTACTATGCTATAGAGGCTATTATACGAGGTAGACGCTATTATAATCGATCGCGTATATAGGAGGATAGCGTTAGTTCTAAAGCTCTTAGGCAAGCGTAGCAACGACGTAACGACTATATTAGGAAGTAGCTCCTTAATACTAAATCCCCGCTCTTCCTTTAACGGCTAAGAATATATACTATACCTTTCTCTTAGCTATAAGCAACTTCCGATTTTCTACTAATATACTACTACTACTTTACGTAGAGATACGGTTAGTCGTCCTAGTCTTAAAGGCTAATTAGCGGGATTGTTATTCCTAACTAACGCGGCTTAAATTGTTTCGGCTGGAATCCGCACCACTATGCTACAGAGGCTATCACACGAGGTGGACGCTGTCATAATCGATCGCGATTGCGCAATGACATTTTACACCTTGGCAACATCTCGGATCTCTGAGTCTCTTGGAACCGCATGGTGAATGCATATGCAGCTGAGATATTGCGTGCATGAATTGCGGGCGGATCTGGCGGAAGACGGATCCGGACCACAGCTGGTATGATCCTATCGCAAATAGGTGCATTAATTCTCAAAACGACATGCGGACAGCAAGTTGCAATGTCCTACGCTTCTACAATCTCGTCTCAAGAAGCGAAGCTTCCAAGATCCAAGCGCTCGATCTCTGTTCATGTGCGGAGCACGCTCAAGTCTCGACTAGCGACGTATGTGTCAAGACCCACCATCGCCAGAAGCTCGGGTCTTTCATCCAAGCTGGACATCAGGTCTGCTGGAGCGATGCGAAGTGCGAGGCTAGATCAGTGCAGAAAGCAAATTATTGCACAAACTTCGAGCTTCCAAACGCCGGGTTGGGCAACAACCAGCAACGCAGCGGTTGATGGCCGTTTCCCCAAGCCATAACAATCCCGATTCCACAGGTAAGCACATCGGCACGTTCTGACAGGTGGTGCTGCCGGCTGCGCGGGGAACAGGAAAGGACAGCCTTTCATGCCCCTTGATTGTTCCATGGTGCATCCGACACAAGACCGACTGGAAGTCGCCGAAGACACCTGCTGATGTTCCGTAGCAGCAAATTCTGCAAGATACCCTGCACCCTGCTGCGCTTGCACTCCAGCTCGGGTCCAAGATTCTGCATGATGGCCAACGCCGCGCAGTCCGTGGCGTGGTCGCTGGCAATTCCATGAGACAAACCATGCTCATCCACAAGTCCAAGCAGGTGCAGTAGCAGCGAGAATGCAGCGGATCCTTTCATGCCATTGTCCAGCTGGCTGAAATGATATTGACGACAAGCCTAACGGCCGCATGGAAGTCGTCAAATTTCTGTCCTCCCTATCGTACAGGCGTCCATCGCAATGCCATTTACAGACCAACAACTCCAATGCGATAAAAAAAAAGCGATCGCTCATGCGCCAGTGCCCTGGGCGTGCCCAGGTCTATGCCCATCTAGTCATATGCATCGCTTTCCTTTACAGTCAGAATTCCGTGGTATCATCAATCAGCACAAAACCTCCAGCGCCTTCGCTCGTCATGTTGTAATAGTACAGGAATCATTCGTCAATCACAGTCCTCGGCTCTATGAGACTTTCGTTCTTCTGGGCCTTTGTAATGGAGCTGCCATACTCTGTTTCGTCGATTTGATGATCCGATAAGGAAGAGCTGTGGGGTCCATACATGACCGTCGGCGACGAGTGAGAGAGTTTGTATCACGACAACAGCCTGTGCAATCTGTAAGCACATGTTGAGCTGGATCTAGCACAAATCACGAACCACAACGTTCATGAGTGAGATGTTCGTATCGACGAATCTTCAACGGACAACATTTCTGCTTCTCCGTGTAGTCAGAGCCTAACGGAAGTATTAGCCATCGTCCTCCAACTCATCAATGCTATGTGCATACACCAGCAAAGAACGCAATATCGTATGTGACCGCACTGGTACTTGACTCGGACGTGCTGGCACATGCTGAGCCAGGTCGATTGGCGTGATGGTCCTTTCCACGTGTCTCTGGTGACACGACATTCGTTGGCGAAGCCTCAGACCTTATAGAAGGATGTGAGAAGTGGCGGATAGTCACGCCTTATGTTTCGAAGAGGTAGGATACTTCGGCTAGCTGACGTTGGACCCGTTGATGGCGGTGGTTGCTCCAGAGTGTTCTCTTGGCGGAGTGCAAGGGTTCGTTGCGGACGCCTCGTTCCCGGCTCTTCTTATTTATGATATCTTATGACGAAGTGGAGTCCCCCATCTGCGTTGTTGTTGCAATTGAATGAACGGCTTCCGAAAGTGTGAATCCCTGCAGCTACATACGAAGCGGCGAAACAAAATCCTTGGAGGCAGTAGCTGGGTTTCGATGCGACTAGCTGTAGAAGATTCCCACCCCACGATCTGGATGTGAGCTCATAAAGAACCGACACCTTGGGCGTGGGCGAACAGGGCACATCGAATGCGAGGAATAAATTGCGTGTACCCATTGCTACTGCACAACGGCCACTCTCGATTCTCGATTCTCCATCAAGGTGCGGAGCTCTCACCGTGCTCATTGATCATCTCGTTTGGAGTAGAACTAATTTGGTGGCCTGACAGAGCAGCAACTTCCGGGAGGATTCTTCAACCTCCCCTTCGCTTGTAGCTTTAGCAACGCAGGCACTGCTCAATGTCACCAGGCCAAACTATTGCTGCGGTCAATGTCTCCAGCAGATCTGACGCACCCAATCATCGGTACTGATTCCGTCCTCTGAAGAGCTATTCGGAACCATTACCCACCGCTACAGCAATTCGGGAGCTATTTCAAATCTTGAGTGAATGCAGATCTCCTTCCGAAGCACCTTGCAAGCCTCATGAAAGCTCAACCGAGGTGGCCTGGTGGTTGGCACCGCTTGGGGTTCCGGAGATCGCGAAACGATCCCTCTGCCGGAATTGCCATCTTTGCCGCTGACATTGCAAGCACTTGCTGCTCGATTTTGTTGCAAAGCGAGCCTGCGCGCTGGGTTAAGGAACACAAGTTTCCAGCTTCTCTGGTGACAGCTGCTGTCAATGCTGCACCATCAGTAATTGGTACAGTATCAAGCTATGCACGCTACTGCAGTGGTGCAGAAGTCTACCACGCCGTCGGTGTCCTGCATCATCACCTCCACCTATCCTACTACACCGCAACTGGCCGCAAAATCGAACATTGTCCTCTAGGAAGCTGAAGGGATCAGCTGCAACACGTCTGCACGGAGAGCAATGTCTTGCAGATTGCGCGCGGCGCAGACGTTTTCTTCGCACATGCGTACTTTTTCATAGGGGAAACAATCCTTTGGTGATGTTGCGAAATCGCACCAAGGCCCCCGGCTCGGATCCTGGAAGGGGGAGCAGAGCAAGTTCCGATCCGATACCCTCGTGCAGTCCCTGAAGATCTACTCAATCTATCACACTCCCTCCACGCATTGCAACATTCCAGATCAGCATGGTCGCGTGGAGTTCCTCTCATCGGCCGAGAATTCCAGCAAAGACATGATATCAACACAGCCTCGTCAGCTTTGGTCAGGTGGGATGCGGCAAGCATAGTTCCACGGCGCAGCCAAAGGAAGGCTGGTTTGTCTCAAATGAAGGTGGTCCTGTACCTGCTTCCTGGAGATCAGGACCAGCCAACCTACAGAGGTGGCGCGGCAGGGCTCCGCGGACCTCGAGCAGCCTTTTGGATACCAGCGAACAGGATGACAAGATCTTCAAGATCATGCTTGGCTACGTCCTTCAAGTCGAATGGCGCGAAGACCTCCACAAGCTTACCGACAGGTTATTACATTACGTGACTATCTTTATGATACAGTGCGTTTGCTAGCACCTTGACATCGGCTTGCGAACAGGAGTTTCTCAAGCGCAATTGTCAACAATATGTGCCTCTAGCGAGCCATCACCTAAGATGTCGCCGAGCTCTTCTCGGCCCTTCCGCGCACGCTCAATTCGCTCTTTGGTGGTCTTGTATAATCGCGGTACGCCAGTCTGCTCAAACGATGCATATTCATTGACCATCTTCGCTAGACCTTTTGCTGCAAGCCATATAACAGGCACTGTCCGATCGTCAGCAATGCTCGCATCAACTCGGTCGCGTTCGACACGCATGGAACCTTACTCCCGTGCCCATTGAAACCTGCGCAGATCCACTGGTTCGATCTGTCTGGAACAGCTCCGATATGAGGATTGGAGTCGTACGAATAACCCATGACACCAGTCCAGATCTGATCCACTTTGGCATCTGAGTCTTCCCAACCTCGAAAGGTTCGTTGCATATACCCATCATAATAGTCCTTTGCTGCTTCGATCAGGGTCGAATCGTCAACATTGTTGTACCATTGCGCTGTGTGGGGCTTGAACTTGGAAGAAGCACCGCCAACCACAATGCTTCCATCTGGACGAGGAATGAGGTACGAAAGCGTTCTGTCCTCCGTTCGATCGCAGTAAGAGTTGGCGAGGAATGGTGCCTGTTTGCCTTCTGGAACAGTGATCCGACAACAAATGCCCTTGCAGGGAATGATGTTCTTGCTGTATTCTGGAAGCAGGCCTGCGACGTATGCATTGCTGGCATGAACAACTTTCGTGGCATGTACGGACCCTCTGGCTGTTCTCACAACGAACCCACCGTTGCCGAGTGGTGTCACTGCAGTCACTGGTGCATAAGTCTGCAGATTAAGGTCACCGGAGCCGACCAGCGACTTCAAGACATGAGTAATAAACTTATATGGCCACACCATACCTGCTGTGTAAGTGGCAACGGCTTTACAGCCTTTGACCCCGGAGATGCCTTCGGCGTCTTTTCCATGGTGAAAGTCGACATCTCTCATATAAGACAAGCTGTGGGCAGACATTTGCTCGTAGACCGTCTTCGCCGCATCCGCGGCTTCCTGATTCGACCAGCAGTCCACTGTCCGGGCGAGGACAAAATCACAATCGATATGCTCCTTCTCGATGAACTCTTTCATCGCTGGCACATGAGCGATCTCGAACTCCGCAAGCTCTTTAGCCGCATCCAGTCCAGCTCGCTTGATATATGTTGGTATATGGCCATAGAGATCTGGTCGTAAATGCCCGCCATTACGTCCAGTAGCACCTGGAAATGAAGTCAACGTAAGCTCCAGCTAAGCTACTTCTGCAGCAGCAATCCCTACCTTCACATATGCCTCTTGCTTCAAGCAATGCTATCGATTGCTTCGGCTGCGAGGGTGATCTGTCCTTGACCAGATGCCAGGCTGTGGCTGCACCTGCATATCCGCCTCCGATAATCACGACATCGGCTTGCTGAGGCAGTTCGGGTGTTGTTCTATGCTTGTGGAAATCGTCCTTGTCTCTACTCCAAAATGCCGGAATTGGGTTGCTGACGGGCAAGTAGTCGTGGTGGTTTCTTGACGAACCCATGTCTCCTGTCCCCAAAGCGCTCATCAAAAGCCGACGTGCGTGGGATGTAGTGCGGTATAGGGCAAGCTACTCATGCAGCTCTCATGGGAGGCTCTATTCGGTTAATTTTGACCAATCCAAGGAACTATGCCGGCAAATCTGCGAATTCCAAAGCCACTCGAGAGAAAGATTGAAGGTACTCGAAGGCCAAAGATTGGTGAAGATATGGCAATAGGACTTATCTGATCAAACAGTCGAGGAACTAAAATGTACTGTACAGCGGCCACCGGCATTCGAAGGATCAAAGGGAAGCCGAGCGAATCGAAGAAGAGCATGCGATGTCGCAGCGTCGGAGGCCGAATTCCGCCAACCCCAATTAAGCAACATAACCATGTTCGCCACGATATCAGCCAGAGCTTCGCCTATCTTCGAACGCATCCGCGCCTCCACTTGAAGCATGGGCTGAAATGACCGGCCCGGCGGCCCGGGAGGGTTTAGAATGAACTATTACCTATCGTGAAGACCTGAGCGGTTGAGACTCACGCGACACTACTGTCCATCATGGTACAATCTGCTGAGATGGAGCGAGCACCGACACCACAGGCCTTTCACGGGTACGACAAGGACGAGAAGATGGAAATCGACATTGAAGCTAGACCGCAGTCTATTGACGATGTCCCGGATGAGAAGGCACCGAGTATGCTCGGACACTTTGAAGAAGTCCAGCATGTACGGCAAGGTCTTCATCAGAGGCATATTCAGATGATCGCGCTCGTGAGTTCAATCGCGTAATTCCAGTGATTGACAAGTCATTGACTGACCGTGATATCCGAAAAAGGCTGGAACCATCGGAACTGGGCTTTTCCTGGGATCGGGACGAGCAATTGCGAATGCTGGACCTCTTGGAGCGTGGTTGTCGTATAGCATTGTTGGCGTTACTGTCTGCAGTGTTGTGCTCGCAGTGGCTGAGATGGGTGCTTTGGTTCCTCTGAGTGGATCCATCGTCCGATTTTCGGAGTTCTTCGTTGACCCTGCCCTGTCGTTTGCCGTAGGCTGGAACCAAGTATACTCTTACATCGTGAGCATACCGTCCGAGATTGTCGCAGCGGCAGTGCTGGTCAGCTTTTGGACGGACGCGAACAGCGCAATCTGGATCACGGTCTTCAGTCTGTTGGTCATTGTCAGCTCAATGACCTTTGTGCGAGTATATGGCGAGCTAGAATTTGGCTTCTCCCTGCTCAAGATATTCCTCGTGGTCTTCATCAATATCCTATCCCTGGTCATTACTTGCGGCGGAGGACCGAGCGGAGAAAGCATCGGGTTCAGGTATTGGAGAAATCCTGGACCTTTCGTCCAGTACTTGAGCATTCCTGGGTCCCTCGGCCGCTTCGCTGGATTTTGGTCGACGTTCAATTCTGCATTGTATGCTTATGGAGGTATTCATGCCATTGTGGTTGCAGCAGCAGAGACCAAGAACCCGAGACAAGCCATTCCGCAAGCTGCCAAAAGGATATTCTGGAGGGTACTCATCTTCTATGTCCTTACGATTTTCATGGTTGGGCTTGTGGTCCCTTCGAATGACCCCAATCTTTTGAGATCAACCGGCACGGCATCGCAATCGCCTTTCGTAATCGCTGCCAAACGAGCGGGCATCAAAGCAGTGCCGTCATTCATCAACGCTATCGTCCTGACATCTGCCTGGTCGGCGGCAAATTCCAACATGCTGACGGGGTCTCGGGTCCTTTTTGGAATGGCCAATGCAGGTCAGGCGCCTAAATTCTGTACTCGACTGAACCGCCACAGCATCCCTTGGCTGGCAGTCGGTTTGCTCTCTCTTTTCATGGCGCTCGGCTACATGACATTGCAAGATACAGCCAGCACTGTTTTCACTTGGCTGCAGGATCTGGTGGCGATTAGCACATTGACTGATTGGATCTTGGTCCTGGTAACATACCTGCGTTTCTACTATGGTTGCAAAGCGCAAGGTATCAATCGCAAGTCGGAGCTCCCATGGGCAGCACCATTCCAGCCCTGGTTTACCTGGATCTCCCTCATCCTGTACCTCGCGCTTCTGCTCACGAGTGGGTACAAGGTGTTCATCCACGGTCGCTGGGATACGGAGACATTTATTTCAAGCTATTTCAATATCCCCTTCACGCTGATCTTCTATTTCGGCTACAAATGGTGGAAGAAGACTAGGATTGTTCCATTGCATGAAATCCCGATTCGTGGATTCATCGATGTAGCATTGGCCAATCCGGAAGAAAGAATTCCGAAAAGGACAGGATGGAGGAGGCTCAATGTTCTTTGGTCGTAGCTGGTGCACATTGCGAGTAATCAATACTTCCGCGTTCCTAAGCTCCGATTAAGTTTCTCCTACATCTGTAACGGGCTCTTTGAGGGCTTCTGCTGACCCACGAATCCACGCAAACGGGGACCTTCATGGACGAAATGGATGCTTCATTGTTCCCTGCATGGCTCTTCGTAGAGTGATCGTTTGAAATTGTCCCAGATGACTCCGTTATTATGAAGACATCTCGATAATCTTCTTCGCCATATTTGGCAAGGTGTCGGCCATGACATCCATCGTGCCAAACACCTCCGAACAGTCGTATTTCTCGTAAGCCGAGCAGTATGCACCCTTGAAGCCAACCAGTGCTGCCGCGGATACGTCCCACATGTGAGCTGCTGCAAACCACTTTTGATCCTCCTTGCCAAACTTCTCAAACACAGGTCGATAAGCAGCCAGAGCCGGCTTGGCCACACCTTGCGTGTCACAGCTCACGAATCTCTCAGCTGGCATTTCCACACCTCCGTGGTTGAAGTAGCCCTGCACACGGTTGATGTCTGCAGTGGTCAAGCACCAGACATCAAAGCCATGGCTCCTCAAAAGCCCGATACATTCTTTCGCGCCTTCTCGAAGTTCCAAAAGAGCGTATCCTTGCTGGCACTTTTCTCGTTCTTCATCCGTGCACAGCTTCTCCGGATCTTTGACGCCAGATAACCAGAGAGTCCGGTAAAATACAGCTTTCATCACATCTTTGTAGGACTTGTGTCTGCCACTGATTGATAGAAACGTGAAATCTAGCTCGGCGTGCGTCATCCAGGAATGGCCAAAAGATGTTCCATTGAGTCCATGTCCGCGCAGTTTCGAGCCTATTACCTCGTCGATGCGTTTGTGGAAAGCTTCGAAGCAGACTAGAGTTCCGACGATGTCAAAGACAACGTGTTTGGCCATTATTTGTGGTTGGCTGGGTCGATCTGTGTATGATACGTCCTGAACCTGACGCTCTTTCTCTGTTACTCAAACTCCTTTTGTACTTGTAGTGATTAACTCGTGCATCGCGGTACATTTTAGTCGCGGCAGCGTATCCACAACGATATTTCGAGGACCAGCCGGCCCGGCGGTCCTGTAGTAGGCGTTTCTACTTCGGCCAAACTCCACTGCGTCTCGGGCAAGCGACAACGACCGGCGAAACATCTTGCATGCTCATCAACGCAGCTCGGCGTAGTCATCATCTAGAGCGCGAGATTTCAAGAGCAGAGATGAGCGGAAATCAAGAATCGATGCCCCTGCCAAGCTGATCTTGGCAGTTCCGAGCGACCGCAGGTGTTCAGAACGCGACTCACATCGCGATACGACTGTCCCTATATACCGCGTTATTCGAACTCACTGAAGTATGAGTACGTCTCGCCTAGCCGAAAGCCGATGCTCTTCTACGTACGCTCGTCGAAATGAGAGATCCGATATCGAAAGAACAATGGGTGGTAGCTCTTGCAACGCAACATTGCGCAGATGCTGGGAGCACGACAAGGTTGGCAAGAGCTAGGATTGATTGAAAGAATTCATATAAGCGAATAGTCTTATGAAGCGGTCGACTCTTTGCTGCAGTCGTACCTTTCTCTCTTCCAACAGCGACAGAGCTGTCATCACTAGGCCGCCATGCTCGAAATCGAGCAAGAAAAATGGCGTACACGTAAAGTCTCTTTGTGCGCGTCTACGTGTCCCCAAAGCTCGACAGCGAACCTTGGCAGCACCGTCGGGGGACGATTAGAGAGCTTTAGCAGTCTCCCGCCAAGACGAGTGGAGGTGTTCGAAAACGTCACTGCTGCCAGCGAAGAAACTATGGCACACCCCTAGGAGAAGAGAGCTTCAGCAGAGTCGCTCCAGACAGGGGCTGTTTGAGCGGCTTTGCCTCTTCTGTATGAATCTCTTGATGCAACACACCCATTGCATCACGACATACAGCAGAAGAGGCGAGTAGAAATTCCGACCAACCTGCTCCTTGTACAGTGACTGAATTTGCAGTCAAGCGAGCACCGTAAAGAATTCCGAATGTGGGTTGCTAAAGCTCTGTATTGTGGTTACTATCTCCCGGGGCCCCACCAGTGCCCGGATCTGTTGGGTCCTGCGTTTGATGTGGTATGCCCTTCGTCCATGGCGTATTTCTATACGAGTTCAGCTTCTTCCGCATCGACCTAGCTCTTCCAAGGAGTGATGGGCTCCCCTCCGTCTGAAAGTCTGAGGGATTTACAAGAGCGCTGGAATCGTAATTGTCGTTGACCTGCGCTTGCGTAATTTTAGTTCCGACTGCTTCTTCATTGGGTTAGGATACGAAGTGCCACCACTAAAATCATAAGCCTGAGACTTAGCCACGGACTGGGCGTGGAGCTTCTTGGCCTTTGAAGAGTCTGCATTCTGAGCATATGGTGGTGCGGCGACGCCTGTTTCTAACGAGAGTTTCGCTGTTCCTGCTTGGCTTGGTACGAGGCCAAACGCAAATTTGGGTACAGGTGGGCGCGAAGTGTCTCTCTGTAACCAAATTAGTTTTTGACAAAGTGCACGAGCAGGACGGACATGCTGACCAGTCCAGTGCTGCTTCAGAGGCCGTCTTTGCGCGCATTTGATCGATAGTCATGTCTAGAGCTACAGCATCTGCTTCTTTCTCGGCCTGATTTTAATCTTCTGTCTCCTGTGCTTGTGCGTCGGTATTTGCAAGCTTCGCATCTGCCTCATCTTCTGCCTCTTCGCCAGGGTCCATGTCCTCATCTTCTTCCTCTTCATCAGGGTCCATGTCCTCGTCTTCCTCCTCTACATCAGGGAACATCTCCTCATCAAGCAACTCTTGTAGTTCTGTGACGGCAGTCCTCAACTCTTCCATGTACTTGTCGATGTCGCGGTCTTGACCTTGCGGTTGGGAGCGGCGGAGGGGGTACCAGAGGAGTTTAGCATCTTGATGGAATCGCCAGGCTTCGTTCAAGTCGTCCACGATGTTGCCAAGCAAACAAAGTGTCCTGATTCTGTGGTAGCATGGCAATGCAGGCTCTCGTAGCAACGCTCGAGCTACCCGTTCGCCTTCCGCCAGTTTGTCTTCTTCCAACAAGGCCAGCGCTTGATTGAAGGCTTCCGTGAAGCTCTCAGTGATCTGATTGGCCGGGAAGAGCGACATGATGCCTTCCAGTGCGGTCCGATGAATGGTGAGTAAAGCGTGGTGAGCAAAACGTGGTGAGTAAGATGTGGTGAGTAAAACGTGGTGGGTAAAACGTGATGGGTAGACTGTGGTGCATGGTGCGTGGTGGATGCTCAATTGGACATCTCTTGAGCAGCATGATGCAGTGGCGAACGGCCGCTTCGCAACGGCAGGAGCAACTGACACCTCGCCCAATAAAATTGGAGGAAATTCTAGCGGAACCTGTCGGAGCTTCTCACGCCTTGTCAGCTGAGATAGTCCTTGCTCTTCTCTCCAATGGCCACAAGATGACTGCTTGTAGGCTCAAGCTCCCAGCCATGCTCACATCACATACCCATTCTGCGGCTTGCCAAGACTACAAACACATCAACGTGCGCTCGGAGGAACACATCGGTAGAGAAAACGAGATCAGCTGTTTCTGTCATTACCACTATCATACCTTTGCCACTGGCTGCGGAGCGCCTGTTCAAGAGCATCAATCTTCCAGCCAGTCCTGCGGCCCATCTCTTGGAGGAAACCGACGCATGCTTGCCGGTCAGGATCATGCCGCAGGTACGCGCCCCATACCGAGATGCAATGTCGTGCCGTGAACCACACGTTCTCCACTCTACTGTTGGACCGTGCTATTCCAATGACGATTTTTAGGTGACGTCTGATGCGCTGCTCGCGTGCATGCTTCTCATGAGTTGTCTCAGACGCAAGTCCGTCAGCGCTCGGGTGATTCCAGTAGAGGACGATTTGGGCGATATGATAATATTGCACACCAATTGCATGGTGACCGGCAAGCATCCAAAGGTCAGGAAGAGCACCGTCACTGTCGCTGCGTCTTGCTCTGTAATATATTGGTTGGAAGGATGCAGGCTTATTCGACTCCCAAGCTGAGATTTCGGCGTCAAGTGAAGCAATCTTGTCCATGTCTTGCGTTGCACTGAATGTCTCTTTGAGAAGCTCGGCCAAATATAAAACCATGAGACTGGCCCACGATGCATCGTCGCCTCGCTCAATGAACGATGATCGTCGGAAATGCTCAAGCGCAATTTTGATAGGTGACTGTGTGGTGAGAGAAACATAGATGTCCTCCCTCAAGCACAGCCATGCAGCAGCCTCGCCTAATCCGCCAGCAGCAGCGAAGTTCGGAACAGCGTTGAGAATGCGAGAGACTCCTTCCAGATGAAAGCGGTTGTCGTGCTCATCCATTTCTTCGTTTTGTCGCAGAATGGCCACCACCATCAAAGTTGTCTCGTCGATGGTCTTCTCGGACATCGCCGGAATCAACAGACGAAGGCACTGGTCCTGATGATACAACGCTTCTGTTTCTCCAAGATTAGTGTCGCGATGCAAGTGTCTTGCGGAAAATGAGCATAGCGCGTGCTTCAGAATTGGCTCGGTCAAAGACCTGCGCGGTACTTCAAACTCGAATGTTTTGGCCGGATCACAGATATCGGTCCACAAAGCCATATTATCAACGTAATTTCTGATCAAAATGGCCTCGGAGTCAGTAAGCACAGCGTGGAACTCAGAGGTAAAATTGTCCGGCGATGCATTGTCCTCTGGAGGCGTGTAACTGGCGGCGAGATTGTGTATCCTGGATGCGTCGCTGTTCGGAAGAGTTGCTTCGTCGTGTCCATTCAAACAGGTCGAGTCTTGAGGTTGTGAACCGACATCCTCAGCGCCGTAGTACGAACGCAACTCACGAGTTTCATCCAGAAATGTGATGTGTCTCCAGGACTTGATCCATGTGTTCTTGGTCTCAGCAACGAGTTTCTGCTTGGGATCAAATCGGAATTTGAAAGAGTTCTGGCGCATGCATTCTAGGCCAATAGCTTTACATTGCCGACAGACTTGGTGCTCGAAATCACATTTCAAGTGTCTGATCCTACACGCTATAGGAATACTGCATTAGTATGAGTGCCCCATCATGCCAATGTCTCTTGTCATGAATTTTACCCTGACAGCTTTGAATCGGTCGTCTCCTGCCATGGTCCTCATCGGTGGCCACTGTCCGGGTTGAAGGCATAGCCGCACGAAGCCATGGTCTGCGATGCTGACGGCTGAGCAATGTAAGGGCTGAAAGATCGTAGAAACATTGTGGAAGAGAAGGAAGAGAGAGGAAGCATTGATTCGAAAGTGAGTGGTCTCGTGCACACTAGCCTTGATGAGAAGTGATGCCCGCGGCCAAGACTTCCCTTCTCGATTTTCTCCAAACTTTCGTTCACCGTTCAACAATTCTTATTTCCCTTCCTTGCCCTCGTATGCACCGTTCATCAATTCTTGTTACCATTCATATAACCATTGGCACCCTTCTTGCCCTCGTAAATCAATTTGCCTTGCTCATTCCATCTACTGACCTCACCAGACCAGAGCGCCGACTGCAGTGCTCTCGCGATCTGCATGACCTTGACGCCAGTCTCCAATGGCAGCGGCACTGGGCTGTCGTTCAAGATGGATTCGATAAACTCATGAGCCTCAGTCGCGAAAGCGTGCTCGAATCGCTGCCAGTATTCTTCTTGGACCTCATGACTGATGCCACGCTTGTCGCAAAGCACAACGTTGTTGGCGCGTGGAATGAGGTTCACGCTGACCTTTCCCTCTGTTCCAGTGATCTCCGTACTCACGTCATGACCATGGGCTTGGGTTCTTGAGCAGTAGAAGTACGCCATGGACCCGCCCCAGAATTCCACAACACCGATTGCATTATCGACGTCGTCCGAATCAGCGAGCTCTGGGTGGTGCTGAAGAGTTCCAGTTGCCCAGCATGCCTTTGGCACAGGATTGGAGAGCATCCACAGGGTTAAATCGATGTCGTGGATGCCACAATCAACAAAGATTCCTCCATTCCGAGTTGCGTAGCGCACGAAAAAGCCTGTCGTGTCGAGGAGATCGCAAGTCTGGCTCCTCACCAGGAATGGCTTGCCAATAGCACGATCCACGAGCACCTTCTTGGCAGCATCACGATACGAAGCGTCAAACCGACGAGAGAAAGCAGCCATTACCTTCAGCTCGGGCTTCTGCTTGGCGGCATCAACAACACCCTGTGCTTCCGCGAGATCCGTGGACAAGGGCTTTTCGCAAAGCACATGCAGTCCTCGCTCGACTCCTTTCAGAGTTTGGATTGCATGAACGTCCGTGGAAGTGCTGACCCAGACAGCTTGGAGGCCTTGATGCTCCAGCATCTCATCGTAGTCATCGTAGACAGCGATTTGAAAATCTTTGTATTCCTGGTTATTGTGCGCCCATTCCACCTCATGGGGCTGATTGCTGCAGACAGCCACGACCTTGAGAGCAGTCAGTGTCTTGGTCCAGTGGCAGCGAAAGGGTTCCAAGTCAACTTACTCTTGCTCTGGGTGTTCGGTAAAGGAGTGTGTGGACATGTCGCTTTCCCATGCGCCCCAGACCGACCACGGCAATGTTGACTGTTGGTGGTGCCATGTCTGCTTTCAACACTACTCAATGGCCTGAGAACTCTTTGGAATATGTCATGGGATATGATAGCTTTGGATCAAAAACAAATTCTCTTTGTTCATATACAGATCGCATTGCTCCACAGCGGTGTTACCATTTACATCCATCACCGCTCCGCCAGCTTTATGCTCCGCGAAGGCAGACGTTATGCGACAAGTGCATAGCGAGCATGGAGACTTGAAATTAGGATGGAGATTGTCTCCGCAAAACGGGCAATTTGCTGCGGCGAGATGGAATCAGCTTCCGAACCTCCTCCACCTCAGCCAAGTACTTGCGATTACCATCCGATCATTGATCATGCTCATAAAAGCTATCGCCGACAGAGCCACCGGACTGCAGCAGAGGTCAGAAAGAGACTGCCGGAATGCTTCTTTCATCGATTTGACAAGTACATACAATCATTATCTGACCCGAAACTTTTCAGACCGCTTCGTCACTCTTCTTCCGATCGCTCGCCCCTCTGACTTTTGTGCTCAAATCAAAGACTGGGAGTTGGAAGGGGGCATCCACTGACGCAAGCATCAGAGCAAAGAAGAGATACCATCCGAACATGCATGTTACGAACAGCAGGGCTCCACCTGCTGTGGTAAGATCCGAGCTCTTATCCGCCATGCCTTGACCTGCGTACCAGAACGATGCTGCGAGACAGCTGAATGCGGCTGGTAGGGGCAGGAGGACCAAGAATAGAATGAGGTTCGTCCTGATCGAGCAGATCAAGTAAATGAGGCACAGAAGTCCCATGAACAGCAGAAAGAAGGCGAATGAGTTGACAAATCCCGGTTGGCTCAGACCCAAGGCTGGGTTGTCTGGATCTGGCGAGTACGCTTGGAATGCTCCGTAAAAAGGCTGCAGAACACCACCGTACGAGAGCCAGAAGGCACCGAAGGTGCTAAAGACCACGGCGATATATGTATTGCCGAGAACCCACTAGGTCAGATCAGCGCTAGAAAACACCAAAACATTTCTGGCCACTTACTTCTGCAACTGCAGCCAGAATCATCAAGACTCCGCCAAAGAACAGATATACTGTGATGTCTGAGGCCCCCAATCCAGTCACAGTGCCACGCCAGTCCATCAAAAAACAGGAGAGCGGACTCAAAGAGAGCAAGAAGCCAGCAACACCGCTATGACAGGTCAATATCAATATCTTCCTCAAGCGTGTCCTTCGGCTACTTACACTGGCGTAGGATTACCAAATGTCTTCCGCAGCTCTCCTTTGACTCTTGCCTCGGGGTTGAGATACAGCTTCTCAAACAGCTCTGGAGGAATCGATACACTGCCGGCGGTTCTAATTTTCTGCAGTGCCAGTTCAGGAGACTCATTCGGGTGCAGCGAAATGTTGCCTTGATCGCCATACGACGGCGCGTAGTCTTTTCCGTTCACGTCCGCCATGATCAACAGCAGTTAAACAGCTTTCTGAGTGTGACAATACTTGAAGGATTATGGTTTGCTACACAATTCGCAAGCTGGGCGACGCTGCTTTCTTTTGAAGGAGCATCTTGAGTGTCAAGTCTTGCTAGCGGGGGAAAGTATCGTCGGCGCTCTGTCCAGTTACGGATCAATGGATGTCTTCGATTACATCCGTGCGGCTTGATGGGACGAATAAGTAATGAGGCTATGAGCGACAAAGCTGCTCATTGGTCAACACATGACCTGGCAACAGGTATTGGGAATAAGATCTCGCCATATCCAGCAGGCATTGAATTGGCGTTATGCGGGGAAAGTAGCACGTATACTGGTCAAGGTAAACATCCCAGGGAGCTAGCAATCGAGCATCATGAGCGCAAGAATTGGTGATGGTCTTGGTCCTCGGAGAAGGAGCTGTATATCGCTAGTTCGACTGCCATTTCTGTGCTGACACAAGACTTTCAGCAGTCGTGGCACCCACTTGATTCGAGAGAGGATCGTATAGCTGAATGCTGTCATGATCAATGCAAAGCATACTTCATCTTGCTGCTCGATCATGGCTCCCTTGTTAGACTGGGTTCCTAGTCGATCATGGAACAGGGTATGGGTCTTATGAAATAGTTTCCGGCGCGGAAACTCCAGAGACCGTCTGGACCTTCACGCAATTTATTCCGCAGTTCACGTGGTTCAAGTTATGAAGCCTCTTACACGGACTCATTGCTCTTACGGAGAAGAGGTCCAAGCGAAGGAAGAGATCGTTCGCTGACCGGAATATTACATGCCAAGGTCGTAACGCTCCATATCCCTGTCCCGTCGTTCAGTTGTCGATCTCTCGTTTTGCTAGCTCACTTTCTCGTCCCCATCGACTGTATGAATGGCCGGCGTCAATGACATTTTCTAGACTTGCACCGAGAACTGCGGATCCAAGTGTCGATTCTAATATGCAAAGTCTGAATGTAATTTTGAGGAATACCAGTTTGTCGCCGCCAGTATAACGATATGCAGTACCATCAATCTTATTCGCTATGCCGCGGCAGCCTTCTCAACAACGGGTATCTCCAAACCAGTGCGTACATCCCATATCAGTGGGCAGCGCATTGATCATATGCTATCTGTTCAGCATTCGGACATGTCGTCGACAGAGTCGTACGACTCCGCTTTGCAGCATGAGCTCAGGTCCATAGGTCGCAGACAGCAGTTCATGCTTAAGCATCGAGCACGCATACCATTGCTTACGATACTCTGAGTTATTCACAGTGGCTCTGGCAAATCCCGTCTGAGCTCCAAAGGAAAGTCATCGTCTTGAGGCGGCGCACCTGTGCAGAGCGCAAAGTCGAGATAAAGCATGAGGCGCAGAAACAATTTAGGACGCTTCTGTACCAGATTGGTCCAGTCCAGCTTGACCTTGTTGGGATTGGATATATTGGCCAACGATGTTCCGTTGCCGTTCGTCTCTTTGCCATCCCGCCAATTGATCATGGAGCTGATAAATTTCTCATCATCTTGTGCATATGCAACCAGGTTCGACAACACATCAGCGCAGAAATCTGAGCCGTCGAAGTTCTCTTGCTGCCCCTTCAGCGTTCGTGTGAAGATTTCCAATCTTCTGTTCTCGACACCTTCATTGCTGGTCCCTCGGGCGGCTGCAACATTGATGGCCTGAAGCACCAGAGGGATCGCGTGAAAGGCGCTCACACTTATCGGAAGATATTTCATCAATCGAACTTGGACAAACTCTTGTACGCGTCTTCCCATGTCGAGATTTGCTGTTTCCAGGTCTTCCCGACAATCATCTAGCGAGAAGAGCCCTCGAGCTGCTGGGATCGCTTGGTGAAGGAGGATCAAATGCTCATCAAGCGCGAAGACAGCGGCGGAGTGATATATAAACATCATGTTGGCGTAGATCGAGATTGGTCGACTTTCGTGCGCATCGTCCAGGGCTATCGGTGACGGAAACGTGCGCGAGGCCTGCTCTTGCCAATGTCTAAGCGACCTCAGGGAAGACTGTATGTTGGCGATAGTCTCAGGGAGCGATGATGCGGCAGTCTCCAGCCTATCGCCCAGTGACTCGTGCCGGTAGATCGTGAGGGCATGAAATAGGCATTGCATTAAACGGCACGTCAGACTGAGCACGTCGACGATTCGATGCTGAGTATCGAGGTCATGAACGTGGGATCGTCCAAGCTCAGCTTCAAAGTCTTCGACTTGCAAGATGCTGCTCTCGTCTTGCCATGGCGGTGAAATTAATTCAAGTTGCATCCTTCGCCGAAGTCCAAGAGATAGAATGCGATCTCGCATTTGTACGCCCCACCACAGGCGCTTCAAAAGTCTAGATCTCGCTCGATCTCTGCCTCGAAGGCGATAGTGTATGTCCGCTTTCGCAATCCGTGCGAAGCGGATGCTGTTGCCCAGCCAGTAGGAGTTGACTCTCAAAGTGTTGTATGTCGGCGCGTAGTACGAAAGCAACAAACACGCTTGAGCACATGCTATCGGGTCTTTCTCTACGCCGACATCAAAGAGAGTTTTGCTCTGTCGGTAATAGACCACCCTTGCCTCTCTTTTGCTGGCAAAGCCCAGACCAAGAAACGTTTCAAGCTCCATGAAATTGATCGATGCGAAGACCATAGCCTTGACGAGGAGAAATGAGTAGTTGCCAAGAGTGAAATGTTCACCATTCCACAATGACCAGAACTCATCTTCGGCGATGATAGGCAAGTTCGGGTGAACCATGAGGAAGTAGACCCTGGCCATTTCCAGAAATGCTGGCATCGGGGGAAGATCCAAGCATCCCTCTCGTCCCATATACTCTGCTTCAGAGAGAGACAGCCCGGGGATCTGGAACGCAGTTGACGCCGAGGTGCTCAGATGTTGAACGTAGGCTGAGTTGAATCCAAGATCTGTCGCTCCGAAGCCAGGAACCACAGTGTTATCCCTGGTGAAGCGGAAAACATCATGAAGGTCTGCCAAATGGCTCAAATCAATGCTACCACTAGCTTCAGTCAAAGCAGCTTCTTGACCTGCGGCATTGCCGCTCCAATGGAAATTGTCGTCGAATGTGGTAGCCGCTTGCTCATAGGCGCTTGGTGTGGCAATGCTTGAGCGCCTGTCGTCTGTGCGTTGGCTCGTGTCTTGGTCCCACGCAGAATCATTATCGTCCAACTGGAAAGTGTGACAGTGCTGTAGAATCTTCTGCTTATGTTCGAACGATGGCGAGGCTTCCCTGATTGAACATCAGCGAGAATAAAACCTATAGTATCAAGGGACCGACCTGGAAGCAGATCGTGGATTTTTCTTCTCTACAACCACGCAATTTGTCCGGGCATCGACACAGTTCGAACAAGGAGACCCGCTCTCTACCACATTGCAGCGGATCTTTCTGATTTGACCTGCAACCTTCGCTCAGTCTTACACGTTCGCTCGGAGTCATATTTTGTATACAAGAGCTTACTTACAATGTTGGCAGGCTTTCTTTGCTCGTCCTGGAATCGATTTCTTGCGTATGCCACTCGAAGGTCTCGCCGACTCGCTGAAGGAGGGACGACCGTGGGCGCTATGCATCGTACAACGCTGTTAACTCACAAAAGTTTTCGGATGTCGTCCTAATGGAGAGTCAGATGCTTCCATGCCAGAGATGGCTTTCCAACCTTCAGCGACCAATGCGGCAGCAGGCTTCTCCAGATGGGGTCGGAAAGTCAGTTGAACCAGACCCTGTCAGTTCAGAGCCGACCATGTCTGCCCCGCATTGGTGACACGGCCGCGGCTACTCTATCTCCTACTCAGACCAGTGATAAAGAGTTTTTGTGTTGTATGTAATTGAGACTCACGTGTTCCGCAATAGACTTTACTAATCCCGCAACTAACTTTATAAACCCCGCTACTTATTAAATAAACTCCTATATAGACTATATAATACTCTTTATTACTAGTCTAATCTATTTCTATCGGAATTTAGTATATATATATTTAAAATAATAGGAGTAAGTAGATAGTAATAGATACTATACTACTATATATTAGAAATCGCGAAATCCGCTATAATACGTCGCTACGTAATTATAGAAACTAACTATATACTAAATTTAACGTATCCTAACCTACTTATTAATACTATAGCCCTATATTTATATAAAAATCGTACGTCGCTCTATATATATAAGTCTAACGCGTAATACCTACCTCGACTATAGTCTACTAAACTACGTCCGTAACGACCTAGATTAAGTCCGTAGCGGGGTAATACGATACCGTAAATATTTATAAAATATCCTTAGCTATCCTTTATAATACCTCGCCTAGCTTTAGCCGTAATCTAGCCTAATATCTGTCGATTATATCGATACTATAAGTCCTAATAGCGATAGATATTAAAAGAGGACGAATAG
>JAASFE010004676.1:8690-77413 GCA_013365205.1 Pseudocercospora cruenta
GATCGGTTCAAGATCGTGATCTGGTGTTCGGTACAGACATACCGAACCCTGGAGTGAGAGATAGAGGGTACGGGCCGGTTCGCTGACACGTTCGGTCAGCCAAAGTCTCGATCTCATCAGACTTTCCGTTGTCGCCTGGATCGAGCCTCTTCTCGGGTCTCTGTGGGCCTGGACTGCGTCGAGCTGCGCCTTTGCAGAACTGCGAAACAACACATCGCGATGCGCATTCACGTGTGTGGATGAGAGCTGGGACGCTTTCCCGCTGAGCGCGCCAGCCGCTGATCAGAGTTAGCTGTCCTAGAGTATGCACCGAAGTGTCTCCTGTAAGCTGTGACTTTGCTCTCCCTTACAAATTCCAATTCCTTCTGTCTCGCCAGGTCTCTGGTACGCGTGGTGGCTTGAAGGCGTGCCTCGAGGGCGCGGAAGAAACCATGCATTACGGTATGTGGGCGCGTGCCCAGAAGCTGGGCGACAACTTCGTGCTGATAGAGAGCTGCAGTTCGCTTCTTGAAGACACCCAAAGTTACTGTAGATCGCGGCACCGTCGCCCTCAAAGCTGTCTTGACCGTCACGACCGACCTGGGAGAGACATTCTACCCGAATAACCTCGAATTGATAGCATGTCTGCGCGATACGGCTGAGGACGGGGACATCTACTTAAGAAAAAAGCTGCAGTGGGAGGCAGGAGCACGATCGGTCAATATCTCCATTGATCTTTCGCGGCAGGATATAGAATGGCCGGCGTGCATGCATGTTGCCGTGAGAGGACACAAGTCGACGGGATGGGGTTATATGCCTCCTTTTGTCGATGCGTGGAGTGGCGCACTCAATCCCACGAAAGGCCAATTTTCATCGGGCTGGAGGGTCGAGAGAAGGTTCACAAATGTGATGGAGAGACAGCTATCACTTCTTGAGGATGCAGGCGACAGCATAGCAAGGCACCTCTGGGATGGCAGCCAGGCCTTGGCACAGCACATCGACCAGACTCTTTCGCTACAAAATCAGGACACACTACCGCTTCTGGAGTATGTGCTACTGCAAGCAAGTTATCGAAGACTGAATGCCATCGAGCTTGGTTGTGGTTGCGGCACTGTCGGCATTAGTGTAGCTCAAGCCATTCCGGATTGCGACATTTTGCTCACAGATCTTGACGAGGTCACCGAACTGGTAGAGGCCAACATACAACGCTGTAATGTAGCGATGTCGTCGAAGGTAAAATTTCAGGCGCTCGACTGGCTGGAGCCTCTGCCGCCAAATTTGGAAACCAGGAAGAACGACCTGATCATCGTATCCGAATGCACGTACAACACTGACACATTAGAGCCTCTGGTTGGGATTCTGGTCTCGCTGGTCGTGCGGTCACCGAAGGCTGTGATTTGTGTCTGCACAAAAACTAGACATGAAAGCGAGGCTGTATTCTTCGACCTGATGAGGAATGCTGGTCTCATCGAAGAGGGCAGCATAAGATTACCGCTACCCGGCGAGCCTGGTCATGGCTACTCCGACTCTGCTACGGATGTTGGTCTGCACTTATTCCATGGCAAGGATCATCGACTGAGTCTCAGTCCTCGAAACCAGAGCGAGGACCAGGTACCCAAGGTCAATGTCACGAAGAGATGTAAATCGCGATGAGTTCAGCATGATATGGCTTCTGCGGTTCTTATCAAGATGTATACTTGCGTACAAGAGGAGCAACCGGGCGTATGGCGAGCGAAGCATCAAGCGCATGACTGCAGCATGAACCCACCAACGAGTGGCATCGGCGTTCTGGGGAGGGCAACGAACAGCGACAGTCACGAGGTACGAAGGTCCGAGGCCTCGACAGTGTTGGCCTTTCTATCAGACATGACAGGGTCAGTCTCAGCTAGGCCTCAAATGTCATCATTCTGCTGCCATTGAGCGGCGTCGTGACACGCCCTGCGGTCGTTATTCGCATTGTTCCCCGCCCCATGCAGCTTTCGTTCTCAGCCAGCTGGCAGTCATGGGATAAGAACTTCCCCTTCCCACAGATGCTAGTGGTTACGTGGCCTCCAAGCAATCGCTCGCTGACGGGAACTCGATGGACATCTGTGGCGAATATGAGCAGCAGGTCTTCCCAAACTAGTTGGCTTTCGTGTTTGCTCGCCTTGGGGATGTAGCATTCCGACAGTCTAATGACTTACGATTGCAGTGACAGTATGACCACCCTGATCATGGAGGACGCCTCTGCGCTGGCAGCGCAATATCAAAACTGGGCTTCCTTTCTCGCTCCATTCTGATTTCTTTTCCTCCACTACAGCAACGACCAAGCTCAGCTTCGACAGTCACAGCACTACCAAAGCATAGCAAAGCGATCCCAAAGCCTCAGAACATCAACCACTGCGGAGCGACAACAACATCAAGTGACCTTGACGGCCTGCTACCACACCTCGTCGACACTTCCTCGACTCCTTCGAAGGCGTACACTAAGGTATCCACTTCCCTCTTGGCAAGGCTTGTGTGCCGTGGCTAATGGAAACAAATCAGGCTGCCCATCTCTCACGTGAGCCACTAGGCTGTCATCACCTCTTCACCTGTTCTCACTCGACTCTGACGACCAGACCTTACCAAGGTCGCCATCTCCCTCTCGTCGCCTTCCGTCCGTTGCCTGATAGCAGAAGCGCCTCAGATCATCCACCACTTACGTGAGCCGTTCATCTATCACGACCTCTCACCTACCCTTTTCAACTCTACCAAGGAAACCTTTCCAAGGTCACGACCTCCATCCTCGCCCTTCCTGAGTAGCTTGCTCTTGCAGAAGCGAATCAGGCTTTCGGGTACCCACGTGAGCCCTCCGACTATCATCACCTCTTCCCTATCCTCACTCGCCTCCGTGACGAGAGCGTCATTGAGCTCGCGACCACCCTTCTCGCCCTTCTTGTGTAGCTCCCGCCAACGGAGCTGGGTCAGGCTGTGACCAATCCACGTGAGGCACAGCACCCTTCTTACACCTCACCTGACACCCTTTTGACTCCACAACACAAACACTTCTAAGGTACTCAGGTCCCAACTAGCACATTCTGCGCTGCCATTGCTAATAGAGCGGCATAGATGACTTCTCCACGATTCTTGGCTCTCCTCCTCCTTCCTCTGGCCTCGCTCACCGGCGCCACTCCCATTTCTGCGAGGTCTCGCTTCAACGAAACTTCGCTTGCTGAGCCACTCGATGGACAATCGGTGTCTGTCGGTAATGGCGTTTTGGAGACTTTTGAGAGTCCCACTTCAGGAAGCACACCTCGCGTCCGCAGGTCGAAGAGAAGCTCCGTAGCGTCTCAGCCTGATCATGACTCTGCTGCTGAACCGGCCTCAGAGGGGCTCGATGAGAACTCCGGTGTTTCGAATAGCACCGTGAAATTGGAGTCGCGCATGAACCAGGCCCCGTATCAACCTACAATAGCTGAGAGTACCTTCTGGTGGAAAATCGAGAAACTGGAGGAAAGAGGTGTGAAGCAGCACGATCTGATTCCAGCTATGGTGGTAGCCGAACGTCAAATACGTCCGGGCGCGACCCCCGTGGCATTACGAGACTGGGTCGCAAGTGAGATCCAACGACTCCGGCCACTGATGGAGGGACGACCTAGTAGGAGGACACCTATACCTTTGGGTTGGCAAAAACCGGCCTATGCGGCCGGCTTTGATCCGCCACCCTTGCCACGGTACACTATTCACCAGAGTCCTGGTGCTGTGCCGTATGGCCAACCTCTCCCTGCTCGACCTGGTCCCGCTCTCCCTGCTCCGCCGCCTCTGGCTCATATCGCCCCGGCTCCGGCAGCTGTCCCAGCTTTCCAAGCCCCGCCAGCTGAACCTGCCGCCCCAGTCCTACCACCTTATCCGCCTATCTCGCTTGAGATGCCAGGCGGACAACCATGGCGAGTTACGACAAACATGGCCGCAGACGTGAGGGCACGGTATCGATTCAAGAGTTATTACGGCATAGCTCTCGCTCAGGCATTGGAGGAGTTGACACACGAATACGCTCCGTATTCACCCCGTCTCGATGTCGAGGAGGTTCGCAGGCGGCTCTGGCAGCTTGTGTTCCACAATCGCAAGTCGAAGAGAAGCCCGCCCGCCTCACAGCCTGGCCACGACTCTGCTTCCTCCTCTCACTCTACGGCACCCAACTCAAATCCAGGTGGTCCAAAAGGCACTGTTCAGTCGGAGTCAAGCGCAACGAAGCCCGACGATTCGCCTAAGGCACCATCGATCTCTGATGAAGACAAACCATTCGGCTGGTTGCTTGATGAGATCGAATTGCCCGAATCATTCAGAGATCCAGACATTCCAATTGTTCCCAACTCTCGTCCGGCACCAGCTTCAGAGGCTCCGAGATCTAATCTTGATGCCGGAAATGCTGGCCGTAAGCTGGAGTCACGTCAGAACCCCCCTGTGGATATACCAGCTGGTAGTGAAGACGACCATCGCTGGGCGTGGCAAGCCTACCAAGATTTTCTCAGGGAATCCAGACCAGATAATAACAAGCACCGTGTTGCTATGGTTTTAGTCAGCAATTCAATGGCAGAGAAGTACCCGCAGCTGTTCTCCGATGGACGTGCTGCTATGCCTGCATGCAACGTCTGGGTTCGTGAAGGCAAGATATTGCTCGATCCGAACTCGAATATACCAGCTCTGGACACCTCTATGCTTCCTGCTGATCTTGATGCCCTCTGGAGTCGTATGCTGGACTTCGACAAATCCGGCATGCCTGCCTCACAACAGGTCAATGACGTATACAGATGGTGGCGCGCTGATCATAAGGAAGTGAGTTGGAACGCAGGAAAGGCCGCTTTCGCTGACTTACGTGTGAACATGCGGTGGAGAATGGAGGGGAGAGGATACAAGTACGGTCAGCCTACCCCGGGGCATATACCATCGCAACGATACTCAGCGACTGCTCCGGCGATGAGCATTCTTGAACTTGCCTATGCAGCCCAAGGCGCCCCTCTACCCTTCGCTCAAGCCGCTCCTCCTGACCAGACTGGTCCTGCTCCCCAAGTCCAAGCTGCCGCTCCCGAAGCCGGCCCTTCAACATCGAGACGCGAACGCAATATAGGAATTATTCGAGATCTATATTGCACAAACCTCGAAAGAGGCATGAGTCCGGACCAGGCATCTCGTGAGATAGTGGAACACATGCTGATGTGGGAGCCTTGGAGGACTCAAAAATCTTGCGAAGATGCTGTCCAGGCAGCTCTGCAAGACCTTGCATGAACACGCGATTCAGTTACTGCTTTTGTGCGATGGTGAAAATATTTTTCTCGATTCGACTTCTAGGCTTTATACTTGGCGACGGCACCGGAGTTAGTTGTTTCATGCTGTGTGTTTTAATACATTTAGGAGCGGTCGTGGTGTCTACCTGCTGCCTGCTATGGTTGGTACTGTCGACGGCGAAGGGGCCATTTTAGTATAGTGATATCACAAGCATTCTTATCACTCAATTCTTCACCATTGATCCGCGCCGCATTGCTTGGCCATATGCAGAGCGCTCACTTGCCGTCGTCAAGAAGGACGTGAATTAGCTTTGCATGGTCAACAATCAATCAAATCATCTTTCGACACTACACGAGACTTCTCCGCTTCGTAATGCAATAACTCACCGTCTCATGATTCTACCTGGCTTACAGTCCGTAGCCGGAGAGAACATGGGCTAGCTGTGTATTTTCAGCATTCAATCAGATCGGCACTCCACGCAACATGAAGCTGCTCCGCTTCTTGCTGTTGAGCTACAGCAGTGTGTGCTTCCTGCAAACCATCAGCAATCAATCAAATCAACACTTCAACGATTCATCGACCTTCTTCGTTTGGTCCGATCTTCGCCTTGCCCGACCGTCATACGGACGGTCCGTCAAGGTGAGACGTGATCAGGCAAGACATCCACTAGCTGTCCACCCTCAGCAATCAATAGAATCATGTTCACTGCCGCATACAAGCGCCGGGCTCTGTAACCGGAGAGCTTCTCCGCTCTGCATCACCAAGCCTGGGTGGTGAGACGTGCATGAACGTCGCCAAGAAAGAACATCAACTAGCTGTGCACCTTCAGCGCCCACGGCAATTGTCGAGAATTGCTCTTATGCTCCACGGCCCCCGGAAGACCTTCGTTCTCGTCATACTCTCTTTTGATACTTATGTTGCTTGCTCTAGTCGTGCGAGTCCAGCAAGCAATCAGTTGAAGCGCCACACCAAAGTTCTCCGCAGGAGCAACCATCCTGGAGAGGTTAGGGACTAGCTGTACACCATCAGCATCGAATCAAAACAATACTCAAATGTTCAAGTAACTTCTCCTCTTCGTTCAACTTACCACACCTCCACGTACTTCCGCGTATCTGCCGCCAAGAAAGACATAACCTAGTGGTTCACCAGAAGCAATCAATCATCTCACCCTGTCATCACACCGTGCGGCCACCTCACTCTACTCTGGAGAGACATGAATTAGCTGCACCACATCAGCAAGCCATTATGATCGCTACGAACCGATCACCAAACCTCTCAGCTCGATGCGCCGGGCATGCGCATGAACATCAGCTAGCTGTGCACCGTCAGCATCAAATGAACCCCTCTCTTCACCGCGGCGCCAGACCTCTCCGTTCTACTCAGTGTTGCACATGTACACGCACCTAGCTGTACCTAGGAATGTCCCAGACTAGCTGTACACCACCAGCAACCAATCAACCTACCTTGCCATTGCTACACGAACTTGCTCCGCATTGTGCTGCTTTCACTTCCGCGGGGTTTGCGGTCCAAGAAGAGCATAAGTTAGCTGTACGCCATCAGCATTCAATCATTACATCTCCTCAAACTCCAATGGAATTTGGCCTCGTAAGACTCAGCCTTCCGATCCTCGCAAGGGATCCACCGTTCTTCGCACCACTCAACACCTACGTAGTCAAGACAGCAAGGAAATTTAATCAGAAGGGATGGCTGAGCGTACCACATTGATCATCATTGCTTCGTATAAGCTTAAAACTTTGCCCTCGTGCTCGCGCTCTTTCTCCATCACAACTTCGCCTTCCCACTGCTCTTCTCCGTTTCTTCCTGATACTTAACCTTCAACATCCTCCTCAAAATCTTTCCACTCACACTCTTAGGTATGGCATCCGTGAACCTCACACCACCTCTCAATTTCTTATGATTAGCAACTTTCTTGCCCAACCAACCCTCAATCTCACTCGCCAAATCCGGACTCGGGTCATTCCCAGCTTTCGGAACGACGTACGCCAGCGGAACCTCAGTAGCAAGATCCTCTCGATAAACACCGAGAACAGCAACATCATCGATCTTCGGGTGAGCGACGAGATAACCTTCGAGCTCGGCGGGAGGGACTTGGAAGCCCTTGTATTTGATGAGTTCTTTGACACGGTCTGTGATGTAGAAATTGTTGTTGGAGTCCTGGTAGCCGACATCGCCGGTTTTGAAGTACCCGTCGTCGGTAAGAGCGTTCTTGGTGCCTTCGGGATTGTTGAGGTAGCCCATGAAGATGTTTGGTCCTTTGAGCCAGAGTTCGCCGACTTCGCCTTGTGGGAGTTCTTTTTCTTCCGGTGACATGTACTTGGCTGTGAGGTTGGGAAGAAGCTTGCCGACTGAGCCCATTGAGGATTGCCAATCTTCCCATGGCTGGAGATGAGTCGTTGGTGATGTTTCGCTGAGACCGTAGCCTTGCTTGATCGGGACTTTGATGCGAGCGTACATGGCGTCTACCAGCTCTTTTGCGAGAGGTGCTGCACCAGAATTGAGGATTCGTAAACTGTTGAGATTGTACTTGTCCACGACTGGATGCTTTGCGAGGAGCAGCACGACTGGTGGGACGACATAAGACATGGTGATCTTGTGATCTTGCACGATCTGACACCACGCTTCGAGATCGAACTTCGGTAGCACCACGCATTTGAGACCTCGGTATAAGCAGTGGTGGATAATGCACGTGAGTCCGTAAATGTGGAAGAAAGGTAAGAAAGCAAGAATCGCATCTCCTTCGGGTGCTTCCTTGTGAGGCTTCCACGAGAGCATGTGCTCTCCAGCAGTATTTTGCATCACATTGGCGACAATGTTCCTGTGGCAGAGCATGACACCTTTCGGCAGACCGGTGGTTCCAGAGCTGTACACTAGAAAAGCAAGATCCTTCTCCGGATTGACCTTGGCTCTTCTGAATCTCTGCGTACCAGAGATGTTTCGCACAGAGGTGAAGTGCTTGATCCTGCCATTGGGATCCCGCTTTTCTCCGATAAGAGCGATTCGGTCTTCTGGTATGCCGACTTTCTTCGCTGCCTCAATCGCAAGCGGCAGTTGAGGTAATTGTGTAATGAGTGCTCTTGCCCCGCTATCCTTCAACTGGTATGCGAGCTCTTCGACTGTATAGCCTGGGTTGGCAGGCGACACGATGCCTCCTGCCCAATGTGTGCCCCATGTTATTGCTGGAGTATCTATGCAGTTCGGCGTGTATAATGCAAGCACATCGCCCTTTTGCCAGTCCCAGAGACCTTTCAGACCTTTGCCGAATTCGATTGCGGTGCTCTTGACTTGGGCGTACGTGTATGATCGATTGGTGGCGGGGTCGACGTAGACCACTGGATATCAAGTCAGTACAATCTTTCTGCATATCGTCCTTGGTACCATCTACCTTTGTCATCTGGAAAGTCTCTATCCTTCCTCTCAAACAGGAAGTCCCAAAGGCCGACATTCGGTATCTTGAGCTCGGGATACGGTGATTGCGAAGGCATTGTCGCTGTTCTCGTCAATGTTAATCAAGTCTGGATAAGAGCACAAGACGATGTCAGACACTGATTCACAGCATAGATTGTGTAGTATCACATCCTTAACACGTCTAGACGAGAAGGCACAATGCTCACGCGCGCAAGCTCACTCCGACTCGCCGAGGCATCTGCTACTCCGGAGCACGCTAATCGGTAGCTGCCCGTGGGTCTTTTCAGTGGCTTCTTCGGCGGCGGGCAGCGGCCTTGGCGTTTGTCATCAGACGACAGGCAAGAATGTGCAATGTTGCGATGAAGGAGGATGATATTGAGTTAGGAAATGCCTTCCTATCCTCTTGTGAGAGAGTGGTTGGAGGCCTGAGTTTGACGATTGCAGGCATTGTCGGCAAATCTCTTTCGGAATGCCGAAAGCGCTAGCAAGGATCTACATAACTTTCTCTAACGTCCTTCCAGTCCGAGAACATTCACTCATCAACATAACCAGAAAAGTATCGCAACTCGCTCCTTTCACGGGTCTTGCTAGTGATGTGCACGTAATTTTGTCTAGTACATCATTCGTGTGACTTATTCATGGCCATAAGAGGCTTATATAGTATTGTCTGTCTCTGCTGTCACGACCTAGGACTAACAGTCTCCCATTCCTTCTCCATCTCCTCTTCATATTCCTCAAGTCTTCTCTTCCTCCCTCGCCCCGTGTACGACGACAAACTCGCAGTACTCCTGGAGTTCGACCTATCATCCAATCCAGATCCAAGCCGACTACTCGGCGACATGGGACTAGCAAAAGGGTCCGCATCTTGCACAGTCATTGCGCGAGCAAGATTCAATCTTCTTCTCTTCCTCGATCCAGGAGAAGGCAAAGAAGTTCCGAGATCGAGAAGTCGCTGTCGAGCTTGAAGCCAAGAAATTTCTGCTTCGTGCATAGCTTTGGTATCTTTGGCCGTGAGCTTCTTAACCAAAAATTCGAAACGAGAACTGTTGGATCTTGGAAAGGCGAGGAAATGCTTTGTTCGAGACCGTCGTAGCTCGTGGTGCAAGGAGGCGACTTTTGCCTGTAGGCTCTCGTGCATGTCTCGAGCTCTGAGGTACTCTTGTGTTGCTCGCCCGGATCTGTCTGGAGTCCGGGGTCGAGGGCTCGAGCTTGACGATGAGAGTTGTGTTTGCGTGCCTCGTGAGTAGGTTCGTAATTCTGGTGTCGTTTGGCTTGGAGAAGTTGAGTCTTCTAGAACTCCAGCTCTCACAAGGAATGGTTCAAGACTACGAGCAAACCTACTTCTTCGTTCTCGATGGTTCTCTTCTGTCATTTCAACGATGCGTTTGGCATTGGCGAGTCGCTTGACCAACGGTGAGCTGGAGTTGCCAGCTTGCACTCGGGCTTCAATCCTTTTGTACTCCAATTCTCGTAGTTCGGCTCTTCGATGACGAAGCCGTGATTCTTCATCCATCAGCTCGTGCAGAATGAGGCAGTTTGAGTGACTTAAAGACCACAGCTCGTCAAAACTGACGTCGAGGCATCGATTGAGATATTCTTGGCCGTGCTTGAAAGTCTCCACCCATAGACTCTGCAGACATTCTGCCATCCTTCGAATATCGGTCTCCTGTTCAGCAATATCCTCTTTGAGAGTTTCCTGAGTCCTCTGAGTATCTTGCAGCTCTTCTCGGGTCGTCTCGATCTCCAATGAGAAATCCATCCGCCGATCCAGTGCAAGCGCAGTGATATCGGAAGTACTTGCGTCTAGCCTCGCTTGGAGAACTCGGTAGTTCCGCTTGTCCCTCTCAAGAATGGTGCTCATGCGCTCAAGATGCCGCGATAGCTTGTAGACTCCTTCCAAGTGGTCGAGATACGATGGCCCAAGGGCACTGATGGGCCGGAACGAGGTGTTTGAATCGAGGTTTTGTGAGCGCACAAGTCCTTGGCCGGCTCCTGCAGAGCCATCTGAGAGGGTCTGTGGCTGCAGCCAGAATCCATTACGCAGCCTAGCCACAAATCTTCGGATAGTGTCCATCTAACATGTATACCAAGGATGGAGTGGTTGGTCTGTCTCCTTTCCCCGTGAGCGGATAGAAGCTCCTAATGGTCCTTGTCCTTCGAAACTTTCTTTGTCGTAAAAATTACCATGCGCACAAGAGTGACGCTGTCCGGAAGCGGTCCATTGTTAGGTGTTACAAAGGAACGGGGTGCGGCTCATCATTAGACCAGGCAGAAAAAATGTGTCGACTGAAGCTTTGAAAGTGCGGTTCAAGAACAGTAGAAGCTGCCATACAGTGTGATGTGCATTCATGACTTCCATGCTGTCAGTCTATATGCATGGTCCAGTAGTACGCGACGGGAGTGTAGCACTCAGTGCTGCCCATAGTTTGAAACGATAAGACGACAGATGGCAGTGTCGCATCTACTTTGGAGTTGTTGATTGTTATCTCGTCCTGTAAAAATGTTGTGGGTCTGGTTTACGTACCCGTGTGTGGGATGGGTAAGTGAACGAGTCGTATGTAAGGAGCACGGACGCGCCATGCATTCTCGCAGAAGAAGTGAATCGGCACTCCCATCGGCCCGGATTGGTTGTTTTAGCAACTTTTGAGGTTGAGTTTGACCTTCTACTGTTCCTCATCTTCATCTACTTCGAGGCCATCGGACGCGCGTCATCAGAGCAATCCGGCTGTCGCACAAAGGTAGTCATAGACGGGCGCCGTTACATACGATCTTTAGATGCGCGACAACAGTACAAGTTTTCAGACTCGAGTATAGCAGTACGGCAACAGGCGTAGCCAGGCGGCGGCGGCGGCGCCATGGAGCGAAACGACCGCCTGGATCGAGACGATCGTGGTGGCTCAAAGTACGGGGGCGTGGAGGAGGAGCGCGCATACCTCCAGAAGAAACACGAGCAGCTGGTCGACCGAGCGCAGCACCTAGGTGTGTTACCTCACACTTTGAGCGAAGAAGAGCAATTTGCGCTCGAGAAAGCCAAGAAGGCCCTTCGCAACCTGCCAGCAGATGTTTTACTGCATCCAGACTTGACCCGCGAGTTCATGACCAGGATCATGCGCATTCCAGCATCCGACACACGTCGCCGAGCAATGGCTGTGAGCACGACCAACGCGACGTCGGCAGTCGCGCATCGTCAAAACCAGCCGGTCTTTCATCCCTACAACAAGTTTCCGACTGGTACAAAGCTCGATCAAGCATCAAGTCTGGCTTTGTCGGGGACCATGAGCGTCGGCGAAGGAGAGAATGCAGTTCAATGGTCAGTCGTGGCAGATCAGGATTCAAATGCCCTCGTCATTGGCGCAACCTACCTTTTTCCTGCACTCGAGTACCTCAGAGCCGTCGGGAGCAAGAACTGCACGTCTGCGGGCGTGGTACCAACAGGCGATGCATTAGGGTTCCAGAAGTTCCGACCCGGCATATTGGCCGACTGGACAGCAGAAGACAAGATCTTCCACATGTGCGAGTCGAGAACAGAGCGAGGGTTGGTAGCTATCCCAGCCGACCAACAACACAAATACGTTCTGGTATTTCCTGAAGGATCTGAATACAAATCCCACGCCCCATCGGACGCCAACGTGCTGTTTACGCGGCACTCGCCGTACAAGCAAGGCGGAATGCTCTGCCTTGATCGCACCAGGATATCGCACAACGCAAAGGCGATCAGGGTGAAGGGCTGCTTGACAGAAGAGAGCATGGTACGCCTCCTAAAGTTGGAGGAGCAAAAGGAGGAGATCGAGAGATCGAGGACCGCAGATCACCTCATTTCAAGTGGGTTGACTCAATCGCAACAGGAACAGCTCAATCAACTTGGACAACCAGGTGACAACGAGAAGCGAGTCTTGAGTGGTGAAGCCTGGAGAAATCAATCTTCCAACCGGCACGGAGATCGAACGGGACCAGAGAGGAACGGCTTCAACAACGGCGGTAAGTCCAGCCATACTCCTGGACAGATGGCGACGGTGACGGATGGACAGCCTCGGAAGAAGGGCAAGGCCAAGATGACTGCAGTCGGTGCTGAAATGACAGACTTGTCACAAGCATGGGAAGGCGTAGAGCAAGGTAGACCGCAAGCCTTACACGATGGCGGAAGTGGTCCAGACTTGGTGAAGAGCAGCAGCCGAGGCGATGCGAGGACCGTTGCAGATGTCGACCAGAAGCGCAAGAGAGGTTACGATGAGATTGCCGATGACGATGATGAAAAGACCGCAGGACGACCTAGCCGCCCTAGACAGGGCAATGAAGGACCGGGCTGGCGCGGCTTGAATGAAAAGGCGAATCAACGTGCCATGAGACGTGGAGACAGAGAGACACGTCCTCACCACGATTTCCAGCATCCACCTGAAGAGCGCGATCCCTGGCGCGGTACTCCAGCATACGAGGCAGCATCCGAGACTGTCAATAGTGGGCCCCGAAGCAATTTGCCGGGCAGTCTGCGTGCTGACGACTCAGACGAGGAACCTAGCGCCCAAACCTTACGCGAGAGAGCTTTGGATTTGAAGCCGATGGGACGCTCGTCTCGATCCGACAGGACGAGAACTTCGAATTCGAAGCGCAGTGGAGGGCCATCACGTTCGGGGAAGAATGGCCGAGCATCGTACCAATCTCTGGACGACCCTACTCCACAGAAGAAAAGGCGTGGTATGGACTATAAATAGATTGCGATTCCCTGCCGTTGTCGTCGAGACTAATGTAGATGGCGCTTTCGTGCTTGGGTAGCACTTTGCAGATGGAGCTGGCGGCGTTTTTTTCGCATTGAGGGTTTATGGCGTGATCAATGATTTGCTGGAGGTGGACATGACCAAATGTCTCTGCTGGTGCAGCATTGTTAAGGCTAGCAGCGGTCCAGACATATCATAGTGATGGAACAAAGCGTTGGATTGCATTCCAGGTGGAGAGTTTCGAACTGCCTCTTTTATTCTTTCTTTCTTCCTTTCTTCTTTCCTTCGTTGCTTCATTCCTCCTCGTGGAAGATAAATGTGTGAGTGGGATCCTCCAATGGACGACCCAAGGATCGAATGTGATCTGCGATAGTCCAAACTCATGGAGTGCCAGGAAGCGGTGCCTAACTGCGCGCTTTACGTAGATGGGTTCAAGGTCTCTTCAAGATCACGTTTGCCGGGCCATCAGAATGACGGGCAATTAATGCTCTTTTTCACTCATGCTATGAAAGCATCGAGTGAGCTTTCTCGTTTGCTAGCCTCTCAGCTTTCGGGGATGGACCACATGCTTTTGGACTTGTCGATGCAGAGCCTTGCAGCTCCTGCTGGCTTGCGGCTTCTGGCAGTAGTTCAGAAGTTGGTACGAAAGAGGTTGTATGTTCCTCTGGAACGGTTCTGTCATCGTGAACGAATGGTTGAGATGGGGGTTGTCGCAGCATGGTGGTGAGTCGATAGAGAAGAGGGGGGGAGGTTCAAGACAGCCCAAGACAGGATCCGAAAGCGAGAATCACGTGCCTCGGCGTAAAGTACCTCGGCATTCAACATTGTGGTTCTATTTTGTTGTTGCCCGGACAGACTCAATGGAACTCAGCAGGAAACGATCTCGTCCATATTAATAAATGGTCAAACCAGAAAAGCCGAATATGCCAATGAAGTCACGTGATCTACTCGCAATTTGGCGCTGTCGCTCGATGACTATCAAACCCTCCGCTTCTTAAACTCCTCAGCCCTCCTCTCCTGCTCTCGCTGATATTCCCGAAGCTTTCTCTTCCTACCAACACTCGACGGCAAGGATCCACTCGCTCGCCTACTCCTGTCATGCTCTCCAATCGCTCCTAGACTCCTGTCGCTCGGAGAGGAAGGATTCTTTTCCGGAGCCGCAGCAGTCACGACTTCAGCACGTGTACGATTGATCGTTCTTCTTCTTCTCCCCTCAGATCCAGGAGACTGATAGATCCCCAATCCACCACCGGTAGGAGTGTCTTCAAGCCGCTCAGGCGTTCGAGGGATTTCCGCACCGAGATCCAATAGCCGCTCCCTTGCTGCCATCCAGTCTGCTTCGGCTTTGCGTAGATCGTCACGTCCTGGTGCAAGAACCCTCTCGGTCCTGTTATCAAATCTCTCAGGGCTTGAGTTGGTGAAGGTTAAGAGGTGTCCCATGCGTCGCGACTCCAGGCTTTGAGAGAGCTCTGCGTACATTGCTTGAAAGCTTTCGAGTTTATCACGGGCCCCAAGGTACTGTGCAGTCGCCGCTTCCAAGACATCTTCCTGCTCGGCATCGTCTCCCGGCTCATCTTGTTGGCTCTCGTTCACAGAACTGCTTTCTTCGCTATCCGAAGATGGTTTCCGTCCCTGTGGACGTGCGCGTTCGTTGCTGTTGATATTGTCGTTTAGAGACGCACGTCGCCTTTCAACGTCTATCAGATACTCATCCAAGCTCGCGATGAATTGTTCCTGCCATTGTTCCTGAGAATCTTGCGCAAGCTCGATGATATCTTCAAGCTTTGAAACTCGACTGTCCAATGCAATTCTCTCTTCATCGGAAAGTCCTATGGCAGTCATGCCTCGGTATCGTAGCTCGTGCGCCTCCCTCTTTCTCTTCTTCAGAAGCGTGTGCTTATCCAATGCGCCTCGAAGCGAAATACATTCCTTCTCGGAGAGCGACCAGTGCGGCTCGAAATTCTCATCGAGGCAATGATTGAAGAGTTCCTGAAAGTGCTTGTATATTTTGAGCCAATTCGAATCCAGCTTCTCTTTCGTGATCTTTAGGTCGGCCGTCAGAGTCGCATGTTCCATATCCAACTTCTTGCAAGCAGACTGGTTTTCCTCGAACAGATCGTCCCAAACATCTTTGGACTCGGAAAATTCTGCCGTTCCTTTTGTTGCAGCCCGATTGCGATCACAAATAACAGAATCGATGCTTTGTTGGTTCAGGCGCCGCGATTGTCGACGCTACGAAAGAAGCTCCTTCTCACGATCATACTGCTCGGAAATGTCGCGCAAGTCTCGAAAGAGATTGAGGTAATACGGGCCGAGTGCGTTGATCGGCCGAAAAGTGCGAGCAGCATGTGGAACACGCTGCGGCTGCCTTTGTTGCGCGGCTGGCGATTCCTTCTCCATATTTCTTGCCTGATTCTCCTTGCTTATGAGCGAGTGCTAAATATTTCTCTAGCGCCACGGCCAGACCATACCGACTGCGATATAAATTGAAGTGTGCGACTCGAGGTGGTGTAGCATGAGGAGAACCTTCCGATTAGGCGGGTGGAATCCATGAGGAGCTGCTCTTTGTTTGTGAAGGCGGGACAAAGCATTGAATCGCCGGAAAGGAGCTCTACGCCCTTAACGTCGAAGAGAGCCGATCCAGTGACCTGACAGGCGATTGGACCCGTCTTCCAAAGCCAATGGACGCTTCACTCATGCGTCGTATTTACACAGTCTCCCACTCGTCTTCCATCTCGGCCTCATAGTCCCTCAACTTCCTCTTCCTCTCAGAACGCGTATTCGGCGAAAGTGAAGCCGTTCTCCTCTCCCAACCTTGACTATCACTATTCAGACCACTTAGATCTCTACTCCTCGGCAGCGAAGGACTTCTCGCCGGATCAGCACCCTGCACAATTCCCGCTCGAACACGATTCAGTCTTCTCCTCTTTCTTCTCTGCCCAGATTCGGAAGACAGAATCATGCCGCCTTCCTCATCGCCACCAAGCCCACCACCAGTCGGAGGCTGGCCCAGACCACGATCCGGAGTTTGAGGAACTGGGATGCCGAGATCAAGGAGATGTTCATATGCTTCTATCCAAGATGTCTCCGCCTCTTGCATCGCGGCAACATCATCTGCCGTGAGTCTGTCTACGAGGAGGCGGAAGCGGGTGATGCTGGATTTGGGAAACGTGAGGAGGTGTTGAGTTTCCGTAGCTAGGAGGTCTCGCTGGCTTTGCGAGACTCTTGCTTGCATGTTTTCATGGATCTCCCGGGCGCGAAAGTATCTCGCAAGAGCAACATCCTCAGTCTGATCGTCGAGATCGTGATGTGAATCCGGAGAACTTTGTGTTTCGGGCACGGCATCGGCCTCTGACTCTTGTTCTGATCGTTGTTGCTCGAGAACACCAGCTCTAAGTAGCATTTGGCGCACATGTGTAAATGTGAAGTTCCGTTGAGATTCTTCCAGACTCTTTTGAGTCATCTTGATCTTGTCCTTTAGATCATTTGCACGATCTTTGCTATCTTGACTTATGCCGTCAGCAGTCACACGGGCTGCGATTGAATCGTACTCCAGCTGCCTCAACTCGCTCTTTCTTCGCACGAGGATGGAGTGCAGGTCCAAGAGGGGACGTAATGCAATACTTTCTGTATGACTAAGCGACCAGGGCTCACTGAAGCTTACATCAAGACACCGATCAAGGTAAGCTTGTCCATGTGTGTATACTTGCGACCAGAGAGCCTCTATACGATCGGTGAGTCTCTGCTTTGCCGGGAGGGCTTCGTTGCCAAGCTTTGTAACCATCGGATGCAAGAGTGTAGACGAGCCTAAATACATAGTAAACTTTAGCATAGTCGAGAGCGATGGTAAATTTGCAGCATCACACTGAGTTCCTTGGCCGTCGACAATAGCCAGTTTACGGATGGTGCAAAGAACACTCAGATAGACCAGACAAGGTGGCTGTGGGAGCATGGTCGAGGTAACGCGCTGCCAAATGCTGCCGCGCATAGCTCCCTCGCGCGCCTCAATTCGTCTCTTAAGGACGAGAGCGATGCGATTCAGTTAAAGTGGTCTGCCAGCCATGCGGACTTTTGCGATGTGGTGCTTGAAAATCGTAAAGTGCACTCGCTCGGCTGCTTCCGCCGGGCAAGTGAATGCTTGCGCCTGTGACACAAACGCATCACGAAAGTGATTAAGTTGCTCCCTTCCCGGAAGACTGCGCGACCAATCATCGAAGTCGAGTCTGCCAAAGCATCAAAGATAGACTGCTCTTGACTGCGCGACCCAGCTGCTTCCCACAACATCCACTTTCTGACTACACTCCATTCCCAACAAGCACAGCACACGCATCTCTTCCGCCATTCATACAACTGACGGACAGCCGCGCGGCTGTGGCCAAGAGCGCAGCGGAGGACAAAATGAGCTGGAACCAGAATCCTTAGAGCTATCAATGATCGGACAGCATCAATCGACGCCCACAGAAAGGCCCTTCAGAAAGTCGCCCTCAGCTTCACGAAAAGCCTCTCCAAAGCAGCGCATCGGCGTAACGAGGTCAATTTTCTCCCCATCGATCCGTCCCGCCAGAGTGCTGCCAGCAAATCCGACTCGACCAGCAGCGGAAATGCCTCCTTCGAAGTCGGAGAGGACGGTGAGGAAATCGATGTTGTACGAAGCGAAAACGACGAGCTGAAGGTCGGCGACATGGTACTCTTTCCGCGACTCGAGTATCTCCGGGCGGAGGGCCAGACTTGCGCGGACGACTACGTGCTTCCCACCGGCTGCGAAGATGCATACCAGAAGCCTTATGTCTCTCTGGTCACCGACATCTCCGAACAGGAAATAGGTGTGCATATGCAAGAAAGCAGAAACGGAAATGGCCTCCAGCGGGTGCCTAAGAGCCAGTGGTCGGACTTTTGTGCCGTCTACCCAGAAGGCGCGAATTATCGCCACGAAGTCCAGGGCGCAACCAATGTCTTGTTTACACGAGATCGACCATACAAGGCAGGTAGCTTGATCAGCCTGAAGCGGACTAGCTTTCCACGCAATGTCAAATACACGATCGTGAAAGGTACCTTCACGGAGGAAAGCATGATTCGTCTTTTCGATTACGTCAAGCAGAAACAGCTGAAGGACTATGAGGCCAGTGTGGACCGCCTGGCCACCTGTCTCGGTATCTCTGCAGTACAACAGAAGAATCTGTTTGCACTCGCTCCGCCACGCGATAACGAGGAGCTTTTCATCGTCGGAAAGGAATGGCGGAGGGAGCGAGCAGGCACCCGGCGTCGCTCGCAAGCTGGAATGGGACCGTCGACAAAACCTCTTGGAGGTGGAGCACAGCCTAGCACCTCCCACCATGTGGCCGTTCCTAGCTTTGGAGACTCTCATTCAGCTCACGGTTCTACCGGTGGACTTCGGCCTGGTGCTCCAATCGGTGAGACGGGATCATCCTCGAGAGCCGGATCGAAGCGCAAAGCCCCAGGCGCCGCCGCCGACGCAGGCCCTCCACAGAAGAAGTCTGCAAAGACAGGTGAAGCCGCTCGTAGGGGCGAAGAAGGAGACGCAGGCCGGATGAGAGAGCTGGACAGTGCAAGTCTGCCGACCATGCCTCAAGGAGGATTGCCGAATGCGCCGGCTTTAGCGATGAACGGTGGAGCGCAAAGCCATGTAACACCAAGTCTCGCCGGGGGTCAGACTCTTTCGCACTTACCTGACGCATCGATCAAATCTCATTCGAGCCGTCAAGAAATGCGGTTCAACATCTCGCAGACGGCGTTGCCACCAGCTGATCATGAGCTGGGGATGGCGGACACCTCTAGGGACAATCCAGACCGCAATTCAGGCCGCAATTCAGGCCGCAAGCCGAAAAAGACCTTTGACCCTGCGAACTATTGAGCGGTACATGTCCAGGATGGGACATTTGTATGACTTGAGCTGGGCTGGTTGCATATATATTGTCGTCTGCGATCGTGTTCAAGACATCGAAGATCGCTCACGCCTTGAACGTGGCGTAGGGAATCGAATGGAGCATGCTCGATTAGCGGATTGATCTGAATGTTGAACGGGAGTGGCGGAATAGCGTGGCGTTGGATGGATGTGTGTTCCAAGATAATGTGTTGACCGAGCGTGCGGCCACCTAGACAGGCCAGAATAGCATGACAAGCCTTCAGAAGCAGCGCTCAAGTGAGAGGCGCCTAACGCTCTGAATCGCAATTGAGAATCTGTCGTGAAAGGTGACTTTGTTCCGATCTCATCTCTGCTTGCCTCAAGGGTCGTCCAGGCTCGCGTACCCGAGCGATGCGATCAGCTTATACCACTGACGAACCCGGGAAGTACACGAGAGCGGGAAAAGATCAAGGTGGTTGAAACGACCCTCACACGATGCCGTTCACATTGACGGGAGGCAGGTACTTCTACCAGATAGCAGTCGCTGAGCTCAGACTGTGAGCTTCTGATGATCTCATACAGTGACCATATTCCTGGGAGATTCCTCCTAGTGCCGTGCAGCTGTGGTGAGAATGTACATGGTCGATGTGAGGGGCCAGCGATATCAGAGGTGACGGTATCGTCCTCGCCCGCCATGTTCAAATGAAACACTCCGGCATTTTGGAGTTGGAGCTTGCATCCTGGTCCGGTTTTGGAGGGTCGAAGTCTTCATGCCCACATCCAGGATCTAGGGTCTGTGCAAGGACGTTTCCGAAGGTCCACGCGATAGGTGACGGGTGTGTGCTGACCTTCGATGAACTCGTGATATCAATGTGAGGAAGGGTGATGATCGTTGACCTCGGCGTGATAGGAGATGGAGCAGTGGCACCCGTGAAGAGAAGGAGGAGGTTGACGATGACGCCAAGACAGGGTCCAAAAGCGACGATCCTTGCACCACGCGTAAAGTACCTCGACGCGTCTTTCACGGACAGGTTGTATCAATGCTTTCTTGCTGACTTCTACGAAATCTTCTGTTCTCAGCACATGTTCCCAATAGAACGATTGGAACTGCGGTCTACCGAGCCATAGCTCGTCTAAGCTCGTATCCTCCCCAAAAATGGCGGCCGACAACGCCAGCGACGATAGCCTTCTGTCGAAACCGACGGAGAAGACGCAATACGAGTCCCACGGGCGCAGCAATGCCATCTACAACCCTCTATCCACCTTCACACTCCCACGCAGCGAAGCCAAGCACTACCAACAACAATATGCCGACATGTACTTCACGCGCCTCGCCCAGCTCAAACCCGCAGTCGAATCGATAGCCTCGGAAGCATTCAGCGACTTCCAGATTGGCGGAGAACAGGCGAGGAAAGTGGATAGAGTGCTGGATGTGCGGCAAGGGCATCTCTGCTGGGTCATCGGCACTGTCTACATCGAGATGCCGCTAAAGCCAAATGTGCTCGAGGACATTGGGAAGGAGCATTGGATCGCTGCCCCACCTGCAAGACAGAAGTACGACCCTGGCGAAGGCAATGTGTCTATGATGTTGGAGGACGAGAGCGGTCGGCTGAAGCTGACTGGTGGCTTCCTTGCGAGCGTGCTGTTGGTGACAGGTGCTATTGTGGCTGTACTGGGCACGGAGAACTCGGACGGTGACTTTGAGGTTCTGGATATAAGAGTCCCGGACCTACCTCGGCAACCGCAGAGATGGGAGCGAGACGATGGGGATGCTGCACTGAAAGGGAAAAAGGCCAGCCAGAAGCGAGAGTCAGGTGGAAAAGTGGCAATAGTGTCTGGCCTCTCAATCAGTGGTGACGATGGAGATACGCTTATGTTGGATGTGCTTGCTGAGTACTTGCTTGGTGAGGCGGCGGGGATCAACGAACAGGCAGAGGCATCACAAATATCACGACTCATCATTGCTGGAAACACGCTTGCCCATGGCCAACCCATACCGTCGAGGGAGGAAGTCGCAGCAGCAAAGAAGTCAGGGAAGCGCACCTATGGCTACGATGCATCTGCATACAACGCGAATCCGACCGAGAGGCTGGACTCATACATGGCATCGCTTTTGCCATCAATACCCATCACGCTTCTGCCGGGCTTTACAGACCCAACTTCGACGGCACTTCCGCAACAGCCAATTCACTCCGCCATGTTCACCAGATGCAGAGCATACATGGCCGCACCGCTCGCCACCGAGACAGAACCTTCCTGGTTCGACTCCACCACGAATCCTGCCGAGTTCGATCTTCAAGGATGGAGGTTTCTGGGCGCTGGTGGTCAGACGGTGGAGGACGTCTACAAATACGTTGACGGCGAGGAGAGATTGGAGATGATGGAAGCAATGTTGAGGTGGCGCTTATCTGCGCCTACAGCTCCCGATACTCTCTGGTGCTTTCCATTTCAAGATGGAGACAAATTCGTCATTCGAGAATGTCCGCATGTCTACTTTGCTGGCTGTCAGCCCAAGTTTGAGAGCAGCACGATTGAAGGACCGCATGGCCAGCAGGTGAAGCTTGTAGCGGTACCTAGCTTCAAAGAGACCGGGCAGGTGGTGCTCATGGATTTGGAGGATCTAAGCGTGGAAGTGGTCACTTTTGAGGCTTTTGAAGGATGAATTATTCAAAAGATGACATAATAAGACTGCATGTTCACGAAAGTGGGGAACGATATGAAAGCCTCCAGCTGGTCTTAGCATGGCATCAAGCAACCAGAGTCCCATTGTCAACGTGGTAGTCGCGACAGCTGGGAGAAGGGACTTGGGCCGTGATGCTCCTTCCCAACCTCAAGTCGCAACTGTTGACTTCTCTTCCTTCGGCATCCGACCTTGCAGTGCACGACTTGCGCATAAATTCATTCATCATATCCTCGACAAGACGCCATCATTACCGTGCAGCATGGCGCTGCTATCACAGGACGAATTCCTTGCACAGCTGACGCCCGACTCGATTGGGGTTTCGGAACACCAATGCCCCATCTGTTACGAGAACGCTACCAACATCACCCAGACGGTCTGTCGCCACTTCTTTTGCTTTGCGTGCTTGGAGGATTGGCTACAGAATCACGGTCACACCTGCCCTTCTTGTCGCCGTGCACTCTACGATCCCTTGGGATGGCACAATAACGACGAAGAGCTGTTTGGTGACGAGACGGAAGATGTACAGGAGGAAGCGGTCGAGGAGCAAATGCCTGACTTCGGTTTCGAATACAATGTGAGCGAAGTTCAGCAGATGGGGGTATACTTCGAAGACTGCGGCGTCATGGATATGGAGCCCACTTGTGCGATGTGTTTCCGCATCGCATATGTCGATTACGACAATCTGCTCTTGGTAGCGATCGCGCGTATCACCCGCCCGCATGCAGAGGTTGTGTCCCGAGCGATGTCCAACCTCTTCCGTTGCCGGAGCGTATAAAGATGGCCTGAAGTGTGTTGTCACCGCTGTGAAAACAGTCCTGGGTCGTCATCGCGGGACGAAATTGGCCGGCTTAGAGCTATTCTACGAGATGGACTACGAAGTTCAGCAGCAGCTGCGTGCTCCGGCTAATGCATGGATACGTGACAATATAACTCAGGGGAACATTTGGCCTCTGTTCCATCTTTGCGTTGCTGGTGTCCTTCATCGCATCGTGGAGTCAGGCTTTGCTGCAAACGATGAGCTACAACCGAGTCCCCAATACCCGGTGCCAGACAGGCTGGTCAACTACGGAAAGAATCCATTCTGCGTACACCCTCAGGACCTTTTAGCTGCGATTACCAGGATTGAATCCCTGCTTGAACGCAACGAAGAGCAAAGAGATCCCTACGACAGTCGATTGTACATCAGTACAAATATGCTACTTCCTCTGTACCTGGCTTCGTCTGATACGTAAGCATATCGGAAGATTCATTTGAAGCATGCACTAATGCTGTGCCATTCAGTCTCCAAGACATCCTCAAGTGGAAGATCCTCGATACCAACGTCACCGGGCTGATCGAGATATGGAACCATGCCTGGCCTCTTTTTCTCATGGCAACCACGATGAGGCTGAGACTCTTGCATGGAGAGACGATGACAGGCTTACAGCTCGCGCAAGCGCTCGATTTTGCTTGGAGAATATGCGTTTTTGAGCCAGCAAACTGGCCAATGCACTTTCCTAAGACGGCCAGTTTCGTGGGGGACCTTGTGCGCGTTGTGGGGCTGGTAACAGATCATCTCGCGATGCTACTCCGACCTGTGGTAGCTGCGGCCAAGGAGTATTACGACGAGCTCTCCACCAGGCGTTCCTCTTCAAACTCCTCGAACCCCTCAGCACCGTCTGTGAGCGAGCAGTAGGATCCAGCAATATCATTTCTCAAATGCAGAGCGGACATGCAGATTTGGATCAATGCTTTAGTAATCAGTTCGCTTGGAGAGGATATCAGCATGGCTGTGAAATCCTTCGGCAAGGACATTCTTTGAGCTGTGGAATAGAGGTACGCTATGAATCGCACGCTCAGCGTTGCATGTGAAACTGAAGGGCCGTAGATTTACCGAAACGCGTTTGCTTCTTCACTTTCCACGCGCTTCCTTATTTTAGCTTCAACCTGCCATCATACTTCTTTCAAGATCTTGCATTTCCACTCCACGCGCCATTTCCAAAGTCGAGCAAGATCTCTAAGCCGCTGGCTAATCGCACCACGACTCAGTTCTGCATCGGCGCACCACTGACCTACAGCGCGCCATTGCAGCGCGTCGCCGCCGGCTATGGCGCTACTCTCGAAGGACGAATTCCTGGCGCAACTCGAACCCACCAGCGGCGTCGCAATCGCGCCAGATCAAGATTGTCCAGTCTGCTATGAGCCGATCGTCGAGTCGACCTTGACCTCCTGTCGACACGTCTTCTGCTTCGAGTGTCTGAAGCAGTGGCTGACCAGTTCGCATACTTGTAAGCCGACATTCCACTTTGAATATCACTTACGAATCAAATTGCAACATTTCGTGCGAGAACATTCGCTAAACGCTTTTGCTACAGGCCCATCATGCCGTCATGAGCTTTATGAAAAACCGGCCGACGACGAGGATGATGACGACAGCGAAGGCGAAGAATATGATGACGATGACGATGACAGCGAGGACGAAGAAGACGAAGACGAAGACGAGGAGGACGAGGAGAGCGACGATGAGGAATGGGAAGATGACGATGGGGAAGAGCAGGTCTTGGAGTGGCCTGAATTCGACTTCGACTACGATGAGCAAGCAGTTCGACAGGCTCTCCAAGCCCATCTCGAGACCAATATCAACGACAAAATTCTGATCTGCTCGCTACAGTCGCAGGCTTTCACCGACTACGACAAGTTGCTGACAACCGCGGTCGCCGGTGTAGTGGCGTGCATCTGGGATCACCAATACTTCCGTTCGGGAAGTTCAGGACCAGAGTTCCTGCAAGGATGGAAGGCGATTGCTTCTGCGATTCAATCAGTACTCTCGCGCCTCCGTCAGCAAACGATTTCTGGATCTTATCTGTTCCTAGCTCTGGAGAAAGAAGTCCAGCAGACGCTGCGCACACCAGACAATCAGTCATTGTTCAGGCAGAAAAATGCAGATGACAAAGAACTCAGGACGTCATACCTCTATCTGGAAGTTGGTATCACGGCCGTGCTGCGACAGGTGGTTCACGCAGGCTACGAGGCCAATCCCGCAGCAGGCCAGGAAGTGGAGCACGAGGTGACTGAGCTAGTGTCCGCATACACTCATGTGCCATACGTGGTTCATCCGCACGATTTCCATGCTGCCTGTCAACAACATACGAAGCATGTGGAGATTGCAACCACTATATCACATCAGTCTTTGGCAATCGATACACAGGGATTTATCAGCAAGGCGCTGCTCTTACCTCCTCTACTGGCGAGCGCTCAGAAATACGGGCCGGCTCTGGCTGCACAGCTTGTGCTAGAAGGCAAAGAAGACCTCGTCGACGTATATCTCAATGCAGTTCCCATTGTCGTACGAGCCTGCACTCACGCGTTGATAACGTTCAACGGGGACACTGTGGCTTGGGCAGGGCTACTGGTGCGTCTTGAGAGAATCAGCCTGCGATGGATCGCTGCTCAGGAGGATTGGCCAGAAGCAGATCGATTTGCAAATGGGTTCGAAGAAAAGCATGCCAAGGTTCTCGAAATGATGAAGAACGACCTTTACATACTTCTCTTGCCCTGTGTCCTGGTCGCCATCAGGCTTCACGATGAGAGCCAACTTCCGCCAGTCAACGCTGCGTCGAACGCCAACACTCCGCCAACTATCGGACAGTCCAGCGAGTAGGAAAACGTGCAAGCTCTTCTACTTCGCCGAACGCGATTCAACCAAAGCAAGTCAAGAAGACTAGGCAGACAGAGCCCGAACGAGACAGAAGCTTCGATATACCAGAGGCAGGATTTTCCTATCGCCGTAAGGATGCGGATTAATCTAAGCGACATGGACGGCGGGAAAGCACAATAGCATCAAGTCCACGACGGCACGAAGCCCACACTTGCAACACACTCGCGCACTTGCGCTTGGCATATCGGAAGCTCGCAGCCATCAGGACTAGAGACATCGCGCCGACATTGATTATGAGATCAGCTTGAGACTAGACGCAATGACAAGGACACAGTACTACTGCGCACCGAGATGAGACCATGGAACCCGGTCAAGATTGAGAAGAGCAGCAGATAGAAGAAATACAATTGTCGTTCGATGACCAGGTATCAAAACATTAACACTTCACCCCAGGTATCCCTTCCTCATCCTTCGCATAAAACATTAATCCACCAAACCAAGCAGTCGTAACAAGAGTCGAATCATAGGTATTGCCATAGTGATCTAAGCCCCAAGCTCAGGGAACTTCATCCTTAACTCCTCATCATGGTCGTTCCAGTCATTCTCCTCGGCGCACAAATTCAAAAGAGCGTTGTACTCCTCGCACCCGAGGCCATCCATCTTGCAAGGAGCACAAGCTGCTGCCGCTTCGTAACACTTTGCCACCGCGAGGTAAGCGCAGTACAGGTCAGCGACATCAGTATCCACAGCGTCCTCAGATGCCGTTGTCGGACTGGGGTTTGCAACGGGTGTCATGGGCCCGATTGTCACAGGAGCATCGATGCTCAAAGGCACATCGCTACCAGTGGGCGCAATGGTGACAGAGCTGGTGTCTTCTCGTTCAGAAGCTGGCGGTAGACCAGGAAAAATCAAAGCCAGATCGTTGTTGCCCTCGCCAGTTTTGCTGCATTTCGTCAAAAGAGCATTGAAGAGCTCGCATCCATTACCAGTCATTTTGCAGAGAGTACAAGCTCCTGTGGCTGCGTAGCAATGGAGGCTGCCGAGCCGGTCACATGGCCAATCCTCGAACTTGGGTTCGGCGGGCTCGCGAGTTGGCGCTGTTGGGCTCGGAAAGGGGTCGGCGGTCAGTGGCGAGTCGCCAGGCGTATAAGTAAACGTTGTTTGACCAGAAGACGTTGAGGCTGTCAGTGACATGTAGTCAGTCGAGGTAGTCGAATGATTGCATTGAGTGCTGACCATCTCTCGCTCCATGATCGTTGGTGTGGCGGCGACAGTGTATGAGGTCGTGTTCGATTTCGGAAAGACCTTGTCCAGAAGTCCGGGAAACTTTGAAATGTCACCCTCGCGGTTGCAGAGCCTGAACTGTGCGAAGAACTCCTTGCAATGCGAGCCATCGTGTTGGCATTGAAAGCATTCCTGAGTCTTTCCGTTCTTGTCGCAACATGGGTAGGGTTTGGTCCACATGCAATCGGTATCTCTCCCCCACCTACACGAAAGGTCATCTTTGCAACTCAAAAGATCGCATGGCCAATCTGTCTCGGGATGGACGAAGTCTTCCCTCTTTTGCAAGGCAGGTGTAGCATCGACAGCGTGGTCCGGTGAAGTTGACCATGCAGAAGCGGTGGAAGCAATCGATGAGGATGTTCTCGGCGGAGCAAAGAGCGGTAACATATGATCTAGTCCGCAGCGGTGCAGTTTGGCCTGGCATTCTTCGCAGTCCTCGCCTCCGACGGCACATTCGATACACTGATCGTAGCCGTCGGGGGTCATGCAGTCGTCATGGGAAAGGAGGTTGGCGCGGAGAGACATAGCCTCGTGGAGCTGTCGTTTCGTGGGCAGTGCCGGATTGAGGTCGGTGGCGTTGAATGCTTCAAGCGTCGTAGCGTCAGCATCAGTACCATCGGAAACAGCATTTTGCTCTGGAGTCGGTGGTGAGTCCGGTATGTCGCGCAGGAGCTGCAGATCCGTAGTGCATTCTGACTCTGTTAGGCCGGCGCATTTGCCTTGATCTGCGCACAATTGTTCTGTGAACTTGAAGCAGCCATGCGTGATCTCGAGCAAGGAAGTAGGCTCCACGAGCGCAGTCTTGCATGCCTGGCATTCGGCCGCCGTCACGCCGGGACATCTGCTCGCGAGCTCGTCACAGGAAGCGCTAGCAGCAAAGCCTTTGAGAATGTCTCCCGGCTTCACATTGGCGACAACCTCCTTTTGTTGCAGTGGCTGATCGACGGAGCTGTGTTGACCAGCCGCGTGGTTACCTCCGGCACATCCACTTCGACGCCACTGTTGCTTGAGTTTTACGCAATCCTGTTCCATTTTGTCTGTCTTCTTTGGACTATTAGGATGCTCCAGGTAGTCTTCGTATGCCTTGGCACATTTCTTGCAGTCGTGTCCATCAATGCCGTGGCAATTCGTCTTCAATTCCTTGCAAGTGGCTTGATTTGAGAATGGCGTTCTAGGATCGGGAGACTTCCTGGAGAGCATGTCGTCAAGCACGTCCCTTGACTCTAGTGAGGCTGTCAGGTCCGTGGCGCTAATTGATGACAGCTTCTGGCATTGATCTGGCGGGAGACAACCGTATTTGCAAAGTTGCTTGTCGTACTTGTTGCACTTCTTCAAGTAATTCACATACTTCTCGTCGTCCTGTCGGTCGTCCAGCCAGCGCTTGTATGCCTTCACACATTTCTTGCAGTCGTGCTTGTGTGCTTTTGGGCATTGCTGCTCAAGTAGACCGCAGTAAGAAAAGTCCTCGGATATTTCCAAGTGCAACAAGAGACTCTCCGAAGCTGTACTGCGTGTTTCCTGATTGTGCTCCAAGCGCTGTGACAACCTTGCGGGTGAAGATCTTTGCAGACGGGGGGAACGGGATGACTCCTGAGCTGTTGTGTTGCTGAGACTATTCAAGAATGGCACGGCTTGACAACTTTCTGGCTCACATCCAGTCTCGCAGAGTTCCTTTGTCCACTTCGTGCACTTTTTGACCATTTTGCGTTGCTTCTCGTCGTCTTCAGGATCTTTGTAATAGGCCTTGAGTGCACGCTGGCAGCTTTTGCAGTGGTGCCAGTGTGCTTTGGGACATCGGTCCTCGTAATAGCTGCAGACAGAAGTGTCGATCATGAGCTTGGAGAGTAACGGCGAGTCCAAGTCGGTGCTGCTGGATGACACCTCAGCCGTGTGCAGGCCGAGTGACTCGAAGACAGAAGGGAGGCAGTCGCAACTTTGAAGACGTTGGTAGAAGTCAACACATTGTGGACTGAAGAGTTCAGAAGAAGTCTTGCATGCTTGGCAAGTATCTGCCGGTACGCAAGGACATTTTCGTTCGATGATGGAACAATCGACGTCGCCAGCAGTGCTAGCCTGGCGTTCGATTTGCTGCGAAGGATCCATGCCTTGAGCAGCGCTGTTCGTGTATAGATCGAAGGCTGATGCATTGTCCGGCGCATCAACATGGCCGCCGACAATTGAGTCTTCTCCAAGGCCAGTCAGATGTGGCGTGGGACCTTTGCCGACAGTGACAATGTTCCCCTTATCAGTAAAGAAGCTCGGCTGCGCGATCGAAATGGTGTGTTCGTCCAGGTTGTAGAATGTGTACGCACTCCGTAGAAGGGGATCACCGAGGATGAGCATGCGATTGGCCGAAGGTGCAAGGCTAAGGTAGCACAGAGCCCTGCCATTCTGTGTGAGTGGGTCATTGGACCAGCTGCTATTGTAGGCATCTCCGTGGTCAAAGATGGGAGTCAGCATCTCACGGAAAGGGACCTCAATGTTTACGGATCTGTTTCGGGCGTCCTGAAGACCGAGAACAAGGCCCAAGGTGGTGTTTGCCTGGTCGCAATAGTACGCGCCTTCGTGCTCTTCTGCTGTAGCACTTTCCGGTATTTGTCTTACAAATTGGAAGAAGACACTGTGGGGCAGTTTTAAGAAGTTTGAACCAGTGTCGAGTACCGCAGGAAATGAAGAGCGAACGAATGGCGCAGGTTCGAACGTTTCATTGGCGACCAGAGTTACAGAGGTGAGGTAGAGTGATTGATATATGTAGCCACCGTAGATCTTCGCAGTTTCCATGGTCACAAGCTCTCCAGAAAACTTGGCAGTATCGACCGCTCCAAAGACAATGTTGCCTTTCTGCTCCTGAACATCGTCGAGGTAGATGGAATACGAGCGCGAGTCGATGACGCCAGAGTCGTACATTCGGTCGACCACCGTGGGAATCGGGGTGCAAGTGGTGGGATCATTCGGACTTGTGCAGTTGAAAGTGGGCGGGTTGTAATTGATACCCATGATCCCATATTGTGGACCGTTCGGACGGTTGGGGGAGACCTGGACGGTACTCGCGAGGCCAAAGGTGACATTGGAAAGAGAAACATCGCCTAGAGTAACCACGTCTGAAGCAAAGATTCCCAGCTCTTGAGACCTGTCGCCGTAGGTGATGTTGAACGGACGAGAATTCTTGGCGGCCGAGAAGCTGTTCGACAAGCCGGATTTGAATTGGCCACCAGCACAGATGTCTTTCTCGCAGGCCGAAGAGTCTGAGCTGGGAACCCAAAGGATATCGCTGCCTGTGTCGAGTTGGACTTTGAAAGGTTGCGGTGGGGTTCCTGTTCACAGTGTCAGTGTTTTGCGCGAGGGCTCATCGGGGCGTTGGCAATGTATTACCGATTTCGATATCAACAAAGTAGCTGCCACCAGCAGGAACCCATTGCGCTTTGGGATCAAAAGACAAACTTGGCGCTCGACTGACGGCCAACTTGTGGTAACCTCTCGATTCCGCTGCTACGGATCGACGAAATTCCGGATGTTCGTCCTTGCAGTTCTTGTATTTTATGCCGTTGTAGATGGACCCGCCCAACAGAAGCGTAACGAGGCCGTAGCCCGCCATGGTGGCGGATGGAGTTCGATGTGTATGCGAAGAAACAATGCGTATGAGGTACCGGGAATGCTGAGATGAGCTGTATCTGTGATAGCCGATGGTATGACTGATAAGTGTGAGATAGAGAGGAGTGCAAACTGTGTAAACACTGCGAGACGTGGCAGCCGAAGAGAGGGCGTGGCTTCCATATCGAAGGACTTGGAAGCCGCACTGTGCATGCTGCAAGTGAGATCAGTAGGAGCTGAGCAGATGAGGGAGGTGTGGCCTTACATTGCTAATGATGCAGGAGCGACGATTCATAATTTCTCGTTTGGCGATGTTGGACGTGTGCTGCTGAGATGCTCTGCGAATGTTAGATTAGCGATGAAGTCTCACGCCCATGCGTCTTTCCTGAATGTTCTGATTCTTCGCATAGTGCATGCGCTGATGTTGGAAGGACTCAATGCAATCTAGGTAAGTATTGACTTGCGCTACGAGCTTGACAGTGTCCTTATGCGTCGAGGCTGTTTCCTTCTCTCGTGTCGACACCATCGCTTAGAATTCGCCTTACTTGCCACTGTTCTTGGCATCCGGAACGCATTCTCGCAGCATAGATGCAATCGGCCCGCGGAACCCATCACGGGCGCTTTCCGCCAAAAGCGCCAAGGCCTTTGCCGCCTCCTCGTCAATTACAGCTTCGCCTGTAACCTTATAGCGGCTCTGGAATTCATTCATGACCAGTTGTCTAAGAGTCGCGGGAACCGCATCGAGCTCGAGCTTCCAGTCCTTGAGCATGTTCTCCCAATTCGTCTTGATCAGTGGTCTCAATTCGGGCATGAACTTCTTGTCCTTGAGACGTTCGGTGAGAGGAACCTTTTCGACGTCCATGCCAGTCAGGCTTTGTGTCATGATTCTCCAGCGCTCGCGGTGTGCCCGATTCGCGGGTCTCCGTCCCTTCTTCCTGAGCTCTGCCAACTGATCCCCGGAAAGACCCTCTCCCCGGAATTGCGCGGGAGTCACCTTCGCTGCATCCTCGTATGCCTCCTTCAACGCTTGGCCAACAAGTGAATCATCGCTTCGATCAGAGAGCAGCGAGCGTCGGAAGCCCTCTATACGATGGCTTAACTGTGTCAGCTTCTCTCCGAGTCTTGCGCAAACTTGCTCCTCGCAAGCATCGACGATGACGTCAAAATCCGAGTCCTTGAGGTCATGAATCGATGCCAGCTCGAGTTTCAGCTGTATGCATAGTCTTCGGACTTCTTGCTGTGCACCACTTTGGAGTTGAGTAGTCACTCTTTGCGCCGCATCAACGGCCGGCCTCATGTCCTTCAGCATGATGCCCTGCACTTGTGCATTCCACGGGATAATGGGGCCAGCAGCATTGGCTGTTCTGTGCTTGCCCTTCTTGCTACATTAAGCGCGATATGTAGCGGCATGTGACCTGGCCCACCCATCCCCGAGGATTTTAGCTTCGTCTGCAAACTTCATATGGTTCTGATCGTAGGCGTGCAAGATCTCATTGTTGAGCAGATCATCAAGCGGTTTCGTACAGCAATCTTTCACGCCGGATGCAAAAGAGTCGAGTGATTTGCAAAGCAGAGCTTTTGACTTAGCCTCACGTGTCTGCTTGCTCCTGTCGAGCGTAGCGATCAGGCCGTCCAGAAGTATTCGCACCGTGTCGGACGATTGGGACAGCACCTCGAATTTTGGCTGTCCTGCCAGCTCGCACATCTTCTCTGTGACTTGCCGAATGCCTGTAGCTCTTCTGTACATCAGAGCTTCCGCGACCGGACGATGTTGCAGATATTTGGCGTGCTCCGGTGCAGACGTGAAGTAGCAGTCCAGGTCGGGTGCTTGGTCTGACTGCAGAAGCTCGCTCGGCCAGGACTGAATTTCGAGTTTCGCTTCTCTGTTGCGAGCTTGAATCTCTGCTTCTAGTAGATCCATGTCTGATTTTCGAGACGCTTCCTTTGCCTTGATTAGCTCCGTCGAGGCATTACCCACAAGTTCAGAGGCAGCGCCAGAGCGGTCCAAGCGTTGGAACTTCTCAGTAAGGCGGCAGACTTCTAATTCAAGCTGCTTAGCCGCCTGCTGCCGGTGCTTGATCACCTTGAGGTCCTTGTCCCGAATAGTTCCTGCGCCCACCCTATCAGCGAAAATTTTATCCTTCTGATCAATGTGAGTGTAGACGATATTCGTGGGCTTCCCAGAGTTCAGGGCAATCTTGACGACTTCCCTGAGATTTTTGATTTGCGAGTAACGCTGTATTGGTGCGACGACAAACACGGCATGACATTGGCGAAGAATCTCAACGGTATATTCCGACAATCTGTGCTCATGGTCTTGTAGACCGACCACATCTGCGATGACGAGACCGCGACGAAGCAATTCAGACTCATCGGTGTGGACCCAGATTTTCTGCAACATGGCACGACATGAGAAGCCTGGCTTCTCGAATGAGAGCTCGTTGACGAATTGCCACACTTCTCCGCCATTGCGGGCATTGCGCGGCCGCCTGTCTAATGTCCGGAGGACAGCTCTGACACGGGACTCGATCTGGTTCCTAGCAGCGTTGCCGCTGTCAATGTCATCGGCAAGACCTCTGCATAGGCGCTGAAGTCCTTCGGTCGATGCGAATTCTTGATCGTGGGAATCGTAGACAATGGAGAGCAGCGTCTTTACGCTTGCATCGTACCCAGACTTCAGCAAAGACTGCGTTTGCAGCGCGCTCTGGCTTTCAACACTGTCGGGATCATCTGCTTGTGCTTCATCGACGTCATGACATGCCGTCAGATACGCCTTGATGTTACTGAGGTCATGTTCGAGCTTGCTCCACAGTTCATCGAAGCTGTAGTACTCGACATCAACCACATAGGGAGCCTCTTGACTTTCCTTGGCTCTCTTGTACATGGTAGGAACGTGAGTCCCACGCTTACCATCGCTGGTGATGACGGCTTCAGGCAATCGGAGCAGTTGGCCAATAAGCCAGGATTTCCCTGCACCTGTGATCCCGATGAAGGCAAAAAAGAGATCTCTTGGGTACCGGCTGGATGGGTTGACATATTTTGCAATCTGTTCCAGTACCTCGACCAGAGCTGTGACCTTATCGTATTGGCTTATGTTAGCTTGATATTGTCGTGATAGTGGTTCAAGCAACGCCGTAAATTGCGCCTCAATGCCCGCAACATTGGTGTGATAATACCCAGTCTCGGGAATGTATGAAGGAGGTACTTGTAGTCTTGCACTGTCGCTTGGTGGAGGGTTCGATAGCATCGCTGAGGGATGTGGGGTCTCTGACGTCGAGGGTCGGCGTCTTGGATCGAGCGACCGGGTGGGAGAGGTGCCGGGCGCGTGGTTTGTTGATGTGTTGGCGGGTTGGTAGGGCTTGATCATAGGCGGCGGTGTGTCACGCGAATTTACTCTCTTTTGCTGATGGTATTCTGTCATAAGTCAGTATATTCCCAAATGGTAGAAATACTTTTCTAGGGACGGAAGCATACCTTGTACACCGGCAGATCCTCGTGATGGAGTGCGCGCCGTCGGCCAGGCAGGACTGTCACTCGGGCTGCGAGACTGCTTGCGTTTTGATGGTGTGATAGTGCTTCTTCTGGACCCGTGCGACGCGCTGTCTGCTCCGTATTCAGCAGGCGAAGAGATCGGCGTGAGGTGCTGAAACAGATGTTGCTGATCGAAACACTGTGAATTTGAATGATTCGAGAAAGGATGCTTGCTACAACGGTCATCTGCTGGTCCGCGGGGATGAGACTCAAGCTCTGATCTCAGCGCTAATGGAGGGCTGTTATATCCACCACGAGGCTGTGAGGCATCCCTATGAGGGCGACTGGGGTATTGAAAGCTGTCTCGACGATAATGAGAACCGCCATATGCGTAAGCTCCACGCTCGTAATGTTGACGTCCTCGATCCGCACTACTCTGGCGCCAGTTTTCTGAGTCGAAAGGCCGTTGAAATCGTTCTGGCGAGCGTTGTCGGCGACCTGGCGTAAAGGACTGGTGCGTATCAGCCCTAGGTGGAGGGTAGTACACGCGAGAGTCGCTCCGCTGTCTGCTTTCGGTGTATGAGACGTGTCTGCGGTTTTCCTGGTGAGGTGGCTTTCGATGATCAGGGCATTGAGCATTCGTGTGCCGCTGGTCATAATGTATTTCGCAGCGCCGTTGCGGCCAGTCGGACCGCCACCGCTCATCCATCGTGTTGCTCTTGAAAGTGCTGCTCTTGAAAGTGCGTGGTGCGCAATAGTGTCTGATGGTGTCTTAGTGGAGCGAGAAGTGAAGGTGCCCGAAAAGTTGCGAAGTTGACAGCTTGCCGCAAGCCACTTCTGAAACAAGCGCGCTCCAATTGGAAGGGTCTCGGCAGCATGCAGGCCCCACAACCTCGAATGATCGTGCATGTGAAGGCTTGGCGCTGAAGGATCTGCTCATGGCGCACATTAGTGACCATCGACCTGGCGAACAAAAGCTTTTCGAGATCCTGAGAGCGTTCTCCATCCACAGTGGCCAGATCAACGCCATCGCTAGAGGAGCGCACCTCGAGAAGCTGTGTTGTTAACCAGGCTACCATGCATGCGCACCGAAAGTCCGATTCTCACTTCAACGGCAGATCCAATGATTCGTCATCATGAAGTCCATAACAATAGCGGCCAGCGATAGAAATGCGGCAGAGATCACCAGAGCACCATGGACGACCCGGATGTGGCCAGGGCCCTGAGAGAAGAACATATCTCGTTCTGACAGTGTACATGAGCATATCTGTACATGGTATCCCACAGCCCTTTTCAAAAGCACTCCCGTCTATTGCGCCAACGCTATGCATCTCAGAATCCGAAGGAAAAGCTTTTCACCCTCTCCTCTCCACGCGGTTCAGCTTTCTCGCGGTCATGATCTGCATCGAAATTATCAGCATATTATCCTATTCATCACTTCACAGACAAATGCTTACCTGTGTTCTCGTCCTCTGTCCTCGCACTGGCAGGCCCATAGCATGCCGCCTTCCTCTGTATGCGCCCATATCTCGTAACCGCTTAATGTTGTCCTGCAATTGCCGCCGCAGATCGTTCTCCAATGTCATCGTGCTCAGCTCCCCCGCCAGATCGTTCACTTGTCTATCTTTCAACGAGCCAACTTTGGCAGTCTTGTGGATGTGGAAGCGCGCCATCAATCGTTCGCAGACTTTGGGGCCAATGCCATAGAAGGATTGTAGGGAGCGCGCGACGAGAGCGGACTCTTGGAAGTTGACGCCGAAAATGAACACCTGAACAATCTGAGTTGAAGCTATCGTACGCTGGAAGAGTGTTACTTACCATGATGATGACCTGTACGATGGCAAAAACGTGGAAACGATCAATGGCACATGCAAAACAGCTTTCGATGAGGTTGACATGAATGCTGCAAGGATCCGCAGAGCCGCATCAATCTTCCCCGCGGCGTCAGCAGGCTTGGCAGGGACCAGCTGTACTCAATCGCCAACCACCTTCGATATACCACTTCTCTTCTGCTATCTGACGATTCACCAAGATGGCAAACTTTCAGAAGCTCATAGCCACCTTCTTGGTGGTTCTCACTTTCGCTTTCGTCTACTTCGCCCAGACAGTCGAGGCAACGAAAGGACCAAAGATTACCCACAAGGTCTACTTCGACATCAAGCATGGAGATGAGGATATGGGACGCATTGTGATGGGTCTGTATGGCAAGACTGTGCCAAAGGTATAGAGAAAGCATTTAACAGCAACGACAAGGCGGGACAGGAGCTGATCCAGCTGCAGACGGCTGAGAACTTCCGAGCTCTCGCTACCGGAGAGAAGGGCTTCGGCTACGAGGGTTCCATCTTCCACCGTGTCATTAAGGATTTTATGATCCAGGTTAGCACTCGTGAAGTAAGAGACATGCACGTCTGCTTACTGATGTTATTCAGGGCGGCGACTTCACTCGCGGCGATGGCACTGGCGGCAAGAGCATCTACGGTGACAAGTTCGACGATGAGAACTTCAAGCTGAAGCACAGCAAGAAGGGTCTTCTTAGTGCGTGACGATGAGAGCAATCATATACTACCAATACTAATGAGATTCCAGGCATGGCCAACTCCGGCAAGAACACCAACGGCTCGCAATTCTTCATCACCACCGTCCTCACCTCCTGGCTCGATGGCCGGCACGTCGTCTTCGGCGAAGTCCTCGAGGGCATGGACATTGTCCACAAGATTGAGAATGCCCCCAAGGCGGGAGGAGACAAGCCGAAAGACGACATCAAGATCGCCAAGAGCGGCGAGCTCGAAGTCCCAGAAGAAGGTTTGCGGGCGGAGCTCTAAGCCAGTGCGTCCGCCACTACACAAAACCCGGTCGGCGTGCTGGGTTGCAGAACGTTCATGCTGATGGATGATCACAGGTTATGCTGGGACGGCCGAAGCTGCTGAGCCGCTGAGTGCTGAAGAGACATTCGATTCGGACGATGTGGTTGCCGAGGCCAAGGCTTCGATCAAGGAGCAGGTTACTTCGCACATCAACATTGAGAAGGTTGCTGCTGGTGCGGGTCTGACCATGCCAGTGAAGCTGTTCTTGGTTGGTGCCATTGTTGCAGCGTGTTGGATGTTTATCAAGGCTCATAGCGCGAGGCGGACAGGTCCAGCGGGAAGGCATGGAGCTTACGAGAAAAGTGGTTTACCATAGACGAGACACAGGAAAGTAACGAAGAAACTCTTGAAGCTATCTTTCAAGAATGGTTACAATATTGCCAAGGCCAAGCATACCAAGCCGGTTGCTCGTGCAACTTTATGGGTGATTTGAGTCAGCTGAAACTGAGCTATGAAGTCCTACTTTTGGATCACTGTTTCACGGCCCCAAGCCACAGTCGGGAAAAAGATGGCATTGATCAATCACAGGTCGAGCATCCCAATCTAATGCATGAAGTCGATGTAGTATTTCTCGGCTTGGCTAATGGAAGGATCTGCCTTTTCGGAACATCAGGAGAGTCAGTCACGACACACACACACAAGTATAGAAGCTGAAGTCGCGTCGTACCTGCTTGCGAAAGAAGGAATGTTTGCGCTCGAGCTGCGGACATAAGAACACCTGAACATCCTCCTACGCAAGGATACACTAAACATAGCATCACAATACAACTGCAACCATGAACTCCATCATCCTAACCATAACAACGCTTCTAGCTTTCGCGACAGCTCAAGAAACCTACTTCACGCCCTCAAAATGCACAACAACAATCAATCCAACATCCTTCGCTTGCTGCAATACAATCGCAGGCCATACAACAACATCTTACACGCAGTGCCACGGCTGCGTACTGGAATATGCTCCTACGCCACAGTGTCGATGCAAGACGCCTCCGGTCACGGATTACAAAATGACGAGTACCGAAACCGCCTGTAGCGAGACGTCGAGCTACCCTACTGAGGCTGCCTGTACGACTACGATGACCTACGTCAAGCTCGGCTGTGGTGATTGTGGACATACTTATGCTACGACTAAGACTAAGGAAATTGAGTGTGGAGGTTGTGTTTTGACGACGAAGACGGTGGATGGTGGGGTGGGGATTTGTGTTTGTCCTACTGGGACGGAGACGGAGGTCAGTGTTTGTAAGGTGACAGGGTAGGAGAGGATGGCAAAGAGAGTTTGTGAGAGGATTGAGGTAAGCCGTAGCGTTGCCAGGTCGTGTATTGAATAAGAGCCTCACTAGAATCGAGACTGCTCACAGCGAATTCACGTTTGCCTCTCTTCAAGATCTCCATGTTGCCCGAGGTGTAGTTTTTGCCACGAAAGCGGCCTATGAACGTTCTCGAGGAGGCTTCCGTCACATGTTATGTGCCCACTCCACAGTGTTATAACAGCAACTCAAGAGACCATATACTTTCACCATTTGACCCTTCACGCTCTTCACGAAATGCTGATGGTTCCCGTTCGGCAAGTCTCGGCATGCCGAACGTCAGGCGCTCGGACCGGGCGTTTCGGACATTGAAGCAAGAACAATCATACACGCAGACCATGAAGATGCTAGTTCTCAAGGTCGGATACTTTCAGAACTACCAGTCTCAGACTCCCTTCACCCCCTCTTGAGAGATCCCAGGATTAAAGGTGTCCCGGATATGTCTTGGCAAAAAGACTCTCACATGAAGTTCCGTAAATAGACTTCCTCACTTCCTCACTTCCTTCCCAGCTTGATATTCCTCCACATCTCACTTCCATCACTCTCTCGTAGCAACCACATAGCAACCTCCGACGTCCTCCAACACGCGTGACGACACAATGGCGTGTCATTGTTTACACCCCGACGCGCCCGAGGAAAGATATACCTTTGCGTCCGCTCCCTCCTCCTTTCTCTCCTTCTCCTCACCAGACCACACGGTAAGTACCACCCTTTCATACCAGTTTTACCTGCCAAAACCCTTCGCAAGCACTGCCATGGCCTTTTGCATGACTCTGGAAGACTTTTTGAGGAAAGCGGCGTCCATCGCTGGCAAGATCTTGCGCCTTGTTGCTTCTTGACGCGTCTTGGACCGGTTTCTGGATGGACCTCTGGAGCTGGACTTTGGCGACGGCGAGCTTTCTGGGACTGGTGCCACTCTTCTGGGCCTCTGGATTGGACCTGACTGGTGCCACGGCCATCTTACGTTGAAGCTCTTTGCACTGCCATGCTGTCTGACCTTGCTGCCCTGCCTTGTCTTGCTGTCGCCGGCGATGACAGCCTCCATCGGTCGCAATCTGGCTGAGCGACGGTTTCGACACCACATCACCATACCACCAACACTGATGGACCAACAACTGCACTGCCAGATCTGCTGTGCTTCCCCTACAAGCACCTCACTGCCTCTATATTCGGCGTTGGACCTTGCTGCCTTACCTTGCCTTGTCTTGTGACGACCTGCTACGCTGGCCTCCACAATCTGGCTGAGCGACGGTTTTGACACACATACCTGACACGACATGTCACCATCTGTCTTTTGGGCTGCATCGACACTGCCATCTCTGCGATACTTTCTGGTGCCGACACATCACCGCCGCCATGCTTCACCTAGCCATACCGTCGCTTGGGCTGCCTTGTTCTGTCAACATCACCACGACATCTCAAGGCTTACCAGCGACGGACCGTTGCAGCAACATCATCATCAGCTCAGTGGACTCCACTAGTTCTCGACTAGCCACTGATTGGAGATGTCCTTGTCTGCCTTGCTTCCATCATGCCTCTTGCTGGACTTCCTTCTCACCTCTCGTCTTTCTTGGAAGCCTTGGCTGCCGTTCCTTGACTTGTGGTGGTACTTGACACCATTGTTGGCTTATGTATATTGCTGCCTTGTGATGTTGCTGACCCTCGATTTCCACCTTTGCACTGATGTCGCCGTCACTGTCGTCAACTCTGGTTGTCTCTTCTGGACTACTCATCCTTGAGACGGGAAGGATCTCTGGATTTGACAGCTCCATTCATCTGGCTTCCACCTCGTGTCCTTGCTGGCTGCTGACTCTGGCTCTCTTCTGGCACCCTCTTTGCTTCCATCCTACCTACCATCGCTCATCGCTTGCTCTGTCATCGATGTTGAGAGCTATTGCTGACAGCCTTTCTGTAGATCACAGCTGCATAGCCAAGACAGACCAACGAACATACAGACACAATGCAACGCTACACTCAAAAACCACTCACACAATCCGAAATCCAAAGACTCTCCAAGATCATCGCCCGTGGACCGCCATACACGGCCGATGAGTCGAAGGACTTTGGTCGCCTCCAGCCATTCCGACTAGCCCGTCGATTTCCATCGACGAGACCTCTGCCGACAGATGAGGTTCCCGTACAACACACCATGTATCGTAAGATCGATTACATGATGGCTGGACAAAGCGTCCCCACTCGACAAGAATCGCCACGGCCCGAAGAGCGTCGCGACCTTGCCGAACTTGAAGAGAAGGCCAAGCAATTCGAAAGGCGTCAATACTTGAAGTCCACTATCAAGGTCTTCATTGAGGCGTCTGAATCGCGCCACCACCGCAATCTCGAACTGGCTGCCAGAGCCCACGACAGACGTAAACTGCAAAGGGACGTTTTCGATACCCTGAAGTCTACACTCGCGCAGAGGCGGCAGCAAAGCGAGAAGGCGGAGGCCTTCAACCGCCGACAACTCCTGAAACCATGTCTCGACCACATGGCTAAGGTAACGGCAAACCGACTCCCCCAGGGAGGAGATGTGAGATTCCTGGACACAAAGGACGAGTTGAGGATCGAGGCTTGGGTGAACGACGTCGAATCATCGGCAGGTCACCACCCGCAGGAGCCGTCCTCGGCAGATCCGCTTCCACGCTACGGGGAGGACACTCTCCAGGCATTTGGATCGGCCATCGAGCAAGACATGCACGACTGGCACGACACGTGGAAGACGTACCAATCTCACCGTGTACCGGAGGGCTACAACGTCGCGTCTCGGGAGGCTTTGGAAGCCTACCTCCAGATAGCGAATGTTAGAGAACATGCCCGACGCAACCCACCGCAGCCCAAGCATATCCAGTTTGGGCTCGCAATCGAGGAGACAATGCAGAGCATTCACGAAAAAGTCAGAGGCCTAGCTAGCCGGGCTTGGGATGCTGTTTCTGCGACAATTTCTGGTCTTTGGCGATAAGTTCAATCGACTCCAAAGAGGACCCAACCACCAGAGTTCCAGCTTCGGCACCAACACCTTGTCGCCATCGTTAGACGTTGAAACATCATTGCCGTCTCTCGAAGTGGGCGCAGACCTGAATGGAGTAGGGTCTGTTGTCCTGGTGCAAGGCCTTGGGGAACAGTAATGGGGAAGGTCTATTACCAACTCTTCTCGAAGGCGGACCCGGTACTCCTCCCAACGCCACCGACTACGATATCGATCGAATCGAATCCTCCCTCGGCGGCGTCCCCTTCTTTACCCTTTCCCAGCATCGCTCACCAGCACGACCTCAGCACCTTACCAGCACTTTCCTTTGTACTTCCCCGTCGCCATCGCACCGAGCACAACACCAGCACCGTCCCAGCCCTTCTCCTTTGTTAACATTTCCTTAGAAGAAAAGAAAAAACGCCTGGCGGGGCACAAAAAAACTTGTATTGAGGCAGCAGCACTTGGTCGGGTGTATGTTTAGAAAATGGAGGCAAAAAAAGCAGCTTTGGCTGGACACATTTCGGGTAGACGGCGTTTCAGGCCAGGCCCACGATATCGCACTTGGGGCGTTCTGCAGTAGTTAGAGTAGATTAGAGACGCCCGATGGATCCGCAGCTTCACGTGCTGGGCGTTGTGAGTACCTTCGAAAGAAGGGAAACCGAGACGGATCCTTGTGTACTTAGATTTCTGTAGCTGATGGAATGGAGTTGTTGGGTGGTCCTTTGTTTCCTCTTTTCATGTCTTGTGTTGTCTGTGTTGACCCTTGGTGTGCATTCAGGTTTGATAGAATTTGTGTGCAGTTGTTGCAAGTTGCTACACTTGTGTGGCGCTTTTTGTCCTTTCTGTGGGGGTGTTGTTCGTTTTGACTTTTGGCTGCCTGCTTCGGGATGTTGCCAAGACCTTTGAAGTTGGGAAGGTAAGTCACGATCCCGCTCTGCGACTCAAAGCCAACAAGTTCTCGGTGCTCTGAGATGCACTTCTGCGTACGTCTGAGCGCCCTCCACTGCGTGAGCATGTCTCGAGTTGATACGCCGAAACTTCACTTGCACCTTCCGACTTGAAAGGCTCGACTCTGAAACAAGATGCTGACCACGCGGACGGCATCACTTCTGACACCTCATGAAGCTTTCCGACCTGAAGAAGTTGACTTGGAAAGGGCGATATTCCAAGCCTTCGAAAAGACTCATATTTGGGCTCAGCGGCAGTGCCAAGGCTGCTTCGCCGTACCGCTCGACGGAGGAAACTTGTCAATGCTCTTAGATGAGGCTTTAAGCGCGTTTGAACTCTCTCCGATGCATGAACGCGAGCCGGAGTCGGCGAGGTGAGACGGCGAAACCTCACCTGCACCTTTCCGCTTGGCCGGCGCAACTCCCCATGGTAATGCAGACCACGAGAACGACATCCGCTACCGGGTGCCATGAAGTTTAAGATCTCTGGGACGCGAAGCAGTTCAAAGGATCATTATCCGATGCTCGCGCATCAAGCTTTCGACGTGTCTGCCATCGAGCGCTTGCCCAATGACGTGCTGTGAAGCGACCGGCTACTGCGTCAAGAATGGTACCACCTGATCAGACTGCAATCTTCGTCCATCTTCTCAAGAGGCTATCGACGACAGCCACATCGTCATCTTCTGCGTCAACAGTGTCCCCGAAATCTAGCCCAAGATCCTCGGTTTCATCTAGGTCGATCCCCTCGGGCAAGTCGACATCTGCGACCACAGGTGCGATGGCGCTCTGGGGGTAAGCGGCCTGTATGGGCTTGACAGAGCCAGACCGCATTGGATTATTATACAACGACTTCAAGGCGGAAGGAATATAGGCACGTGTCGCACCAGCCTGGCCTTCAGAAGCTCGCATTTTTCGATCAAATTTATATTGCGACAGTTCGGCATGTTGACGCGGTCTGGATGTGTTCTCTTTCTCGCTGCTATGGCGTGCGAGTTCGTCAGCCTCTGCTCCCTCTCTTTCGGACATGGGAACATGTTCAAGCTCCACCCCAGAAAAGTCGAAGTTCCCGGCTGCGTTCTCCTCTGCGTATAGAAAGCTATCGAAATCGAAGTTCTCCAAGTTATCCTCCGAGTGCAGGTTTGCGAAGTCCATGTCGAACTCGTGCGAGAATTCTATAGAGTCAGACGGATCATGTCGCACTTGCCGTGACGGGCGTTGAGTGAAGGTCAGCGGCTGTGTTGCTGTCACTGGCTGCATCGGGTGTTGTGACGCCGCTTGCTGAGATTGCGGTTCTGAAACGTCTGCTAACGGCACCTGCCCTCGCACAGGCACCTGGTCTGATTGTAGATAGGCGCCCTGCTTCGCTTGTGCCAGCCCTTCTTGCTCTTGTCTTGCCATCAAGAGCCTCTTCTTGTTTTGTTCTTCCAGTAGCATTAATTGCAGCTGGTAGTCAGCTAAAGCATGATTTCCGGATGCCTGGAGTAAAGCCACGGCTTTTGTTGTTTCGTTGAGCGACGATTTGATGGCAATTTGCTCCAAGGTCTGACTTGACTCCCACTGCTGCGTAGCTGCGTCAATTGAGGAGGCGAGCTTTTTAACGGCATTTGCGCATAATTCGAGGCAAGACTCGGTGCTTTGGATCCCAGGAGTGGTTGCTGAAGCTGGCACAGGCGTCTCAGGATTCATCGAAAGCATGGAGACCATCCCATTCCCAGGCAATGGTGATGTATAGGTGGGCTGACTGGCATTAAGACCGGCCTCAAGCTTTTGAAACGCAGCACTAAGCTCTTCGAAGCGCTGCGTCGCCTCGTCTTTTGCCTGTACCAGGTTCTGGATCTGCAGCTTTTCCAATGTCAGCTCGACCTTGATACTGGCGAATTCGGGCTCCTTATGGCGTTGCGAGACTTTGCTTCCGTATGCCAGTACACTCAGCATGAGTAAGAGAGTTGTTTTGAGTTTCTCGAGATTGGCTCTCAGCACCTCGAGCTTGTTGGTTCGCAGTGGCCACTTGAACTTGTCGAATGCACTGATACTGGGCTTCCCGTCTGTGCCAGGTTTCAAGCTTTTGTTGAGAGCTTGGTCGACTTCCTGGAATGCTTCCTTGCAGCCGTCTAGGACATCTTCGAGGTCATGGAGGGCCTCGTCTGTGCATAGCTGAGCATCGCGGTCGGCCTTCAGCTGTTCGTGAGTGCGTTCTAAGACTTTCGACGTGAGCTTCACATCTCTTGCGATCTTCTTAATTTCCTTCTCTGCGCCCTTGACAGAAGCTGCGTATTTGTATAATGTCGTTGCCAAGGAAAAGCCCACCTCAGCCACTTGAAGAATGGAGGCGACGGTTCCAAAGACCTCGGCCATTGTCTCAAATCTCGATGGGCTTACAACCAGCTCGTAGAATTCCAAAGAGCTCGAGCAGTGTCACGGCAGCGAGGCGTCTGGTTTTGACACCATCAAGATACACATTGGCGGGCAGAAGCGCAGTGGCTGTGCCGAGCACGAGCATTCGGCTCATCAGCTCTCATCCTTCAGAAACAGCATGCATCCTCTTTCTCACAAGTCCATCATCCGCCATGGTACGGCATCTGAGTGCAGAGAGCAGGTCTCGGCGTGTGCGATGGAAGGTGAAGATGCGTGAACAGGAAGGAAGGAAGAATGAAATTGAGAGTAAGTGCCTCGTCTCGAGGGTAATCTATTTTGGGTATCGACAGGCGACAGGCCTCCCTTGTCGCCACGTTTCTCAAACATCAGGTCGTGACTGTCGCTGGTAGACCATCAGTCTCAGACCAATTATCACGACGCTATGCGGAGCCTCTCACTACCAATGCGTCCAGAACCTCGCCGCGCATACAGAGTCTTGACCCGGCAGACATCTTGCAGCTGTTGAGCCCAAGATCGTCACGCTGCATCATTTGCTGAGTGGAAAATACCAATGCATCCTTTCTTCACTGATGGCGGTGAAGATCTACTGCCATTCGAGGACATTGCGCACCTGGAGGCTAGCACCGCGTCTGCAGCTGGCAGGACCTGACACACGCGCCATTCTACAAGATCGCCAGCTGTCGGGCTTGCAACACGACATGAGTGTGCCAAGTGCGTTCGCAACAGGGCCAGGCGGGCCAGTCGATTGAAAGTTCTCGTGATATGTGCTCAATTCCTGCGCAACTCCGGATGCTGCATCACAGATGTGGCTGCAGGCTCTTCGGCACGGCACTCGGCTCATAAGAGGCTATAGCGATCTAGGGTTAGATCGGCGCTTTCAAACGTATTCAATGCACCGGGGACATGAGCGTTTGCGACCACAGTAAGCCGTGAAGTATGCTACGACAAATCGAAATCGTCCCGCAGTCTCAAAATCCTCGAGCTCTCCTTCAGGTGTGCGAGCTACAGTGGAATGTCCTCCCCAATGGAGGAATGGCAAAACATACACCAAGAATTGGTATTCGTTGAGCACATCCCGAAGGATGGCGGCCGCGGCCCGCAAAACGGAATGAGGTCGGCACAGAGGACGACTGTTCGAGCACAAGCAGCAAGAGCCGGTTCCGACGCACGTCTGGAAACGATACGCCAACGCGCCAAAGACCGGAACAAAGGACGTCCCAAAGGTCCAGCTCAAGAACGCACAACCCAGGGACGCACTCGAACTTTGCCACCTGGCCAGCAAGTGTTTTCTATTCGCTCATGTTTGGGAACGAAGAGTAGCGAGGTACGCCCGCCTCGTAGAACCACTGCTATCGAGGAATATCAACATACTTTCCATCAATACAAAGGTAGGATCCTACTAGACCTTTGACGAGAAGTGCACATTCATTGATGCGATGATCTCTGCTTTCTAGATCGAGAGACCTCTGTGACTCTACACGCACATGAAATTCTTGGCGGCACAATTCCCATAGCGCAAGCCAATGTGGCATTTGTGGGCCAATTCCTTCATCGATTCAGATCTGGCCCGACAAAAGAACGGCCATGAGTCGATTTGGTCATGGACGAGGCATCTGGCTCTGGAACTCCCTCACTGGTCCTCACGGCTCTACAGGCAAATGCCAACGCTCTGTGTGGCAATGACCTTCAACAACCAGAAATCCATAGACATGCTAGTAAATTGTACTTGTCCGCCATCAGACAAGTGCAATCGCAGTTGAAAGGCCCCAACTGGCGTGATCCAGTCGTGATGTACACTTGCATGGTCATGACTCTTTTCGAGGTATGTCATCACAACGCTCGGGTTGATGTTCTCAGCTAATCATCGCGAAGTGCATTTTGACGAACGATCCTTCAGCAACTCATGCTCATATACGCGGAGTTTCACAATTGATACAGCAGAAAGGGCCCCGGAGCTTCAGTCACGGTCTCGAGCATAGGACCTTTCGCTACTACAGAATCACCATTGTACGTTTTCGGCCTAGAGAGTGATTATCACGACCTTTCTGACATCCAATATAGCTCATGCTGTCTCTCGGGGATCGTCAGCCCAGCTTCCTTGCAGAAGAACAATGGAAGACCATTCCCTACTCTGGAGACGGCCCACCGAAGACCGTGCTGGATCAACTCGCCGACATCTTTGCCGAAATACCGGGATTGTTGTGCGCCGTAGACACTATGGCAAAGGGCGGACTTGGTCGATACGTCTTGGTTCGAAAGGCGTTCGAGTCGACATACTGGGTCAGATGCTTGATATATGATCTCGAGAGATGGAAAGAGAAGTGCATATGGACCTATCCAGCGATCTGCAAAACGCGAGGAATAGGGAATCTAGACTTGATGGCACTATGCGAACTATGCACTGAGGAAAACCATTACGACACTAATCTCGGAGAGGCTCTCGACTGCTACATGGCTATACACCTCGTCTTAGCACGAATAGCTTCCGGGCTGGCCGCAAGAAGCTTCATTCTCAAAACAGCTTTACGCCCACCTCATTCAATCCGTGACCTCGTCGCTGGCATCGCACTCGTTTCTGAGAAAAACATCAATGCCGGAGCCAGCATGGTCAGCATGGCTGTCATCACTTTTGCGCTGAAAGTGGCGCAAAGCACGACCGAGTTGGACAAGGACGAAGAGTCAAAGCTGTTTGAGAGGATACAAGACTCACTTGGCCAGATCAGGACCTACTTTGCTCGCAATTGTGATATGAATTACTGCCCACCTGATAGCGAAACAGGTAGAGAAGGAAAAGTCTTTTGATGATCGTGGATCCAGCTGTGACCACCACTTTTACTCTTCAGTCTTGCCCAAGATCATTGGAAATTCTTGTAGTCAATGAACTTTTCTTTGAATGGCATGCGGAAGAGATATATACTTCCTTTCGGGACTAGATCATAGTGAGGGATTAGGAGCAGGAAGAAAGTTTGCCCGATCCGCAAGCTTTGACAAGGATCTACAAAACCTTCCTTCCGCGCGTCTCGTTGTATCATCGCAACCATCGCTCACGTCCTTTCCAAGTCATCCGCCATCAGAGATCATCCTTCTCTATATCTATGCAAACGCCGCGCCTATAACATTGGTTCAATGCGCCAAACAAAACTGCACCAACTGTACGCACTCCAGTCTCCAATGGTATGCAATTCGCTGCCGAGCTTCGAATCACTTGTTTCGAAGCATGGACATCTCCTCAGCAGGCGAACCTAGAAACTGATCTCCACTCCGTCTGCGACCGCGCTTTCCCATCGCTGGAAAGAACACACCTGGATGGGCGACCGTCATGAGAATGGTTGCAAAGGCAATCATCATGCCATCGAGGATCATGAACTCAGCCTCCTTCTTCATCCTCGGATTACCCCATCCTCCAGCCAGTTCGGGTACACTGCATATCATCAGCTACATCATCTTCAACGGCGACTCTGCAATGTGGCTCACCGATAGATGCATCGAATCCAGATGAACAAGAAGGCAAAGCTGGTGCAGATTGCGTAGAACTTGAATCCTTTGGAGGATACATCTGACTTCTGATCGTTGTTCTTCCACTCATGCTTATTCTTGCGCAGAGCGTAACCGAAATCGAAGGCCAGAAGGATGCAGAACGCTTGCACGACTACACCGAAAGCCAATCCACCCAACATGATGTTGTTGCCTGTGTTCACCATTTTGAGCGTGTTTGCGCCAGACTGTCACATACCAACATCAGCATCTGGTCGCACTTGACATTGGTCCTGGATTCTTGGACTCACTGCTAAGCCTCCTCCCATTCCTTGAAGCACGACTGCGATCACATCGCCAGTAACAAAGATCCATACCCAGCCTCTAGGCGGAAGTCTCGAGTATTTGGGGCCCAGATATATTACGATATGCTTCAGCGTAAGGAAGATCCCGGCCGCCAGAAAACTTGGAGCAATGACAAGCATGATGGCCTGCAGGCTCATTCCACTTCCCCAGACATTCTTGTGAAGCATTATCCGGCCAATGTAGCCGGCAACTTCCATGGCACAGCCGATGGAGACCACAATGCCGAATGACACAGTCCGATAGGCGATCGTAAGACCGACTCGGGCCAGAGTGCAAAGGAGAAATATGCACATCAGAATTACATTCCCGGCAAGATTCGGTGCGTAGCTGAGTGTGCTTGCTGAGACTGGACACTCAGCTGAGACTTGCTTGCAATCCGCATATGCATCAGCCATATTTTCGTCTTGGCGAGGTGTCTGAATTGAACTCTATCGCAACCCGATGAAATTTCGATGGACTGGTCGCCGAGGTTCTCGCTGGTTTGATCGCTGGAGTTGGGACTTGAAGGCTTCCCTGTCCTGTTGGCAAGTGATCGTTTGGTGACGCCCGAGAAGAACTGAGACCGATATCATACATCTAGCCAGTGCTCTCGTTAATGCTATATATCAAGTTGCAGATTCGGAAATCGTGTTCTCGAAGCATATCTTCTTTCGCAACAGGCAGCATTTAGACTCGGACCTCGCATTACCCCAGCAAAGCTTGTTTCGGGTTGACCAATTTCCAGGCATCGATCCAAGCCACAGCCGCATTGACGACTCTCGAGAGCTATAGAACCCGCACCTCGCATCTCGCGTTGTTCTGAGACCAATCTCTTAGATCTACGGCAGGTGTTGATGATGGGTACCGGCAGGAACAAACCAAAGAGCCGTAATGGCTGCACCAGAGCACCGGTCTGAGCTCTACCACTTCTAGGTATTTCCGGCTTGATCACTACAACCACACCAACATGCGAGTTTCAGCTTTGATCAGCGGTCTGGTCTCCGCGACGCAGGTAGTAGCAACTCCTAGAGGCAGTTACAAGACTTGGACACCTCCTGGCGAAGGCGATCGTATGTGTTGACAGCAGCATCATCATCGTCAATGCTTGGATACATTCGTTGATCATCTATGCAGTTCGCGGACCATGTCCCATGCTGAACACACTCTCGAATCATGGTTTCTGTGAGGATGAAACAAGTTCCACTCTCGCGCTGGGCTGACGGAAGACCCTCTGACAGTACCTCATAACGGACGTAACTTTACACGCGATGTTATGGTGAGGGCACTCGAGGACGCACTCAATTGGGACCCCAAATTCGGCGATATTGTTTGGCAGAATGGTGTTGTCTCCAACCCGGTAAGCGACTCTCGTACTACCTAGGCAGGATACCAGTGGCTCCGCTGACCGACGCTTTGTGATTGTAGGAGCCCAATGCTACTGAGTTTGATCTGTAAGTGTTTCTTTCCCTGCCTTACCTCCATCTTCACTAACATCGATTTCCCAGCGCCCAAGTCAGCAAACACAACGTCCTTGAAGTCCGCTTATCTACCCCAACGCCTACATCCACCGCCTACTAACCCCAATCATAGAAAGACGCCTCCCTCACCCGCACAGACGCCTACTTCGGCGACGCCACCCTTTTCAACCAAAGCGTCTTCGACTCCACAAGAAAATGGTGGTCAGGCCGCTACTTATCCCTCGACATGCTCGCCAACAGCAAGATAGCCCGTCAACTCGAATCCCGTCGTGACAATCCCACGTATTACTTCAGCAAAACCGCAGATGAATTCAGTTCGGGGGAGATTGCGAGTATTTTTACCACGTTTGGAGATAGAGAAGCCATGGTTGCGGATCGGGACTTGGTGGAGAGTTGGTTGAGTAAGTGATAGTAAGGAGATGAAGGGATGAATTGTGCTAATGATGATCTAGCTACTGAGAGATTTCCTACTCATTTGGGTTGGACTCTGCCGAGACGACTTGATGGGGAGAGTATGGGAAAGATTCAAGATACTGTTGCGAAGGCTTATCTGCTTTTGACGGATTTTGAGGAACCGCATGTGCCAGGGTCAGATTCTAGTGATGTGTGAGGGAGAAAGCGGGAAAGATCGTCGAAGTACGGGAGTAAAATCGGTTGTTGTGGTACAGCTCCGTGTTTTTCTCGGCTCTTCATAGGGGTTTGGGTATGGGTATATTGAGGTCCAATCATCGCCCCATTCGTCAAGTCACTCGAAGGTCGTAATAGCACAATCTGACAGCGCTAGGTTCTACAAGGTCGACATGTTGAACGCATCTTCGCGCTTCCTGTACAACACTTTCATCTTTTGAATGGCAATCAGCATAGTGCCAAACATACCTGGCTTAGTGGGTTCTCCTGGAGCCAGCTTTCACTCGAGTCGCTCGAAGCCCGCTCGCGGTATAATTCTGAATCATGCTTTGAAGCGGTTGCTGCAGTCATTGCACAGTGTTCTCGTCGAGCTGATATTGGGACTTTGTGCGTGTATCGGTCTTCAATCGTTGTTCTCGGTTGTGGATGTGTCCTGTGGGCGTAGCAGCCAGTGCTGCCGGAAGCTCTGCAGGTGCAGTCTGCTCAAAGAGCTATATCATGACGGCAGTCTTCCTCGAGAAATGCAACTTGGTGAGCTGGCTGCACTTCATCAATGTTTTGAGAGGATAGAAGACAAGGAGGAAGTCGTGCTGAGAAGGTGTTTGATGCCGGATCGGGATGCCGAGTTGAGCTTGCCGATACGGAAGTCGTTGGGGTGGTTGGTGAGATTCTCAAGGTCGAACTCGTGCTCTCCATTCCCCATCTACCACGAACATGACCAGATGAGATTGGTGCACGCTTCACTTGATCTTCTCTGAGCAATATTCGATGTCTTTCATGCCGTCGTAATACTGATCTTGTCGAATCTCGGCAGCAAACGCATTGCTGAATATCACACTCAAGCCGGCGGATGGCTACCTGGAACTACTTCGATATCTCGCCAGCAGACCGTCGACTTCAAGAAAGAGACGGATAAGTACATGACAAAGCACACAAAAGCGGCGTAAGCCCTTGGGCCGTGGGAGAGAAGCCGAGCCGTGAAGAGCTCGCAGACAGATGTCTCTTTGCACAAAACTACGCCTCTAGGATGGCTTCCTTGGGCACGAGCAGCTACAGGGAGCTGCACATGGCGGAACACGGCATGTCTTGCTCATAGTATAGACACGAGTGGATCACAGGCTGTACGGTAGTCGTGCTGTCCCAGGAGGATTTTCTCAGCAAGCTTCAGCCTTACTGCGACCCACAATCCTTCACAGTCAGCCTCACGTGGAGACATCACATGCTGCGAATGAGCATTCAAGACGCTGCCATTTTTGTCAGACTACATTCCTTGGCTGACAGGATACATGAGGCTGGAAACACTGCTCCCTCTTCCGGGCTGAGCATCCCATCCGGAATCGGTGGACCCCCGGGCCGATTTTTTCTGTGCTATAGACCACGCGGCCAGTGGATCAGCAAAGGCGCAGTGAACAGGGTATACGACTTCCTTCACAACAAATCTCAGCTGTGAGGCTCAAACAATTATTCCAAGCCACGCATGATCATACGCGGCAAAAGGTAAGTCGATCGCATCATCCACTTATACTTTTGATAAGATCAATTGCAAGGTAAGCGCATTCTCAATCCATCTACGACTCGACACTATGCGCTCTCTCACGTTTTTATTATCTCTGGCCGGACTGGCATCTGCCGACTTCTTCCTCGCCAACACCACAAGCTGCTATGGAGAGTTCTTCGTCGGGAAATGTTACGATAATGTCCAAGTCATCACCGACGGAGTGGACTACAACGAAACTTTTACATGCGATAAATTATACCAAGCACAAGACACTTCCTACGTGAAGACGAATACAGCCGGACCAAGCGCTTCCAGCTTCACCAGCACTGGTGACATCTGCGACGCTGGCAGACTGCATTTCGAACGAAACTATACGACGTCCAGTGTAAATGGTACTTTCGATATCTACAAAGGCTCTGACGCTACTGGCGACTCAATCGGGCAGTGCGAGTACTATGAGGCTGTCATCGATCAGACAAAGTTGAGATGTTCGCAACTTATGGGGACAATCTTTTATGTTACCGCGTATCGGTGTAATACGACTGAGGAAATATGCGGGAGCAAGAGTACTAGCACGGCCTCTTCGTCTTCAAGCACGACTACTTCTACTACTACCTCTATATCCAGCTCTGCAACTTCGAGTGGCAGCAGTGCGACAACGACAACGACTGAGTCGACGACAGCGACAGGTTCTGCTGCAACGACTGGCTCCAGCTCTGCTACTTCCGAAAGCTCTTCTGCCACTACTGTGACGACGACACAGACCTCAGAAAGCGCTACAGCCACTTCAGCCAAATCCATAACAGCAGAGAAGGCGAAACGCACGGCATTTGCGAAGCGGTGGTATGGGTGAACGACGTAACCAAGTCACTTAATCTGATGGCACGTCTACGCCGACAAGCCTTGAATCTCGCAAGAAAAGCCAGAGTCTCTGGCTCCGAGTTTGATTCATCTTTCCACGAGAGGGACAAGCTTTTGGGTTGCTGGAAGCGTGCACCTTCATTTCAAGACCGCAGGATCCGTGGAGCAACTGGCCTAAATCGTAGCAAGAAGGCATATCTCACACAAGAAGACAGCGACTATCAGGATGCTTGCCAATGGTCTCGCAACTAGAAGGTCTATGGCGGTCTACCAAAGCCAGGCCCAGAGAAGTATGTGGTTGGAGAGGAAAGCCGGGCAGGCTGCATGTGGTTGTTCGCAAGGGACGAACGACAATACGAGTACACGAGCAAGTCCACCCTGTGGAGTTGAGGGCGGCAGAAACAGTATCGAGGCCAGCGATGGGAAGGTATTCGTAGAAGTCCTGTTTCTTCTCATCTATATTCTGCCGATGTATCGAACACCACCATCGACAACTGGTCTTTCTTCTAGCTGAGGAACGAGACGCCATGACGCCTCGCGCTTCGCGGATATCTTGTTGATGCCACCAAAAAATCATACAAAGGAACAACACCATGCCAAATGCCTTCGGTCTCGCCCACTAACCATCTTACACACCCCTCACCCAAGTTGTACCAGTCTTGATATCTCCATACCAAGCCATGAAAATATCCCGAATGTAATTACTCCTCGGCATCCACTGTCCCCGATCACCACCCTTAGGAAGTGCTGACTCTCCCTTCGTAACATACGTGCTGTTAAGTCGTAGCAAATTCGTCTCCTTCATATACTTCTTATCATTCTCCGTCCGATGCGGCGTAACCTCAACCACACCTTCTTTCTTCATTTGGTTGATTTGTCTCGTGATCGTCTGAGCAGTAGCGTCCGCACCAAGCGTCCATGAAGCATCGACATAGCCTACGACGAAAGCCGTGTTGGGAAGGTCTTCAAGCATGACGCCTTTCCAAACGTACTTTTCTGGGACGTTGTAGCGGGCTCCGTCGACGTTAATGTTCATTTTTCCTGCGAAGGCGAGTTTGAGTCCTGTTGCTGTGATGATCATGTCTGCGTAGAGTTCTTGGCCGTCGTTGAGGATGATTGTGTTGTCGGTCATGTCTTTGATCGTTCCGGTGGCGATGGAGGATTTTCCGGAGCGGATTGATTTGTAGTAGTCGCCGTCAGGACACATGCACATTCTCTGCTCCCAAGGTCGGTACTTGGGTGTGAAATGTGGGTCTCGAGGAACGGAGGATGGGAGTTGCTTTTCTGTGAGTTTGTACATGAGCTTTCGCATCTTTTCGGGGTACCAGGCTGAGTAGGAGGTCATGATGAGAGGCATTACGATCCATTTTAGACGAATGAGAGAGTTTTGAATCGTTTTGGACCAGAAGAACCATCGTCTCAAAAGCTTTTCCAGGCCGTCTTCAGAGGGGACGGCGAGGACGTAGGTAGGTGAGCGTTGGAGTTGGGTGACATGTTTAGCGGTTTGGGCCATGACTGGAGCGACTGTGATTGCTGTGGCGCCGGAACCGATAATGACTACCTCCTTTCCGGTGTAGTCGAGGCCTTCGGGCCAGAATTGTGGGTGGATGACTTGGCCTTTGAACTTGTCAATGCCTGGGATGTCGGCTTGGAGAGGAGTGGTGTAGTCGTAGTAGCCCGTGCAGAGGAGCATGTATCGGGTCTTGTATGTCTTTTGCTTCTCGCCATTGACTGTGGTGTGGAGAGTCCATGTCTTTTGTGATGAGCTGTAGTTGGCCTCGGTGACCATAGTGTTGTAGTGAATCTTCTTGTCGATGCCATACATCGCTGCAGAGTCCTTGACATAGTTAAGAATGAGGTCTCCCTGTGCGATGGCGTTCTTGTCCGTCCATGGATTCCATGGGAAACCGAATGTGTACAGATCGGAATCAGAGCGAATGCCTGCATAAACGAAGTACGGTCAGCACTCAATCTGCAAGCCATACATTTAGGAAATTTACTCACCTGGATATTTGAACAAGCTCCAGGTACCTCCCATTTCTCCTCTTCCCTCCAAGATCGCATACTTGAGGTTCGGACATCTCTCTTGAAGGCGATATCCAAAGTTAATGCCTGAGATACCAGCGCCAATGACAAGCACATCGTAGGCGTTCTCGCCTTGCAGTGGTTGCCACGCCATCTTTGTGAAAGTGCAGGAGTATGAAGCTGGGCAGAAAGGACCGAAGTTCTCAATCAAAAGAGATCGCCTACTAGGGATATATACGCCTCATGTCGCCTCATCCACTCCACCACCGCGGACCCAGTCGCGCTTCATCATAGAGTTTCACAAAAGAAGTTGAAGCTGCTGCGCCGAGGCAAGTACGAAGAAGCCAATGATCGTCGTGCCCAGGACTTTTGCAAGTGGGATCTCCGCCTTCGACTTCAAGGGGCGCAACTCTATCTGGACTCTTCTGGTTCGACGGTTCGGCCACATCCCTCGATATGGGTCTTCTATAGCAAATACCGAGGTGAGCGAGGTCGAAAATAGTGTCTTCATCTACCGCTGCTGCTATCAGTGTGTGAGCGTGCTGGTTTTCGCTGCCTAAGGTGCGAGAGCGATGCCCCAAATCGGATGCCAATTCTCCCGACCGAACGCAATACACAGCATACGCCGCTGAGGTTTCTGTGAATGGCAAGCATCGCGCCTGCACTCACACTTCTCTTTCTTCATCACATGTGGATACATTCCATCGAATGACCTCAGCCACCAGGTTGCACGATCGCGATACCGACGACCGCATTCCTTGCGACCCGAACACAGTCATCTTCACGATGCGTAAGGATGGCGCAAGAGCAGTGATGCAATGCCACATGGGCATCACGAGGAGACGATCTGGGGCTGTATTGTTTCGGCTGATACATATATGCTGTCGTATATCGTGTGTCTCGAAAAAGACTTTCCACTGCCTTGGTCCATGCCCAAAGTTTATCAAGTCGCCAGCGACGCGACCAGGCAGTCCATTGCACTGCTTTGCGTGGAGGCATTGCCAGGTGGGACGAAAGAAGACCATCGAACACTGAGCGTGCTTCCCTGGCGATCGTTCGCCCAGATGCTGTGCGCATTGGTGTCCAAGAAGTTGGCATAGCTTGCCTTTGGACTGGCGGTGTACAGCTTTTGAAGATTGCGGACAAATACGCCCTTGAACTGAGTGCCATCACCGCCACAGTCTGGCTCGCATGGGTCTTGGAGAATGCCATTCGGGGCCAGGGCGGTAATGGCAGCGTCTGCGATCTTCTGCGCAGCCGTGATATAAGACTGGTCCTTCGTGGCCTTGCTGAGCTCGACCAGGCCACCCAAGACCACGCCCTGGTTGTAAGACCATACAGTCCCTCCATTGTTCTTGCAAGTCTGCTGGTTCAGACCGTCATTGATCGTGCTCTGAGCATTGATCATGCCTGTGCCTTTGAACCATGCCCACTGCTGCTTCGCAATAGCAAGATAATTGGTCTTGCTGCTCGGAGCTCGGACTGCTAGAGACGAACTTACGCTCAAGAAAAGTTCGTTCGCAATAGCATTGACGTAAGTCTGAGGTCTATCCCACCAGATACCTCCAGTACCTCCAGAGTTCGTGCTGCAATTCGTTTTTCCGAACACGGCATTCATGTCATCGAAAATTGCCTCGGCTTGAGACAAATACTGTTGATTCTTGGTGAGATCGTATGCCGCGATCCAAGCCAATGCCCACCAACCCTCATCGTCATAGTAGTCATTCAGAAATCCGCTCGTCTTTCGCGCCTGAGGCCGGCCGTGGTGTTGCAGCCAAGCTGGAGGAAAGTGTGGCCATTGGTTCCCGTAGTAACATGTAGGCAAGTATGGTTGCGATTCCGTCCCTTGGACTTTGGTCATATTCAGGTTGTACTGCTGTGCTTTGACGTAGGTATTTGCAAGGACTCCAGTGACCGAGCTCTTAACATTGCTATCGATAGCCGCCAGATCCGTGATGACAGTCAGGCAGTTCGCACTGTTCCACCATCCTGTGCTCGGAATCCAAAGACCTATTGATTGATTGTACCATGTCTGTAATTGAGTATACGCAGCTTCCGCGTTCGCATAAGTGACATCGCGAGAGGTCAGAACGGAGCAATTCGTCGTCGCCAGTAAGCCCGCCACTCCCAGCACCCGCTGCATCATATTGGGAACCATATTGACGAGCCTCGAGGTGTCGAGGCAGGCGTGAAGAGCTTCCATCCCTTGCAGGATACATCGGCCATCTTATAGCAGGAGATCGTCACGAAGGATGCAAGTCAAAATCTTCGCGTGGTTCTTGTTTGTTCAGCTTGTAGCCTCGTAAGCTTGAACCGTATTGTCGAAGCCAATAAAAGAAGGTTTGGTATGGTAGGTCATCCTGGGGTACTTGAGGTGGACCTGATCTGCTATAGGCCTTACTGCTTTCTCTCACGGCTCTTCTGCAATGTAACATTATCTCGGTACAGATGGCACTTCATGGCTACGAAAGAGGTCGGAGGGGGCAGAGCAATATTGTGTTGCTCTCGGAATGGGAGAGCCGGGCGCCTTGAGCTCCACTATCACCACCCTCCCGGACCCGCGTTTGTTTTCTCTTCCCGATGTCCAAGGTGGTACTTCTCGAAGCCGCCTGCAAATGCAAGTCGAATGTTGCGGAACGAAGACATCAGATCACAGCATTGCGTTCACACGGCGGTGTTTTCGGGAAAATAGATGAAGAAGACCGCATTGCAAGGATCTCGCGAAGTCGGCCCGCGAGCCGTCGAGAACGAGGGGAATGTGCTTCGCCAGCACTGCTGAAGATGATCTCCCAGCATCAACAATGGGTATAAAGCTCATCAGAAGGGCGTCTGAGATGTGGTGGCAAGGACTTTTCAACTTGAGTCTCTCCACTCCCTGTAGCCAAAATGGCTAAAGCCACCGCACAATCAGAGGCTCCGATCGAGCTGGAAGCAAATCTGCCTGAGCCTGAAGATGCATCACCTACCAACAATGCGTCTGAAGTCATCGCGCCGTTGGAAGTGACCGGTCTGGTCAAGCTCAAAGGCCTTAGCGCAGCCTTCTGCTTTTTCAATGCTGGGATTAGTGATGGTTCCCTTGGCGCTCTGATACCATACATATTGCGACACTACGACATCTCCACAAGCTGGATGGCATTACCCTATGGCATATCGTTCCTTGGATGGCTGACCGCGGCGGTGGTCATCGGCTACACCAGATTGTCTTTCGGCACCGGAGGCGTGCTTATTTATGGGGCTCTCCTTCAGCTCATAGCACAGTTGTTCAGGTTCTGGACTCCTCCATTCGGGGTCCTGGCTTTCTCATTCTTACCAGTCTGTCTTGGCCAAGGATTGCAAGACTCGCAAGCAAATAAGTTTGTGTCCAGCATCAAGAAGGCCCATCGCTGGCTTGGTCTCATCCATGGAAGCTATGCAACTGGAGGCCTTTGTGGACCACTAATCGCATCAGCAATCGCTTCAAACTCTGGCGGCAACTGGGCAGCGTTTTACTATGTACCGACTGGTATCGGTGCGATCAACCTCGCCTTATGTAGCTATGCCTTTTGGGACGCGACAACGTTGCGAAGGCCTACGAATCAGTCGGAGCAAAGACGCAGCAGGGTAGCACTGCTCGAACTTCGAGAAGCCGTGAAGCTGAAAGCCATCTGGGTGCTGAGTCTGTTCTACTTCCTGTATATTGGAGCTGCCATCACGGCAGGTGGCTGGATTGTGGAGTTCCTGGTGGTAGTCCGACAAGGCAGATTGTCAGAGGTTGGCTACATTTCTTCAGCTTTCTTCGGCGGCACGGCACTTGGCCGCTTCGTTCTGGCAGAGCCTACCTTTCGCCTTGGAGAATGGCGCATGATCCTGCTTTACTCCGTGCTTTGTCTCGCACTCCAAATAGTATGCTGGCGTGTGCCGAGCATTGTTGTCAATGCTGTCACTGTGAGCTTTCTCGGATTCCTGCTTGGTCCAATGTTCGCCACAGGTGTCTCGGTTGGGTCGAAGCTCATTCCGCAGGAATTGCAGCAGTCAGGTCTAGGTAAGTCAGTAATGTGGCGGCAGCAAGACTTATGCTGATTGATGTAGCGTTGATCTTCGTCATGGCCCAAGCTGGAGGGGCCGCATTCCCTGCCATCACGGGTGTGATCGCATCAAGCGCTGGTGTCGCGTCTCTGCAGCCTATATTGGTAGGCTTGTTGACTGCATTGGCTGCGAGTTGGCTGCTGGTTCCAAATCCGAAGAAGCTGGGCTTAATTTGAGAGTAGCTGGTCATGGCCTGTTCGCATTGATCGACAGCATTTGCTTGAGCTACTGCAGCTGATATGCTTCGCTGTTGGGTCGTCTCGCACCTGCACCCTCCTTTGAGTCTGCTGGGAGAAGTTGCCAATACCATACCTAGCCATGACAGCATTATGAGACTGAAGCTTAAAGGTAGCCTTGCAGGATGCTGATGCGTCCATTCTCCTATGTTTCTCGGTCTGACCGGAAGATGCAGCATTTTACTCCGACGCCCACGCACTTTGTGCTCGTCCAACAGAGGTAGATCACCGGTCACGAGCGAGAAATGATCCTTTTCGTGGACAAGGCACGAACGCCGCCAAAATTCGCAAGCGCTTCCCCCGTTCCTTCTTCTCCAGTCGACAGCACGATACAATCGGCTCCAACCTGATGAAAAAAGATGTTCTCAAAAACTTCCAAAAATTCCTCGAAACCAAGTTCGACGATCTTACGACCAACGAACTCAGCACGAAAGTGTCTTCTTACGATCATTGCGCATCGCTTCAGAAGTTGACAGTGTATACTTGCCAATTGACAGCATACGCTTGCCCTTTTTTGTTCCGACCCTTCGATAATAACTTTTTCGAAGCCCTTTTCAGGAACTTCTGGATCGGAACAGGGAGCATACCTGGTTTGTGGACGAGGTAGTCCGGAGATTTGGTGTACGATGGGTTCTCTTGATAAAAGCTCTTGAGGTACATCGTGACGATTCTGGGATCTCAGATTGAGGGTGTTGTGTGTCTTGAAAGCTTTTGGTGTAGCAGGCACAGAATTCTCAAAGTGAGGTGAAGAGGAAAGGGAGAGAGTCGGAGAGGAGAAGGATTTTTGTACTCGATGGACGGAAGGCTGTGAGTCAGCGAGGTCTGCTTATTGCAAGCTGAATGTGTGGCTGTCTTTTTTTAAGAGATCCAAAAGCTCTCGGCTGAGGATTGGGAAGCTTGTGAATGGTGGCTTCTAACTGTGGCCACTTGGTCAGGCTGCGGAATTCCCAAGGCAAAGTCTCCGAAGCTCGCACAGCCTGAAATTCGGGGGGCTTGACGGGATGCAGTCCCTCGTGCCGGGAAGAACGCGGCCAAGCCGTACGGTTTACTTCGAGGCGAGTGGATAGAATCACGGCGCGGATCTGGCTGCGATAATGCTGTCTCGCGTATCGGAATCTTTGCTAGTCAGGCGTCTTCCACCCGAGGTGAAGCTTCTGCATGATAACACGTGCAACGATCAAATGATAGGAGGTGAGGTACTGAGTCGAGGCTTCAATGTTGTTGATGAAGCAAAGGGAAGTTATGATGGACAGCCTCGCATTAAATACGAGTCTACTTATGTCATCATCGTCGCGTCAAACTTTCACGCGACTCCAACCAAGCCAATCTCCTTTGCACCGCTTTGCTCCATCGACTGTTTTCCCGGCGATACATGCACGCTCTGCTTCTCGCTGTCGCCATCTATACTAACACCATACAATGCCTCCGTTGTGCCCGGTACGACCTCTGGAATCGTTGTCCTCCGATCTGGAAACGCGAAATGCAGGCCAACATACAGTGTAATGGATAGTACGAAACCGTACAGCCAATTGAAGGAGAAAAGATGTACAAGACCAGTCCCGATATCGAGATTGGAATTGATCTTGTGTGCCATGCCCGGGAGTAGAGGACCAACCACGACAACTGTCGTCGCTAAAGCCCGTAGGTTCATGCCATTCCAGTAGGAGTAGATGCCTTTCGGGTCGTATAAAGCAGGTACGTCGTATTTCCTCCTCTTCACAATCCAATAGTCGGAGAACATGATGCCAGCAATGGGCGCGAGGAAACATGCGTAGCCTGACATGAAGGATGAAAGAGCACTGGCGCTCGCGATGATGATCCAGGGACATAGCGCCCACCCGCCGAGCACAGCACACAGCACCACGCCTCTTCTCAAATTGAACCACCGCGGAGCAAGGGTCGTAATGTCGTTACCGAAAGAGATCGAACTCGCAGTTACATTTACGCAGATCTGGGCCAGACACCATACGGCAAAGGCAAAGAATGCTGCGGCTCGACCTCCACTGCTGCCTTGCCATTGAGCAATAATGTCGAGAGGATTCCAGAGCACTTCTCCGTATATCTTCGAAGCAGCACTCGCCGAGACCACGCCGAAGACCGCAACAATGCACTTGAAGAAGGGGATCATTGGCAGCTGCCAGAGATGTGCTGTCGGACTCCTCGAAAACCGCGAGAAGTCCGAGATATTGACCGCGAGTGTACTGAAACCGCCAGTAATCGAAGTCAGAGCAGAAACCCATGCCCAGGCTCTCGCAGATCCCGCCAAGGTTCCACCCTGGTTGAAGAAGTCGCCTCCATTGCCAGCTTTGACGGAAATCCAGATGACCATCGCAAGAGCTGTGGGAAGGAGCAGGACAGTCTTGGTCCAGAGCATATACTGCAGCTTATGTGTAGGAATGAGCATAAGTGGGAGTTGAAGAGACCAGTACAGAAAGTAGGATACCATTCCTTGGGTGGTGATTCTGGCAGATGCAGGCAAGTGGTTGGCAAGATTGGCGTAGCTGGGCCAAATTGCTGTGATCATCTGCGTCACACACTCTGCTCCATACGCTGTCTGGACACCGAACCAGAACAGAGCCAGGATGCCGCGTGTGATGACTGTAAAGTACGAAAGCCAGTAGCCATAAGAAGCTCGAATGGCAATCGGAAACGGTATATGGAGATTTGCACCAATGGCACCGTTCAGCACGGTCGGAATGGCATTACACATGGCTGCGACGAAAGTGATGAGGATCGCATCGTTCGCTGAAAGGCCAGTCGTCATCACAGCTGAAGCAGCAGACCATCCCGCCGCAGTGACCAGATCGCTGAACCAGTACCAAGTGAATGACCATCCTGTCCATGTTCGCTTCTCAGGCGGCACCGGATCTTGATCAGCATTCGACCACACATAGTCCGGGGCTATAGAGGACTCTTGCTTGGGAAGTGCCCAACTTGATGCAGAGGTCAGCCTGAGCTTCGTCTTTGATGCAACATGTTGCAAATGCTGTTGTACCGGAATGGACCTCATCTCAGCGGCAGGAGATACGACAAATAGCTGATCTCAGGAAGTACCGAATGAAGCAAGGGAGCGCAAGACTTATCCTTCATCGTTCTGACCTACATGGAAGACCCAAGAGCGCCCAGAGCCTATCTGCGACAATCTGTAATCCATTGCAGGCGCAGTGTGGCTTGCGGCTTTATCTATACGATAAGACACTCGACCCTAAGCACTACGGATGAAGCTCGACAATCTTTCTTTGCAGCGCGAGATCGCGAGGTTGGCATTCCTTGGACTTGGTGGCTTCACGTGATACAGCTGCGGAGAGATTGTAGGGTGGAAGCTCGGCCGAATCATGTCAGCGATAAGGCAAAGAGCCTGTAAGCATCCGCCGGCGGTCAATCATTTCCAGCTCCATGCATCGGACGAGCGATACAAGGGCAAGACAATGGCCATGACTACATACTGAAGCTCATCAGCATTCAGGAGGATATCATTCGTCAAGTGTCGGCCGAGCACTTTTGGACTTCACGATGAGCGGGATACCAAGAAAACGGGCCAGCTTGTGCTGTACAGAGTGCAATCGACGCAAAGTCTCCTGCAACAAGATCATACCCTGCCAGAGATGTATCGACGCCGGAATGCGAGAGTCGTGCATGAGGGCTGGGCAACCGCAGAAAGTGCAACCAGACACGCATCGTGGCAAGTCATTCGCGGCACCGCAAGTGTCCCATCCCCAGGTTGATAGTTCTTCGAGCCAACCTGTCAGAGGTCTGCCAGTGGCCACCGGTCTGACAGAACATGACGAAGTCACAAATGCTGCCACGATCCTCGAATTCTTGGCCTGGGGCAGAAGGAAAGAGGTGACTTATGCCACCCAACTCACGCCAGTCGAGGAGCCTACAGAATATTTTGACGACAAGCTATATGGAGACAGCGGCGTGAGCCTTGCTGTGCAAGATGATTCTGAAGAAGACGTCCGACCAGAAATCCTGCAGCTGCTGTTACCAGATCAGCAGTTGGTGATGAGTCTTGTAGACTACCACTTGGAATCTCTGCTCTGGTACCATGGGTCTTTCCACGGGCCCAGTTTCTCAAGACAGCTAAGCCAATTCTTCGGACAACATCGTGGTCAGATACAACATCCTGACGTCGACCTGCAATGGGTTGCCGTGCTCTTCGCTGTGCTATGCGGCAGCATTTGTTGTGGCAGCAAAACCGCCTTAGCTCGTTGGGGCTTTCACGAGAACGAGCAGGAGCTACTGAGCAGAAAGTGGCATCACGCCGTGTTGGCTTGTCTGAATCAAGCGCGGTACATGGCTCGACCATCAATTCGCTCCTGCGAAGCTATTGCTACTCTAACCATCTGCGCTCACATGCTCGGCTACTCCAATCAGCAGGCTGTGCTTCTTGCTTCAGCTGTGAGAATCGCGCAAAGCCTAGGACTGCACCGGCTTGATGACACATCACCCAAGACTGTTGACCGCGAAACTGGTCGAAGAGTTTGGACTCAGCTTTGCAGTCAAGACTGGTTCTCCATACCATTTTCCGAATGCTACCTGGTGAATCCAATCTATTCACGCACTCTCGAGGCTGTCAATTGTGACGATGTGACGCTTGAAATACTGCCCGGTGATGTTCCCACTGTCACCAGCTACTGCACGTATCTTCATCGCATTGCTGCGCTGATGCCACAGCTACAGGATGCTATCACCATCTCCAATACTTCTTACACCAAGTATGAGCAGGTCATGAAATTCGACAAGAAAATGCGGACCTTGGCATCCGAGCAAAGACCCGAGTTTCTCTGCAATGTACCACTTTCACCTTCCTGGCCCAAGTGGGTGACATGGGCACGAAGTGCAGCAGCAATCAGCAGCGCTCACAAAATTATCATGATTCATCGTTCTTTCTTGACCATGAGCTTCACGAACCCGGCTTTCGCCTTCACGAGGAGAACATGCATAGCAGCCTCGAAGACCATTATTAAAGAAATGCCACGACTAGCGACGGACGACACCCCGGTACTCTGGATCTTTCATGCTTTCGTTGTTGCCGCTGGCATCACATTAGGCCTTGATGCCTTGCACAGAGACGCAAATGACTCCGCATGCACAGAGCACTGCTTACTCATCGAAGATTCCGTACGACTTTTGAAGACGGCGCACAATAGCAAGATCGCGAGTCGAGGCGTGAGGATCGTGTCTGACCTGCTGGCCCTTGAGAAGCGTACCAGAGCCGAAAGAAGCGCTACAAGCAATAATAAGAGAAAGGCTGACGAGGGTATTGGGCTTCAGTGGACCAAAAGACACCACTCCATTGACACGAGAGATGTGGTGCGAGATTTCCAGCGCGGTCTCTCACCCGTACAGAGTAGGAAAGACGCTGCGATCTCTGCAACTGCAGTCGAATCTGTCTCGCCTGAAGCTACAAGCGGTGTCGCTGAATCGCATGGGACATATGAGCTTCCTACAATGCACACATCCTTTGAAGACACCATTGATGATGGGTTCTTCAGCGCAGACGAGACACTCGCCACCTTCCATTCCAATTACATGTCGCACGGGAACGATGCCTTTGGTAATCTTTTGACATTGGCTCAGACGTATGGGAACAGTTGAGGAGATGGAAGTGCTTGGCGTTTCTCAAATCCTTTCGAAAAGCCACTCTAGAGCCGCCGCAGTACCGTGAAGGTCACTGAGTATTGGTTGATGGCCGCCTGTCACGATCTCCACCTTTGAACTTCCCCCTCACAACCCACTGACCTCCTTCGCCTTGGTTGGTGGACTGATCTTGTCTTTCTCGCCGGTGATGAAGACACATGGGCACATTATTCTGCCATACTCTGGGTCCACATGCTCTGGACTTGCCATTGCCTCACATGTCTTGGCATATCCTTCTGGGTCACTTGAAGCTACAGCTTTTCTGACCTCTAAACGAATATCTTGCGGCGCATCTTCAGGGAAATTTGTGGTCATTGCCAACTCGGCCAGAGGTTCAATACCTTCGGACCTCGCCCTTCTCGCCATCCCTAGCATCCTCTCTCGCGCGGCTTCGATGTGCGACGCCGACCGGCCGACACCGAGGAGACCAAGACCGGCGACATGGTCTGGCTTTTTGGCTGTGTAGTGGAGGGCGACGACTGTGCCGAGACTGTGGCCGATGATGACGACTGGCTTGGAACCTGAGCTTTCGAATGAAGATCTTTGAAGATGCGTGATGAGATCGTCCAAGTCGGAGACATATCGAGCGACTGATGCTGGTTTTGAAGTGATTGGTGTTTTCCCGAAGCCTTCAAAGTCAACGCCTATTACGCGATATTTATCGAGCGAAAGCTTTGGAAGCAAAGGCTCGAATGTCTTGCTTGAGCCGCCGAGACCGTGAAGAGTGATTAGCAGCTGGCCAGATGGATTCCCACTCGTTGTATAATGTGTTTTCGTGCCACTTTCAGTCGTGAAGAATTCGGAATTGAGAGCTGTGTCAGTCATTGTCGCTACTCACTGGCAACATTGGAACTTCTCTACCTCTACCATGATGGTTTTGAGCCAGTACACCGTATGTTTCCAGAGCTGCTGAGCCGATCCTGGCCGCGGCCAAGCATGGTTACTCCTGGGAGACTCGGCCGAAACTGCTCGACCGACTCACGATAAGCATGGAACAAGCTGAGGATGTCGGATCACATGTCAGTGATTGGTATCGGCCGGAGTACTGCGTCAGTCACACGTCGACGAATGTGTTGACAAGCATTGGAAAACAAGAGTAAAGGGCCATCAGGGCATATCCATAGACCACAGCAACAGGCAGACCAAACCATAATGGTGATCGAATCAACAACAACGACATCAGTCGAAGCAAAGCCTGCCAAGGCGGTCTTGACGTTGAAGTCGGATCGAGCACCATTACCGCACAGCGAAAGCAGCAATGGTCGCCTTTTTCCAATCCAACATCCTTCGGGCGGACCTTCCAGCAAAGCAGGCTTTGGTGCAGAGGTGTATGGGCTCGATCTGAACAACTTCAGCGATGAGGACTTCGACTTCATATCAGATGCTCTGCACAAGCATAAACTCCTTGTCTTCAAAGAACAACCGACTATGCTGAGTCCTCAGCAGCAGTTCCGACTCACTTCCAGGTCGGTCAGCCGGCCTCAGAACTTCGATATCGATGCTAACAAACGTTTAGCTTCGACCCAGACGATACCACTGGAGGCTTTGCTCATGGCGCAGATCCATACTTGACCTCACACGATGGCGTAGACATCTACGGCATTCCTCAGCGTCCCGCGATTCCCGTCCAACCGCAAGTCCATATCCTGGGGCGCGGCGAGCTTCCAGACGGCCACTACCAATTTCCACCCGGCTTCAAGGTCAAAGGCATCAACCACGTCGACTTTCACCTGCCGCCGCATATTCCGACAGAAGAGCGCGAGAAAGGCGCCAGCCGATTCTATCAATGGCATTGGGATGGTGCTTTATACAATATTCCACCACCAAGAGTCGGATGCTTGCTGGCAGTCAGAACTCCCAAAGGCCCAGACGTGACTGTCCGATGGGAAGACGGCACTGGAGACGAGATGAAAGTTGCACCTGGCGCCACGGCAATGGTTGCCGGAAGTCGAGCTCTCGAGCTACTTGACGACGAGACTCGCAACATCGTCATGAACTCCAAGATCGAATATGCTCCTCACGCCTTCAAATGGATGTCGACAGCTCGCAGCACTAGACTCGGCCACACCATCGAGACCGAAGGCAAAGAAATGCCCTTAGACAAACTCCCACCTTGGGACAAAGACAAAATCTGCGTCTACCCCATGGTCTGGACCAACCCGAAAACAGGCGAGAAATCCTTACAAGTCCACGGTCAAGGCGCATTCAAGTTATACCTCAAGGATAGTCCAGAAGGCGAAGAAAGAATCGTAGACGATCTCAAAGAAGTCCGAGCCTTTATGCACAAAATCATGAGACCTGCACTTTCACCTGAGAATATTTATGCCCATCGCCACGAAGAACAGGATGTGATTCTTTGGTATAATCGTGCTTTATGGCATTCTATCACCGAGTTTCCGGAATCTTATGGGCCGCGCGTAATGCATCAGTGTAACGTTGCGGCTTCTGATCATCCAAGTGGGTAAGTCGGCAAGAAAGGAAGGAGTGCTTTTTCAAAATTTCAAGAGAATCTGGTTGATCGACAGGGGATCAACCGGGTCAAATCTAGAGAATCACTCGGCACCGTTTACTGTCCGTGTAGAAAACCTTAGGAATCGCCGACGGATCTGCTTCCGCAAACCGAGAAACCTTCGAAAGTATAGATTACCTCCTATACTATAGTAATTTAAGTCCTTAATACTCTCGTAGGTTCGTAGAAGTACTTAAAATAGTATTAAATTATCGAGAATAGTAGTATATCGTTTTTTAGTAAATTTATCGAATTATTAGTAAACAAATAGCGCTAAAGTTAGCTAATCTACTAGTTCTATATACCTCGGACTACTCTAATAAGGATATATAGAAGGTATAAGTAAAGGAGGTATCTCTACTACCTACTACTAAGAGATCTAGTAGTAATAGTAGTACTAAGGCTTCTAGTAAGGGTACTACTACCTTATAAGCGCTTAGTATAGTAGAGGAACTAGTAATCGTCGATCTAGTATAACTAGATATAGAGTCTTCGAAGATTAGCGTTTATAGCGACGTAGACAACCTACTACGTAATACCTTTAAGTTTAAGTAGATACTATTATAAGGCGGTAATAAGGAAGTAAAGACTATTATTATCTAGTATATAGGCTTCGATCTATAGTAGGTTTAGTAAGCGTTCTAATAGGCTAAGAGTACTATTTCTAAGTATAACTCTATACTTAAAAATCTAAATAGAATAGTACTTCTTATTAGTTATAATAGCTATAAGAAAGTAGATATATTAAAATATAATTAGGAGAAGATATTTAATAAGAAAGATAATATTCTTCTAGTAGAAGAGTTAGTATATAATTAGGCTAAAGTAAAGATAATAGCGTACTAAGAGGCAGCCTAAGATAAGATAGATATTTAAATAGACGTAGAGCTATACGCTACTATAGCGTCTATTATTAAACTAGTAGTAGCTAGTAAGATAGGAGGTATAAAGTTAGTAACTAAGAAGTAGTTAGAGATTATAGCTCCTTTAATTATAGAAATAGAATAGATAGGCAACTAGTTACTATAAATAAACCTATATCTTAGCTATAATAACGTAGCTTATAAGATCTCTTAGTAGCCTAGTAGCTATTATTATATTAATAGTCTAGATACGCTAAATAACTATATATTAATTAACTAGTAGGTAAAGGCTATAATCTATCGTAAGTTAACTAATAAAGATTATCCTTTAACGCTTAAGAACTTAAAGAAGCTAGACTAGGAGATTATCGCTTAGATTACTAAGAAGAAGTATAGTAAGAAGTCCGAGTCCTCGTTAGCTTTATCGTTGTTTACAAAGCCCTTAAAGGCTAAGGAGGTAGAGACTCTACGACGTCTAGTACTTATAAACCTAACTAATATCTTCTTTAGTAAAGAGATAGTATTAGCCTTAACCTATACAAACCTAGGCGGACGAGTATACGAGAAGGGCTAGTAGTAGGACTAATTAGATTAGAATGTCCTACTAGTAAAGGGCGGATCTTAGTTCGTCTCGTATATATAATAGTCGGGTATAGGTAGTAGTACGTAGGTATCGAACGCGTAGTATCTTTTAGAAAATATAAATAAATCCTATTATCGCTCGTCGTAGTATAGACCTACTTG